>CM035845.1:41524058-42104412 GCA_020510985.1 Pholidichthys leucotaenia | reverse complement strand
GAAACCACCAGAGATGGGCCGGAGTGAACCAGGTGGTAACAGAGATGGCTATTAGGGTGACTAGGATCTGAAGAAAATAACGACATAAGCTGCGCTTACAGCCAGCGCCCCGGTACCAGTGTTAGCTTGTGGGCTGATAATAATAACACAAGGTTACAAAAATATTTTTTTTGTAAGTTGTCTGTGTTTTTTCAACTGATTTAAGACAATTTTGCAACGCTGAATCCAAAAATGACATCCATTTATTTTGATCAGGTGCTAAGTAAAAACCTGTGCTTACTTAGTACTGTGCATGTTCTGACCTTTATATAAAGGTAAGTAAATGTAAATTGAATGTTACATCTTCATTGTTCAAAATTCAGAAAATTTCAAGACATAAAAAAGAATTTTGTATCATATAAAGCAAAAATACCCGTACATGTAAACAAAAATGTATAAAATAACATATGGCCTTAATTCATAAAAGTTGACCTGACTGAGCAAAACCAATGAGATTTTTGGATTCAGAATATCAAAATTGTCCCAAATCAACTAAAAAAAACTCAGACAATAAATTTGGTGTTGACCAGTGTAATTCATCAGATTTATATAGTGCTTTTCATAGATGCTTTATAATGGACAGATTATTCATTCAGTCCACAGACATTGATAAGCTACCTCTGTAGCCACAGCTGCAGTGGAGCAGACTGAAAGAAATGTGGCTGCCAATCTACGCCAACACCACTCTGACCACTTATACACATCCATACCCAGTGTCATGGACACTAGAGGCAAGGTGGGTAAAGTGTCTTGCCCAGGGACACAACGGCAGGATGGCTGGGGAGAGCAGGATTTGAACCACCAACCCTCTGGTTAATAGATGACCTGCTCTACCTCCTGAGCCACTGCTGCCCACATTTTCCTCCTCCCTTCCATTTTTGCTGAGCACCAAGCTGGATTTCAGGAAGTTCCATTTTTATATGGTCTTTGGCATGACCCGGCCGGGACATGAACCCTGACCTCCCGGTTGTGGGACGGATGCTCTACCTCTAGGATACCAGTCCAGTGGTTAATAGGCTACCTTTAACCACCACTTCCATCTACATGACGGACAGCTAGGCGGGCCAATAATAGAGCAGTGGTGGCTCCACTTGATGTAGGAAACTTACCCAGAAGAGTGAAAAAAAAAAAACCATATTGGAGAGTTTCTCTGAGAGAAAAACGAGATAAAGGCAGGGTGCTTTTTTCAGATTGTGGACTGTTGGGAAAATTTGGGGCCAATTATGTGACCAGTTAATGCATTTGAAACAGTTAAAACCTATAAACCATTTTTCAGTCAGTGACCCCTTTAAGGAGTTTAGCAGAAAAACTAAACCAATGTATGGAGGTGGCACCATCAGAGGACTGGTTTTTAAAGGCTGCAGCTCCCCACAGGTTGACAAAGCAAACTGGAGCCTGAAGCAGCGCCCCCCCCCCCCCCCCCCGGAGCTGTCACTGAGCCCGGGACTGAGGGATGGAGGCTGGTGGATGGAAGGGAGGGGGGTCTGAAACCTCTTCCTGATCCTGCTGCTGGTGCGTGCCAGAGGATTTGCTTTTCTGGAATAATGTGGTCAGGATAAAGCGCACCGATCAGAAAAAAAAGCATCAAATATAGATGATTAGAAATAAAACTTGATGCAAATAAAACGACTAAAATCTCTGTTAAAGCGTCTGGCTGAGCAGGAAGCTGACAGACGGACGGACGGACGGACAGCAGCGGCGTTAATCACTAAACATCCATCCCGGTCTTTGTCCCAGTTCTGCTCCGTCCGGGAACCCGGGCGGGTTTGCGTCGTGTCTCCCCGCAGATGAGGAAATAAAGAGCCGCAGAAAGAGCGGAGGAGCGCCAGCTATATTTACATTGTCCTCCTCCTCCTCCTCCTCCTCCTGCTGCTGCTCCTCCGCTCACAATTAAAATGGGAGAGAGGAAAAAAATCAGGTTTTACCTGCGCAGCCGCCATCAGCAGCCACATCCACAGCTGATCCATTTACGGTTCCGGTTCGGTAACTGGTCCTAGTCCCGCTAACAGGCACTATCAGGTCCGCTGCTGGGTTTAGGTGGAATTTTTTTATTCCCAGAATAATCCCTGCATGAAGAAGACAAGAAGCTGCTGTGCTTCCTCCTCCTCACCGACTCCTCCTCTGACTGGGAGGGAGGGAGAGAGAGAGAGATAGAGGGGAGAGAGAGGGAGAGACAGAGAGAGGGAGAGGGTGGGAGGGAGGGTAGAGAGAGAGAGAGAGAGAGAGAGGGAGAGTTTTGAGTTTTAAAAAATCCCTTTATTGCACAATTCAGAAATGTAAGATCACCAATATCATTCCACCAAGTGTCTCACATTGCAAAAGTGCAAACATAACTCATCCTCCTCTCCCACAGAACACAAAGTATTCCCTGCAGTCCATCTGTTCCACATTGCCAGTGTTAGTAGTCCGATTCTTCCTTGTAGTCCGTGCAAAGAAGAGCCACAGGCCTCCAGTTCTCAAGCAAGGCCAAGTCCCCTTCCTTCGGCAGCAGAGATAGCACTGCGCACCCGCAGCCAGTTCCATAGCAGTCAATTCGAACATCATAAAAGTCTGATCCAACAATATCCCACAAGTGCTTAAAAAAGTCAGAAGAAAGACCGTCAAGTCCAGGTGCACGTCCCAGAGACATTTTGAAGACCTTCAAAGAGTTGGCGTTGAGAGTATATGCAACAAGGTGCCGCACGGCTCCACATCTCAGATGGATTGGTAGTCCTTTGACCATGTGGGATTTTTAAGCAAGTCGTCTTTGCAGCAGGCTCGTCCAGATTGTAGAAAGAAGATGTTGTGGCATCCATGTCCTGCAGGCGAGTAAACCGTGACCTTGTAGTCCGTCCTCCAGTTTTTAAGCCAGGCCAAGTCCCTGTCCTTGAGCAGCAGAGATAGTACTGCCTGCCAACAGGAGACCGGAAAAGATCCAGTTCTGTAACAGTCAATTAGAAACGTCATAAAAGTCTGATCCAACAATATCTCAAAAATGCGTGAAACAGGCAGAGGAACGACCGTCATTTATTCCTCCTGTCAGGCGCTCTTGACCTTATGTCCCCCTGCTGCTTTACGCAGGGCTGTTAGGTGCTTTTTGAGGCAAAAATGTTTCCTTTCATCCAGGAGGTCAAGACCAACCTGCCTTCTTAGCACATTAACGGACTTAATAAATTTATCAGTGTCACTGAAGTAATCAGTGACTTTAATGGCCTTGTTATAGGTTTCATCCAGAAAAGCATTTATTTCTTCCTGTGAATACAAACTCGTGTTTGTACTGTAAGTTGCCCAATAGAATCAGTATTAGACACAGTGTCGGGATCAGATTCCATTTCCTCATCAGCACAACTCAGCTGACTGTTTGATTCAGCTGGCCCAGTGGATTCATCATGAGCCACATTTTCCTGGACGCCACCCACAGCAGCTGACTGGCATTGTTCCGTCGCCTGCTCTGAAACGGTAGCAACCTCCGGAAGCACAGCCGCTGATGTCACACAGCGAGATTCTGACGCACCATCAGTGACTGTTTGGGCGCCATCACCAGCAACGCTCCCAGCCGTAAGCTGGGCTGCGGGCGCCACAGCCGGGCTGTCCACAGACACAGCGGCAGGCTCCGGAGCAGGACAGGCGGAAGGCCCCGCAACGTTGTCCGTAGTAGCGGCAGGAGCAGAGGCTGCCCCCGCAATGTCGTCCGTAGTAGCGGCGGGAGCGGAGGCCGCTCCGCCGGCCTCAGCTGCGGCGGAAGACCCCGCCACGCCGTCCGCAGCAGCGGCGTGAGCGGAGGCCGCACCACCGGCTCCAGCCGCGGCTCCATCAGAGCCCCCCGGCCGCTGCCTGTGCGGACAAGCAAACCATTTATGGCCACGTCTCCACATTCAAAACACTTCATCTGTCCTGAGCTCGCATACACCATGTAGGAGCCGTCCCCGTGTTTGACCCGGAAGGACACTTCCAGAGTTTCAGTTGGTGAGTCCAAAAACATGAACACCTGTCGCCTGAGTGATTTCACATGTTTTAACTTGGTATCCTTGCACCCCAAAGTCACAGTTCCAAACGGGCCCGCAAACTTCCCAAATCTGCGGAGCTCCGTCTCCAACTGCTCGTCAGTGATGAAAGGTGGAACACCTGAGACGGTGATACGCGTTGAGGGGACAGATAAGGGGGACACCTGTACATACGTATCCCCGATAACAACACCGCTTACAATCAGAGTGTGGACATCCTCCTCAGCAGCCAGAAACACAACTACAGCTCTATTCATTCGGGACGCAAAGCAGATCGCATCATGGCCCACCTGCTCGCCCACAGCCAGAAGCACCTGCTCCACAGTAACACTGCTGTCCGGGGGAACAATCCACACCCCCTGGCGGATAGACGGAGATGGCATGTCCAAGGTCGCCATCCTCGCGCCAAAAGAGAGAGAGTTTGAGTTTGAGTTTTAAAAAATCGCTTTATTGCACAATTCAAAAATGTAAGATCACCAATATCATTCCACCAAGTGTCTCACATTTCAAAAGTGCAAACATAACTCATCCCCCTCTCCCACAGAACACAAAATATTCCCTACAGTCCATCTATTGGTGAATACCTCCAAATTGCCCACCATTTTATAGTAAGAATACTCCACCTGGAGTCTGACTTTCAACAAGGCCTTGAAAACAAACACAGGATCCACATTGCCAGTGTTAGTAGTCCGATTTTTTCTTGTCAGCCAGATGGCATGTTTAGCAGTATCAGATAGAAAGTTGATCAAAGTGTGCACAGACTTCTTTGCCACTTTATACTTTGGACCATATATAAACAAACCAAAAGAAAAACATTCACCAAAATTATGAAACCACACTTTCAAAAGATCAAAAAGGCCAGATAAACGAAAACATTGAACAAACAAATGCTCCAGGGTCTCAACTTGGGAACAAAACAAACATTCTTCCCCCACATTCGGATCCAGGTGTGCTCTGTATTTATTCGTAGCTATTGCCCCATGTACAATCCTCCACTGGAGATCTGCTGTCCGTTTCTCAATAGGGAGCTTGTACATGGACCACCAGCTGCCTTTCGGGGAGAATACCGGCCCCAAAAACCCCGCCCACTTTGACTCTTTCACCTCCGTCAGAGAGCGCAGATTCAGAACCTTCACACAGATGTGATACACCATCTTGTTCCCTACAAACTGGAACTTGCCCAGACGAGGAGTTCGGAAGGACAGCAGGTGATCCTCTCCCTCCTGCCACTCTCCCACAGTTGGACTTAAGGAAAGGGCAGGAAAGTTGGACACAGTGTCCTCATCCCATTGATTGGAAAGAGTACGGTTTTCTGAAAGGCTCTAAGTGGTCGTGGCAGGGCAGCACACACTTCCTTCACCACCCTATGCACCAGTCTGACAGATGTAATGTTGGCACTCCGCCCCAGCGTTTCTATCGACGTGGTTGACATCTTCATAAGATGACCAAGCTTGGTACAGCCTGCCTCCCTTAAACAAGTTTGCAGACTAACGGACTGCAGCACTTGAGTGTCCATGAATTGATTGAAAAACAGTGGTTTCTTGAACAGCCACACGCCTGGTGTCTCCTCAGGAATGCAGGCTACGGTGAAGACTTGCCATGCATGCAAGACAGATGTATAAAAAGCAGAAAGTCCAGTAAAGTCCACCTCACCGGATTTCACGAGGAAAAGCTGCTTATCATAGCCCAAGCGGCCAACTCTCCTCAGGAGCAGTTTTGCAGTGTTCATCCAGCAGGGGCCACATCCATAAAGGAGCCGTTGCGCAGTCTGAAGCCTAAAAGAGGTGATCTTGGACTGTATGTCCACCAGGCCCTGTCCTCCCTCAGCAACAGGCAGGTAGAGAACAGCCGCCCGCACCCAGTGTCGACCAGACCAAAAGAAATCCACAATCCATCTTCTGAACCTCCTCCACCAGGCTCCTGGGTGGTGTCAAAACAATAAGCCTATGCCAAAGAGCCGAAGCGACCAGATTATTGGCGACCAGAACTCTTCCCCTATATGACAGCTGTGGTAGCAACCATTTCCATTTAGAAAAGCGAGCACACACCTTCTCCTTAATTCCCTCCCAGTTCTTGCGTTCAAAGTCCTCAGAACCCAAAAATACCCCCAACACTTTAAGACCAATTTTCCCCCACAGAAGACCTCCAGGGAGATGAGGAATTTCCTGATGTGACCACTACCCCACCAATAAACCCTCACTCTTGCCCCAGTTTACCAGTGCAGAAGATGCTTTTTCATAAATAGATAAAGTGCCCACCAAATGCTGTACATCCCTGTGGGATGTGATGAAAATGATAACGTCATCTCCATAAGCAGACAAGACGAGTGGACGACAACTACTGGAGAGCCCCGGCAGAATCAAACCACCCAGCTGAGTGCGCAACCTGCACAGCAAAGGCTCAATAGCCAAGCTATACAGTTGACCTGAGATTGGACAACCCTGCCTTATTCCCCGACGTACAGGGATTGGCCGACTCAGCCCCGCCCCCATCTTTACCAAACACTCAGCAACAGTATATAACAAATTGACCCATGTCAAAAACATATTGCCAAAACCAAACCCCTTCAGTGTGGAAAACAAATAAGAATGGTCAACCCTATCAAAAGCTTTTTCTTCGTCCAAAGACATAATACTGAACTTTAAATCATTACATTTACTGAGATGAAAAATGTCACATATGAGAAAAATATTGTCCATAATGGTTCGGTCAGGAATACAATATGTTTGATCTCTATCTATGATTAAATCCAAGACATTTTTCAGTCTATTGGACAGGGATTTGGATAGCACCTTGTAGTCTGTGCAAAGAAGAGCCACAGGCCTCCAGTTTTTAAGCAAGGCCAAGTCCCCTTCCTTAGGCAGCAGAGATAGTACTGCACACCGGCAGGAGACAGGTAAAGATCCAGTTCTGTAACAGTCAATTAGAACGTCATAAAAGTCTGTTCCAATAATATCCCAAAAATGCTTAAAAAAGTCAGAAGAAAGACCGTCCAGTCCAGGTGCACATCCCAGAGAGAGAGAGAGAGAGACGTGGTAGAGTGAGCGAGAGAGAGATGGTAGAGCGAGAGAAAGAGATGGTAGAGCGAGTGATAGGGTAGAGAGAGGTAGAGAGTTGGGGGGAGTGTGAGAGAGAGAGATGGTAGAGCAAGCAAGAGAGAGAGAGATGGCAGAGTGAGGTTTTTTTTTTGAGTTTTAAAAAATCCCTTTATTGTACAATTCAAAAATGTAAGATCACCAATATCATTCCACCAAATGTCTCACATTTCAAAAGTTCAAACATAACTCATCCCCCTCTCCCACAGAACACAAAATATTCCCTACAGTCCATCTATTGGTGAATGCCTCCAAATTGTCCACCATTTTATAGTAAGAATACTCCACCTGAAGTCTGACTTTTAACAAGGCCTTGAAAACAAACACAGGATCCACATTGCCCGTGTTAATAGTCCGATTTTTTCTTGTCAGCCAGATGGCATGTTTAGCAGTACCAGATAGGAAGTTGATCAAAGTGTGCACAGACTTCTTTGCCACTTTATACTTTGGCCCGTAAATAAACAAACCAAAAGAGAAACATTCACCCAAATCATGAAACCACACTTTCAAAAGATCAAAAAGGCCAGATAGACGAAAACCCCCAAAAAACCGCCCACTTCAACTTTCTCACGTCCATCAGAGAGCGCAGATTCAGAACATTCACACAGATGTGATACACCCTCTTCGTCCCCCTGGAACCTGCCCAGACGAGGATTTCTGAAGGCCAGCAGGTGATCCTCTCCCCCCGCCACTCCCCCACAGCTGGACTTATGGAAATGACAGGAAAGTTGGACACAGTGTCGTCATCCCATTGAGTGGAAACAGTCCGGTTTTTCGCAAACGCTCGAAGCAGTTGTGGCAGGGCGGCGCACACTTCCCCCACCACCCTCTGCAGCAGTCTGACAGATGTAATGTTGGCACTCTGCCCCAACGTTTCCATCGATGTGGTTGACATCTTCATAAGATGACCAAGCTTGGTACAGCATGCCTCTCGTAAACAAGTCCGCAGACTGACCGACTGCAGCACCTGAGTGTCGATGAATTGATTGAAAAACAGTGGCTCCTCGAACAGCCACATGCCCGGTGTCTCCTCAGGAATGCGGGCTACAGTGAAGACTCACCATGCATGCAAGACGGATGTGTAAAAAGCAGAAAGTCCAGTAAGGTCCACCTCCCCAGATGTCGCGAGGAAGAGCTGCTTATCATAGCCCAAGCGGCCAACTCTCCTCAGGAGCAGTTATGCAGTGTCCATCCAGCAGGGGCCGCATCCGTAAAGGAGGCGTTGTGCAGTCTGAAGCCTAAAGCAGGCGATCTTGGAGTGTATGTCCACCAGGCCCTGTCCCCCCTCGGCAACAGGCAGGTAGAGAACAGCCACACGGACCCAATGCCGACCAGACCAAAAGAAATCCACGATGATCTTCTGAACCTCCTCCACGAGGCTCCTGGGCGGTTTCAAAGCAACAAGCCTATGCCAAAGAGCCGGAGTGTGAGAGAGAGAGAGAGATTTTGATTTTTCAACACACCTTTATTGTCACAAATTCAACAGAAAAACACAACTAAAACAACTAAAAGAAGCAATGGAAAAGAAAAATGTCTCACTGACAAGAAATCAAAGACACAAGTAACCAAACAAGGAAAACTAAAACAAAAAACTTGCTTCTTACATCAGGATTATACCATAGGTAATTTTCCCCTCCTTAACACAACACAGGATGTGCTTAAAGCACCACATAGCCTCAAAGGTTTCAACATTCTGCATCAGATGATAGTAATTGTAATCAATCACTATTCGAGCCTTAATCATGCCAACCAGTATGTCTTTTACATTACAATCCAGCAGTTGTTCAATTTTTCTTTTCCTACTAACATAAATAGCCATTTTAGCTTGACCCAGGATGAAATTTAAGAGTTCACTCTTTTTCTTAGTCCTCAGTCTATATGGAAAGCCCAAGATAAAAATCTGCTGGGAAAAGACTTCTCCAAACAGATAAAACAGTTTCCCCAAAAAAACAAACAACGATTGCAGTCTGTTACAGTCCAGAAAACAATGGAACACAGTTTCTTTCTGAGGACAAAATGGACAAACCTCAACAACATTTGGGTTTAAAAGAGAGATAAAAGCATTTACAGCCACAGCACCATGTAAAACTCGCCATTGTAGGTCTCCAACCTTCTTAGTTAATGGTGGTTTATAGAGTGCTCTCCAGGCAGGCCTCACCTCTGGACCCAGACCCAAGTGTTTCCTCCATGGTGTATCAGCTCGACCTTTTAACTTATTCACATTTAGAATTTTCACCAAAAGTCCATACATTTTTTTACCAGGAGAGTCACAAATGTTAATGTGCTCAGAGTTTAAAAACACACCAGTGCCATCTTTAAAATCAGGAGATAAAATACTAAAAGGAAAAGGTTCATCAGCAGTTTGTACAGAGTTTTCGCAGTGTAAAACAATAGCAGAGTGTTCTTCTGCAGACAGGCAGTCTCTCCAATCTTTCAACAAGTTCATTATAACTCTGACTGAAGAGACGCCAAGAGCCGAGCACAGGGCAACAGCATTGTCCAAGTTAGGACCACATAAATTTACCAAGTGTCCCAGCGTTGTGACCTTTGCAAAAATAAACTTTTTTAAAACAGAAGGTCCTAAAACATTGCCCACATCAAAACGGGTCCCAAACACAAGTGGTTCCTTTAAAAGCCAGAAAGGCGGCAAGGAAGCCTGGGGAGAGTTCTTTTTAAAAAGTCCCCAGATTTTAAAAGCACTTTGGTAAAACTGGGGAAGTTCTGGGAGTTTTTGGCCCCTTAAATCCATTAAAAGCAGCGACTCCTCTAGTCCAAGCCCTCCACAGCGAGCCAGGACAGTCCTGGCAATAGGTCTCCACACAAGGTCAAGGGGGCCACTCAGCAGTCGCTGAATGAACTGCAGGCGAAAGACAGCCCCCCTGCTGGCCAGATGGATGAGCCCTTGACCACCTTCTTCCCTCGGTAAAAACAGGATACTCTGTGGAACCCAGTGAAGACGGTCCCAGAAAAAGTCCACGACTATAGATTGCACTCTGGCCAGCAAATTGGGTGGAGGGTCCAGACAAGACAGTCGATGCCACAGCATTGAAGCAATCAAGTTGTTGGTAATTAAAACACGACCTCTGAAGGACAAGTTTGGCAGAATCCATTTCCATTTTTTTAGTCTTCCTTCAGTTTTTTCTAAAAAACACTCCCAATTTTTCTCAGTAAAAATCTGATTTCCTAAAAACACACCAAGATATTTAAAACCACCTTGTGTCCACGAGAGGCCACCAGGTAGGGCAATTTTTTGTGGTCTCCCCCCCACCACAACAGCTTCACTCTTACCCCAATTCACTCTCGCTGAGGAGCACTCACCAAAAAGATTGACAGTTCTTAAAAGGTAGTCTACATCATTTTGATTTCTTGTAAAAACAACAACGTCATCAGCATATGCAGACACTTTAAAAACAGAGTCAGAGTTGGGGACTTTAAAACCAGTGAGGCCTTGCCTTAGTTTACAAAGGAGGGGCTCAATGGCAAGAGAGTACAGCATACCTGAGAGGGGGCAGCCCTGTCGGACACCCCTCTCAACTTTGAAAGGAGCACTCAAACCACCATTAATCTTAAGAATACTCTCAATGTCTCTATACAAAGCCTGGATCATGGTGATGAACCCTGAGCTGAAACCAAAGGCCTCTAATGTCTGCCAAAGGTATGGATGTTCAACTCGGTCAAACGCCTTTTCTTGGTCTATTGAAATAAGACCAAGTTCTTTGACCAATGAGCTGGAGAGGTCCAAAACATCACGAATTAAAAAAATGTTGTCTGTAACCAACCTACCAGGTACACAGTAGGTCTGGTCTACATGTATGACCTGCTCCATCGCCTTCCTCAGTCTGGTAGCCAACACTTTGGAGAGAATTTTGTAGTCAGTACAGAGGAGGGCCACCGGACGCCAGTTCTTAATGTCTTTCAAGTCGCCTTTTTTTGGAAGGAGGGTGAGGACTGCTCTCCTACAACTTAGGGGCAGGTGACCCTTCCGCAGACTGTCAGACAGTACTTCCAGCAAGTCCTCACAGATCTCAGACCAGAACGCCTTGTAGAACTCCGCTGGTAGGCCATCTATCCCTGGGGCTTTTCCACACTGAAGAGACTGGACAGCCACTGCCAGTTCTTGCAGAGTGATCCCGCTCTCCAGCTCCGCATTCACGCTAGCCATCACCTTTGGCAAGTCCGTCAAAAAATGACTCAGTGCATGTGGATTCTCAACAAATTCTTTCTTAAAGAGATCCTTGTAGAAAGCAACTGCAAAGCGACGGACCTCCGCAGACTCATGGATCGGCCGCCCGTCCTCGGAGCTGAGAGAGTGGATCATCCTCCTCTGACCATTCTTCCTCTCCAGACCAAAGAAAAAATGAGATGGAGCGTCCATTAGTGCGATGTTCTGGAACCTACTGCGTACCACAGCGCCCCTGGCAGCCACTCCCAGAAGGTCAGTTAAAACAGACTTTTTGCCATTGAGGGCCTCAAAATGTCCTCTTTCTCCTGTGGAGCCTGCCAAAGACTGCAGCTCCACTACTTCTCTCTCCAGGTCCCTGACAGACCTGGCCAAGTCTCCAGAGACATTGCGAGTATACTGTAGGCACAGATTCTTTATTTGGCTCTTCCCTACATCCCACCACTGCTGCAAAGAACTAAAATTTGATTTTGTTAATTTAAAATTACTCCAAAAAAACATAAAAGCAGTTTTAAAACTGTTATCCGATAAAAGTGACGTGTTAAAATGCCAGTATGCACTACTGCACTTTATATTCTTGATAAAAACACAACACTGAACCAGGGAATGATCTGTGAAGCCAACAGGGACTATAAAAGCACTTTTAAAAATGCTAAAATGGTGCTTAAAACTGTAAACCCTATCCAGTCTAGCTAAGGACAAAATATTGTCCTTTCTATGGCTCCACGTGTACTGTCTAGCCTTGCCATGAAAATTCCTCCACACATCACACAGATCATGAGCTTCTATGAGACCTTTTAAAACTCTGTTGGATGCAGCATGTGGCTCTGGGTGATTCCTATCCATAAGAGGATTTTCTGTACAATTAAAATCACCTCCCACAAATAAAAAGTCATCATTACTGCAATTTTTGATCGTGTCATCTAAAATATTTAAAAAGGCCAATCTTTCTGTGCCTACGGTTGGAGCATACACATTTATAAAAACAACTTTCACATTCTCAAAAACAGCTCGAACTTTTAAAATGTGGCCTGCAATTATCTCATCAATGTCATAAGAAAGTGGAATAAAATCTCGAGAAAATAAAATACCCACTCCACCACATTTGCTGCTTCTATGACTAAGAATAATTTCACCCCGAAATTCCCTCCTCCAGTCAGCAGCATTGTCCTCAGAACTATGAGTCTCCTGAACAAACAGAACATTAATTTTCTTGCATTCTGCAAGAGTAAAAACACTCGCTCGCTTGGACATTTCTCTTGCCCCATTGATGTTGAGTGTGCCAAAATTAAAACTACACATGTATATAAGAGGGCAAAGCCAATATAAAAACAGAAAAGAAAGAATGAGCGATAAAAGACTAATCATCCTGGGCAATTTGGTTCTTAACTTTTAGCACAAGCTTTTTTAGTCTGTAGATCTCCTGATCAGTGAAACTTTCCTGCTCAAGCTCTCCCCTATTTTTCATGTAGACCCGAGCAGAGTCAACAAAACGTTTTAGATCAGGGAAGAAGCTTTCAACTTTAACCATTCTGACCCCCTTAGTGTCCTGCAAAAACTTCTGTATTTTTGTGAAGGGGTAACCGCCTCCACTGGCCACATCATCACTGCTTTCACCATCACTCTCTATCTCAGACCCAGCATAAGAATCTGGCTGAGATAGAGAAACCTCAGAACTGTCTTTAACAACCCTTTTTACTTTGCTCCTCTGCTGTTTGGTTTCCAAATTCTTCCGCTTGATGGAGGTTTTACATAACTCTTCATCTAATTCGATGTCATCCTCATCCTCCAACACTGACTCAGCCACCCTGGTAGCTGTCTCTTCCTGTCTTTCGCTCACCCTGTGCTGTGCTTTTATATTCATCTTTCTGGTCCCACCATCTACCTGGGCCTCATTCGGCTCCTCTGTCTGACCCTCAGCGTGATCCCTCTCGGTAATCTCACCCTTGTCTGCAATGTTGGTCTGTGCAGCAGCCCCGCGATGTGCTTTAACTGTTGTTGCTGTTTCAGTTATGATCGACAGGCCGGCTGCGGAGGGCGGCGAAGCCGCCCCGCCGCCAGACAGCCTCGCGGCCTCGGCCGAAGCGCCGCCGCCAGACGGCCCTGCGGCTCCGGCCGAAACGCCCGACGGCGCGGTAGCGCCGTCAGCCTCGGAGGGCGGCGAAGCCGCTCCGCCGCCAGACGGCCCCGAGGCCGCACTAGCGGCCCCCCCCCCCCCGAGTGATCACCCCCCACTCCCTGAGGGCATGATCGAATCAAGTGTCCCTCCATTCCGCAGCCGAAACACTTCATATTATCGGAGGTGACGTGGATGGTATAATCAAAGCCGTCAATCCGGTATTTAAACACGAGGTTGAGGCTTTCCTCGCTATTCTTTAAAATCATGAGCACCTGTCGCCTAAAAGACATGACATGCTTTAAACGCGGGGACTTACAACCGAGAGGGATGTGCTTAATCGGGGACAAAAGCTGCCCGTGTCTCGACAGCTCCTTCTCCAACAGCTCGTTCTTTAAAAATGGTGGGACATTTGAGATGGTAATTCTCTTCGCGGGATTTACCAGAGACAGAACAGGAACCAGTGTGTCTTTAATCACAACCCCGCTCTCCACTACCTGGTTAACTTTTTCCACACTATCGAGGAAAATCACCACGGCACTATTCATTCTCGAGGCTGATCTAACACTTTCATAACCGACCAGCTCCCCCACAGCCAGACTACATTCCTCCACCGAGCAGCTGACAGCCGGTGTCAGTTTGACAGCATGTCGGCGTGTCAGCTGCTCAAAACCGGAGCCTCGCTCCAAAACCATGCTGACCAGCAGAGCTGGCAGCAGAAACCCCCCTCCCAGAACGCCTACCCCACCCCAGCTACAGAAGACAACAAAAATTAAGATTATTTAACAAAAAAACACCTTAAACACCAAAAGATAGAGAAAAGTTTGAAATAATTCACTCACGCTGTCACACGCTCTCAGCTCGCACTCACGACCACACCCACTCAGAGAGAGAGAGAGAGAGAGAGAGAGAGAGAGAGAGAGAGATTTGATTTTTAAAAGATCTTTAATAAACACACTTGTCCATCAGTCAATACAATTTCTATATCATGCTATGTTACACAGAAAATTAATCCCCCAAAAAACGCCCCAAAAAAAGCTGTCCATCATGAACTGAACAGAGGACATTCTCCAGGGACCAGAGGGTCCTGAAACCTTCCACATCCCCATTCCCCATAAAAAACTGAAAGTCCAGCCTGATTCTGGCTTTAAGTAGCCTCACAAATAAAATTTTGACATCAACATCATTCTCAACATTTTCAAGTTTTCTTCTCCGGCTTACATAGATAGCCAACTTTGCCTGTCCTAAAACAAAGTTCAGTAGTTGACACTTCTGCTTAAAACGACGATTGTACATAAAACCACAAATGAAAACCTGCTTAGAGAAAACTTCCTTAAAAATATGAAAAAGTTTTGTGAGAAGTTCAAAGAGGCCACTCAGGCGCTGACATTCAATAAAACAATGAAAAACAGTCTCCCTAGAGGAACAAAAAACACACTGATCACTGACACTGCTGTTAATCACAGAAACAAAAGCATTGACAGCTATAATACCATGCAGGACCCTCCACTGTAAGTCTCCATGTCTCTTAGGGAGAGGGGCTTTGTAAAGAGCCCTCCAGGCAGGCCGATGCCCTTTTCCTAGTTTAAAATAGGCTCTCCAAGGAGTGTCCACACAGGTGTTCAATCGGTCCTTGTTGAGTGCCATCACCACCAGTCTGTAGAGTGCCTTACCACTGGCTCCTCCAAAGTCCACACCAGTGGGAGCACAGAATGCCAGTAAGGAGCAAGGAGCGACGTCAAAGTCCATATAGAGCGTGAGAGAGGGAAAGGGGTCAGTGCTTTCTGGCTGCAGCGTGCCATTGCTAAAGTCCAAGAGTAGGGAGTGCTCAAGTCCATGAAGCTCCTGTTTCCAGTGTGCAAGAAGACCATCGATGAAACGAATCGACCTGACACCAAGATGAGCTGCTAAAGCTGAGGCGTTGTTGAGGCCAGGACCAGCCAGTTCCACCACTTGCTTCAGAGTGAGAATGTTCCTGGAACACAGCCTATCAAGGAAGGTCCTTCCAACTCCCGGCAGGACACCAAGGCGACCACCAAAAACCAGCGGCTCCCTCAACAACCAGTAGAGGGAATTGCATGGCCCTCTTTGTTTTTTAAAAAGAGTCCACACTGAAAAGAGACTGCGGTAAAAACTGGGTAAAGACAGTGCATTAGAGTTCTTAAAATCCATTAAAAACACAGGGAGGTCTAGCCCAAGCCCAAGGACTCTCTGTAAAATAACACAGGCCAAAGGCCTCCATACCAGGTCCTGGGGGCCCGTCAGCAGTCTCTGTATGAAAGTCAGTCTAAAAGCAGCACCTCTACTAGCTAAATGAATCACTCCTTGCCCCCCCTCCTCTTTGGGAAGAAATAACAGGGCTTGAGGAACCCAGTGGAGTCCACCCCCCCCAAAAAAGTCCACCAAAACAGACTGAATTTTGGACAACAAACCAGCAGGGGGGTCCATGCACATGAGGCGGTGCCACAGGGATGAGGAAACAAGATTATTTAAAATGAGCACTCTTCCTCTAAAAGATATTCTTGGCATTAGCCACTTCCACTTGTTTAGTCTCCCGTTAATCTTCTCTATGACCCCATCCCAATTTTTTTGCTCAAACTGCTGATTTCCAATAAAGACGCCAAGATACTTAAAACCTCCTTTTTTCCAAATCAACCCACCCGGCAGCGTAAGCTGATTTTCTAGTTTCTCCCCCACCATCAGAGCCTCGCTTTTTCCCCAGTTTATCTTTGCAGAGGAAAGTTGGCCAAAAAGATTGACACTCCTAACCAGAACGTCAATGTCACTCTGCTTGTTTAGCAGAATGACTACATCATCTGCATAGGCCGACAGCTTGAACGTGGTGTCACAGCCAGGAAAAGTAACTCCTGATAGATCCCTTCTCAGGCAGTGAAGCAAAGGCTCTATGGCGAGGGAGTACAGCATCCCTGAGAGAGGGCAGCCCTGCCGAACCCCCCTCTGGACTTTTAAAGGGGCAGACAGGCCCCCATTTATCTTCAGCACACTCTCAATGTCACTGTACAAGACCCGTATCCTGGCTATGAAGCCTGGGCTGAACCCAAAAGCTGTTAAAACTGTCCATAAATATTGGTGTTCAACCCGATCAAACGCCTTTTCCTGGTCAATTGAAATCAAACCAGTTTCTACCGCCAATGAACCAGAGACCTCCAAAATATCCCGAATTAAAGTGACGTTGTCACTAATCAGCCTGCCAGGCACACAGTAAGTCTGGTCTACATGAATGAGCTCGCTCATCACCTTTCTCAGTCTTCGGGCCAGAGCTTTTGAGAGAATCTTATAGTCTGTGCAGAGCAGAGAGACTGGCCTCCAGTTCTTTAGGCTCTGGAGGTCCCCCTTTTTCGGCAACAGTGTGATGATGGCCCTCCTGCAGGTCGTGGGTAGGGTCCGCCTTTCCAAGCTATCTTGGAGAACCTCCAGCAGGTCTGGACCAAGCAGGGGCCAGAATTCCTTAAAAAAGTCCACAGAGAGACCATCTATGCCTGGTGATTTTCCATTCTGGAGGCTCATTAGCGCCGTATGCAGCTCAGACAGAGACAGTGGAGCATCCAAGCCGGCAACAAGGTCCTCTGAGAGCACTGGAAGACCATCAAGGAAAACCTGGCCCAGTGACGTGTCCTCCCTCCACTCTGCTCTAAACAAATCACTGTAAAAGCTAGCAGCTTGTTTCCTGATCTCTGCTGCTGTGGAGATTGTTCTCCCGTCATCGCCCAACAAGGAGTGAATGAGCTTTCTCTGTCCATTTTTCCCCTCCAGTCCAAAAAAGTACTGGGAGGGCGAGTCCATCAGAGCTACATCCATGTAGCGCGAGCGGACCAGAGCACCCTGTGCGGTGACCCCTAGCAAGCTAGCCAAGGCTGACCTTTTTGACTTAAGAGCCTCTAAGTGCTCCTGTTTTCCGGTAGAACTGAGTAACTCCTCTAGCTCTACCACCTCAGTCTCCAGAACTTTCAAGGATTGGGTCAAGCTACGAGTGACATTTTGAGTGTACTGTTGGCAGAATTGTTTTATCTGTGCCTTACCAAAATCCCACCACATTTGGAGAGAACTAAAAGAAGATTTTTGTTCCCTGTGTGACTTCCATACATCATGAAAAACTCCCTTAAAAAACACATCATTTAAAAGTGTATTATTAAAATGCCAAAAAGCACTCTTACACTTTACATTTTCAATGAAAACAGAACAAATCAGCAGGCAGTGATCAGTGAAACCAACAGGACAGATACAACTATTTTTAAAAACACTCATTTGGTGTTTAAAACCATAGAAACGGTCTAACCTAGCCATAGATAAGAGGTTATCTTTAGCATGGCTCCAGGTGTACTGCCTCTGGTCCCCATGATGTGATCTCCACACATCGGCCATTTCATGTGCCTTCACTAGTTCCCTCAGCCTATTGGCAGAAGCAGGGTGAGGTTCCTGATGGTTCCTGTCCAGTCTGTGGTTTAATGTACAGTTAAAATCACCCCCCAGAAATAAAAAACTATTTGGATTACAGGATCTAACCGTATCTGATAGCATATTAAAGACCCTGATCCTTTCTGCTCTCTGGGTTGGCACATACACGTTTATAAGAACCAAGTTTACGTTTTCAAACTGTATCTTTAGCAAGAGTACATGTCCTTTCACCACCTCTTCTACCTCATAAGAGACAGGCACACAACCCCGAGAGAAAAGTACAGCCACCCCTCCACTATTATTGGATTTGTGGCTAAAAAAAATGCAGCCATCCCACTCTTTTCTCCACTGGCACTCAATGTCTACAGTGCTGTGAGTCTCCTGGACCATCAGCACGTCAAGTGCCTTTAAATTAAAAAGCTTGTATAAAGAGGCCCTTTTTACATCATCCCTGGCCCCGTTTATATTAAGAGTGCCAATTCTAAGGTGGGGCATTAAAAAGGATAAAAATAAGGTACAGTAAAAAAACACACACATAGCATAAAAGGGAAGAAACAAACTAAGAGTCAACATGACTGTTAGTAATTTGTGATTTCAGTTTGACAACCAGTTTCTTTAAACGAAAAATTTCCTGATCAGTAAAAGTCTCATTCCCATCATTCAGTTTCATCAGCTTGCGAGCTGATGCCACAAATAACTCCAGATCTGGAAAGTAATTTTCCACTTTCACAGCTCTGCTCCCCTTGGTCACCTGGAGAAATTGCCTAATTTTGGTAAAACAATAGGAGCTTTGCTCCTCCTGCGTCTGCGTCTGCATCATTTCAGACTCAGCTCCACTTTCGTCAGAGACGCTCTCATCTAGTAAATCTAACTTCCCAACCCTACTAGATTTAGCAGAGCTCTGCAAGTTTTCAGCACTTTTTCTTTTTTGTGCAGCTTTAAAAGGATCCTCTTCAGCAAAACTACATTCCTGCATTTCTTCATGAACTGCAACGTATGTCAGGCAGTGTTTGCTCTGTGTGTCCCCTACAGCCTCAAACCGCTCCTCCCCCGCCTGCAAAGTCTGTTCATTCACGTTCCTTCGTTTAACTGCACTTTTACTTACACCCTCCACCTGTTTACCCCGGGCGACAGGCTCGTCACAATGATCAGAGCTGCCGCCAGACAGAAATTCCCCACCATCACTGTTTGGGGGGGCAACTACCGCGCCCGCCGCGGCCACCCCAGCAGAGGCGGCCGCGGCCGCCCCAGCACAAGCGGACGCGGACGCGGACGCGGACGCGGACGCGGACGCGGACGCGGACGCGGACGCCCCCGCAGAAGTAGAAGCGGACGCGGCCGCGAATGCGGCCGCGGATGCGGCCGCGGATGCGGACGCGGCCGCAATCGCCCCAGCAGAAGCGGGCGCCGCAGCGGCATCCGCCGCACCACATTTAGCTCTACCCTCCGGACCACCAGAAACAGCGGCGTCACCTTTCCTACCGCCAGTGCTCTTTGTGTTCGCCTTTTCAGGACATGACCTAATAAGATGGCCTTCTGCGCCACACGCAAAACACTTCATGGTTTCAGATGTTGCAAACACCAAGTAGCTAAAGCCGTCAATCCTGAAATTAAAAGACGCATTCAGTTCAGCAGAGCTGTCTTTCAACACCATGAAACACTGCCTCCTATGACATACAACATGCTTCAGCAGGGGTGATTTACTACCCAGAGAGACCATTCTGATAGGGGACACAACCTGGCCAAAACGGGACAACTCTCTAATCAGCTGATCATTTTTAACGAAAGGAGGAGCGTTTGAGATGGTGATCCTCCTAGACGGATTCGCCAGCGGTAAAACGGGAGTAAAAGTGTCACCTATGACCACTCCCTGTGCCACCACCTGATCAGCTTTTTCAGTCGAATCCAGAAAGATCACAATTGCGCTGTTCATCCTCGATGCTGATTTTATGCTGCCATGCCCAACCACCTGTCCTACAGCGAGGCTGGCCTCCTCCACAGAACAGGGAACTGTCGGGAGGATTCTCACACCATGACGCCGGGTTAAGCGCTCAAACTCCACACCACCATCAATCACCGGCATGATGCCGGCCGGGAAAAACCGGCAGCAGAAGCTACCGTTCCCCAACACACTCACTCCAACACTCACACCCCAGCACACACACACTCAACCCACTATATTAAACACACACACCTCAAACACACAAGATAGAGAAAAAGTTAGAAAATACAAAGTTTAAAGTACTCACTCGACACCACTCCACACCCCTGCTCCCACAAACGCCCACGCATGCGCACGAGAGAGAGAGAGAGAGAGAGAGAGAGAGAGAGAGAGAGAGAGAGAGACTTTGACTTTTAAAAAATGCCTTTATTGCACAATTCAAGAAAATGTAAGAGCACCAATCTCATTCCACCGAGTGTCTCACATTGGAAAAAGTGCAAACATAAGTCTTCCCCCCCTCACACAACACAGAGTATGCCTTGCAGTCCACCTATTCCACATTGCCAGTGGCAGTAGTGCGAGTCTTCCTCGTAGTCCGTGCAAAGACGAGCCAGTGGCCCCCAGTTCTTAAGCCAGGCCAAGTCCCCTTCCTCCGGCAGCAGAGATAGCGCTGTGCGGCCACAGCCAGTTCCGTTGCACGTCCCAGAGACATTTTCCTTATCTCAGATGGATTGTAGGCCTTAGACCATGTGGGATTGTCAAGCAAGTCATCTGCGCAGCAGGCTCGACCAGATTGTCGAAAGAATGAAAACGTTGGGGCATCCATGCCCTGCAGGGAAAGATCCAGTTCCGTGACAGTCAATTACAGTCAATTAGAAACGTCATATAAAAGTCTGATCAAACAATATTCCAAAAATGTGAAAAACAGGCAGAGGAACGACCGCCATTTATTCCTTCTGTCGGGCGCGCTTGACCCCTGTTCTCCCTGCTGCTTTACGCAGGGCTGTCAGGTGTTTCTTGAGGGGAAAACATTTCCTTTCGTCCAGGAGGTCAAGACCAACCTGCCGTCTTAGCACATCAACAGACTTAATGAATTTATCAGTGTCACTGAAGTAGTCAGTGACTTTAATGGCCTTGTTATAGGTTTCATCCAGAAAAGCATTTATTTCCTCTAGTGAATACAAACTCGTGTTTGTACTGCATTTTGCCTCAGTAGACTCAGTATTAGACACAGTGTGGGGATCAGATTCCATTTCCTCGTCAGCACAACTCTGCTGACTGTTTGGTTCTCCTGGGCCAGTGGATTCATCATGGGCCACATTTTCCTGGACGCCACCCACAGCAGCTGACCGTCGCTGTTCCGTCCCCTGCTGTGAAACGGTAGCAGACTCCGGAAGCACAGCCGCTGATGTCACACAGCGAGATTCTGACGCACCATCACTTCGGTGCTCCGTCTCCTGCTCCGAAACAGTAGCAGCTTCCGGAGGCACAGCCTCTGATGTCACACAGCGAGATGATTGTTTTCAACACACCTTTATTGTCACAAGTTCAACAGAAAAACACAACAACTAAAAGAAGCAATGGAAAAGTAAAATGACTCACTGACAAAAAATCAAAGACACAAGTAACCAAACCAGGAAAACTACAACAAAAACTTGCTTCTTACATCAGGACCATACCATAGGTAATTTTCCCCTCCTTAACACAACACAGGATGTGCTTAAAGCACCACATAGCCTCAAAAGTTTCAACATTTTGCATCAGATGATAGTAATTGTAATCAATCATTATTCGAGCCTTGATCATGTCAACCAGCATGTCTTTTATATTACAATCCAGCATTTGTTTAATTTTTCTTTTCCTACTAACATAAATAGCCATTTTAGCCTGACCCAGGATGAAATTTAAAAGTTCACGCTTTTTCTTACTTCTCTGTCTATATTGGAAACCCAAGATAAAAATCTGCAGGGAAAAGACTTCTTCAAACAGATAAAACAGCTTCCCCAAAAAAACAAACAACAATTGCAGTCTGTTACAGTCCAGAAAGCAATGGAACACAGTCTCTTTCTGAGGACAAAATGGACAAACCTCGATAACATTTGGGTTTAAAATAGAGATAAAAGCATTTACAGCCACAGCACCATGTAAAACTCGCCATTGTAGGTCTCCAACCTTCTTAGTTAATGGTGGTTTATAGAGTGCTCTCCAGGCAGGCCTCACCTCTGAACCCAAACCCAAGTGTTTCCTCCATGGTGTATCAGCTCGACCTTTTAACTTATTCACATTTAGAATTTTCACCAAAAGTCCATACATTTTTTTACCAGGAGAGTCACAAATGTTAATGTGTTCAGAGTTTAAAAACACACCAGTGCCATCTTTAAAATCAGGAGATAAAACACTAAAAGGAAAAGGCTCATCAGCAGTTCGCACAGAGTTTTTGCAGTGTAAAACAATAGCAGAGTGTTCTTCTGCAGACAGGCAGTCTCTCCAATCTTTCAGCAAGTTCATTATAATTCTGACTGAAGAAACGCCAAGAGCCGAGCACAGGCAACAGCATTGCCCAAGTTAGGACCACATAAATTCACCAAATGTCCCAGCGTTGTAACCTTTGCAGAAATGAACTTTTTTAAAAAAGTTCTGCACGGTGGCGCAGTGGTTAGCACTGCGGCAGCACAGTTTACCCTTGGCCGGGGGATTGTGGGGATCGTGGGATCGTGGGTTCGATCCCAGCCCCCGACCAACAGTGATCTGTGTGGAGTTTGCATGTTCTCCCCGTGTTGCGTGGGTTTACTCCGGGATTTCTCCGGTTTCCTCCCACATGCCAAAGACATGCATGTTAGGTTAATTGGCTGTTCTAAATTGTCCCTAGATATCTGTTTCCTATAGGCCCTTAGAATAGAGGGTTAGTATTAATGAAAGCGCTTTGAGTGGTCTTTGTGACTAGAAAAGCGCTATATAAGTGCAGGTTAGTTAGTTAGTTAAAACAGAAGGTCCTAAAGCATTGCCCACATCAAAACGGGTCCCGAACACAAGTGGTTCCATTAAAAGCCAGAAAGGCGACAAGGAAGCCTGGGGAGAGTTCTTTTTAAAAAGTCCCCAGATTTTAAAAGCACTTTGGTAAAACTGGGGAAGTTCTGGGAGTTTTTGGCCCCTTAAATCCATTAAAAACAGCGACTCCTCTAGTCCAAGCCCTCCACAGCGAGCCAGGACAGCCCTGGCAATAGGTCTCCACACAAGGTCGAGGGGGCCACTCAGCAGTCGCTGAATGAACTGCAGGCAAAAGACAGCCCCCCTGCTGGCCAGATGGATGAGCCCTTGACCATCTTCTTCCCTCGGTAAAAACAGGATGCTCTGTGGAACCCAGTGAAGACGGTCCCAGAAAAAGTCCACGATTATAGATTGCACTCTGGCAAGCAAATTGGGTGGAGGGTCCAAACAAGACAGTCGATGCCACAGCATTGAAACAATCAAGTTGTTGATGATTAAAACATGACCTCTGAAGGACAAGTTTGGCTGAATCCATTTCCATTTTTTTAGTCTTCCTTCAACTTTTTCTAAAAAACACTCCCAATTTTTCCCAGTAAAAGTCTGATTTCCAAAAAACACACCAAGATATTTAAAACCACCTTGTGTCCATGAAAGGCCACCAGGTAGGGCAATTTTTTGTGGTCTCCCCCCCACCACAACAGCTTCACTCTTACCCCAATTCACTCTCGCTGAGGAGCACTCACCAAAAAGATTAACAGTTCTTAAAAGGTAGTCTACATCATTTTGATTTCTTGTAAAAACAACAACATCATCAGCATAGGCAGACACTTTAAAAACAGAGTCAGAGTTGGGGACTTTAAAACCAGTGAGGCCTTGCCTTAATTTACAAAGGAGGGGCTCGATGGCAAGAGAGTGCAGCATACCTGAGAGGGGGCAGCCCTTTCGGACACCCCTCTCAACTTTGAAAGGAGCACTCAAACCACCATTAATCTTAAGAATACTCTCAATGTCTCTATACAAAGCCTGGATCTTGGCGATGAACCCTGAGCTGAAACCAAAGGCCTCTAGTGTCTGCCAAAGGTATGGATGTTCAACTCGGTCAAACGCCTTTTCTTGGTCTATTGAAATAAGACCAAGTTCTTTGACCAATGAGCTGGAGAGGTCCAAAACATCACAAATTAAAAAAATGTTGTCTGTAACCAACCTACCAGGTACACAGTAGGTCTGGTCTACATGTATGACCTGCTCCATCACCTTCCTCAGTCTGGTAGCCAACACTTTGGAGAGAATTTTGTAGTCAGTACAGAGGAGGGCCAACGGATGCCAGTTTTTAATGTCTTTCAAGTCGCCTTTCTTGGGAAGGAGGGTGAGGACTGCTCTCTTACAACTTAGGGGCAGGTGACCCTTCCGCAGACTGTCAGACAGTACTTCCAGCAAGTCCTCACAGATCTCAGACCAGAACGCCTTGTAGAACTCCGATGGTAGACCATCTATCCCTGGGGCTTTTCCACACTGAAGAGACTGGACAGTCACTGCTAGTTCTTGCAGAGTGATCCCCCTCTCCAGCTCCGCGTTCATGCTAGCCATCACCTTTGGCAAGTCCGTCAAAAAATGAATCAGCGCATGTGGATTCTCAACAAATTCTTTCTTAAAGAGATCTTTGTAGAAAGCAGCTGCAAAGCGACTGATCTCCGCAGACTCATGGATCGGCCGCCCGTCCTCGGAGCTGAGAGAGTGGATCATCCTCCTCTGACCATTCTTCCTCTCCAAACCAAAGAAAAAATGAGATGGAGCGTCCATTAGTGCGATGTTCTGGAACCTACTGCGTACTACAGCGCCTCTGGTGGCCACACCCAGTAGGTCAGTTAAAACAGACTTTTTGCCATTGAGGGCCTCAAAATGTCCTCTTTCTCCTGTGGAGCCTGCCAAAGACTGCAGCTCCACTACTTCTCTCTCCAGGTCCCTGACAGACCTGGCCAAGTCTCCAGAGACATTGCGAGTATACTGTAGGCACAGATTCTTTATTTGGCTCTTCCCTACATCCCACCACTGCTGCAAAGAACTAAAATTTGATTTTGTTAATTTAAAATTACTCCAAAAAAACATAAAATGAGTTTTAAAACTGTTATCCGATAAAAGTGATGTGTTAAAATGCCAGTATGCACTACTGCACTTTATATTCTTGATAAAAACACAACACTGAACCAGAGAGTGATCTGTAAAGCCAACAGGGACTATAAAAGCACTTTTAAAAATGCTAAAATGGTGCTTAAAACTGTAAACCCTATCCAGTCTAGCTAAGGACAGAATATCGTCTTTTCTATGGCTCCACGTGTACTGTCTAGCCTTGCCATGAAAATTCCTCCACACATCACACAGATCATGAGCTTCTATGAGACCTTTTAAACTTCTCTTGGATGCAGCATATGGCTCTGGGTGATTCCTATCCATAAGAGGATTTTCTGTGCAATTAAAATCACCTCCCACAAATAAAAAGTCATCATTACTGCAATTTTTGATCGTGTCATCTAAAATATTTAAAAAGGCCAATCTTTCTCTGCCTATGGTTGGAGCATACACATTTATAAAAACAACTTTCACATTCTCAAAAACAGCTCGAACTTTTAAAATGTGGCCTGCAATTACCTCATCAATGTCATAAGAAAGTGGAATAAAATCTCGAGAAAATAAAATACCCACTCCACCACTGCTCCTGTTTTTATGACTGAGAATAATTTCCCCTTGAAATTCCTTCCTCCAGTCAGCAGCATTGTCCTCAGAACTATGAGTCTCCTGAACAAACAGAACATTAATTTTCTTGCATTCTGCAAGAGTAAAAACACACGCTCGCTTGGACATTTCTCTTGCCCCATTGATGTTGAGTGTGCCAAAATTAAAACTACACATGTATATAAGAGGGCAAAGCCAATACAAAAACAGAAAAGAAAGAATAAGCGATAAAAGACTAATCATCGTCGGCAATTTGGTTCTTAACTTTTAGTACAACCTTTTTTAGTCTGTAGACCTCCTGATCAGTAAAACTTTCCTGCTCAAGCTCTCCCCTATTTTTCATGTAGACCCGAGCAGAGTCAACAAAACGTTTTAGATCGGGGAAGAAGTTTTCAACTCTAACCATCCTGGACCCCTTAGTGTCCTGCAAAAACTTCTGTATTTTTGTGAAGGGGTAACCGCCTCCACTGGCCACATCATCACTGCTTTCACCATCACTCTCTATCTCAGACCCAGCATAAGAATCTGGTTGAGATAGAAAAACCTCAGAACTTTCTTTGACAACCCTTTATACTTTGCTCCTCTGCTGTTTGTTTTCCAAGTTCTTCCGCTTGATTGAGATTTTACATAACTCTTCATCTATTTCAATGTCATCCTCATCCTCCAACACTGACTCAGCCACCCTGGTAGCTGTCTCTTCTTGCTTCTCGCTCACCCTGTGCTGTGGTTTTATATTCATCTTTCTAGTCCCACCATCTACCTGTGCCTCATTTGGCTCATCTGTCTGATCCTCAGCGTGATCCCTCTCGGTAATCTCACCCTTGTCCACAATGTTGGTCTGTGCAGCAGCCCTGCGATGTGCTTTAACTTTTGTTGCTGTTCCATTTATGATTGACAGGCCAGCTGCGGAGGGCGGCAAAGCCGCCCCGCCGCCAAATGGCCCCGCGGCCGCGGCGCCCGACTGCGAGGCCGCACTAGCGGCCTCCCCCGAGTGATCACCCCCCACTCCCTGAGGGCATGATCGAATCAAGTGTCCCTCCATTCCACAGCCGAAACACTTCATATTATCGGAGGTGACGTGGATGGTGTAATCAAAGCCGTCAATCAGGTATTTAAATACGAGGTTGAGGCTTTCCTTGCTATTCTTTAAAATCATGAACACCTGTCGCCTAAAAGACATGACATGTTTTAAATGCGGGGACTTACAACGGAGAGGGATGTGCTTAATGGGGGACAAAAGCTGCCCGTGTCTCAACAGCTCCTTCTCCAACAGCTCATTCTTTAAAAATGGTGGGACATTTGATATTGTGATTCTCTTCGCGGGATTTACCAGAGACAGAACAGGAACCAGTGTGTCTTTAATCACAACCCCGCTCTCCACTACCTGGTTAACTTTTTCAACACTATCTAGGAAGATTACCACGGCATTATTCATTCTAGAAGAAGACCTAACGCTTTCATAACCGACCAACTCCCCCACAGCCAGACTACATTCCTCCACTGAGCAGCTGACAGCCGGAGCCAGTTTGACAGCATGCCGGCGTGTCAGGTTCTCGAACCCGGAGCCTCGCTCCAAAACCATGCTGACCAGCAGAGCTGGCAGCAGAAATCCCCCTCCCAGAACGCCTATCCCACCCCAGCTACAGAAAACAACAAAAATTAAGATTATTTAGCAGAAAAAAACACCTTAAACACAAAAAGATAGAGAAAAGTTTGAGATAATTCACTCACGCTGTCACACGCTCCCAGCTCGCACTCACGACCACGCCCTCTCAGAGAGAGAGAGAGAGCGAGAGAGAGAGAGAGAGAGAGAGAGAGAGAGAGAGAGAGAGAGACTTTGACTTTTAAAAAATGCCTTTATTGCACAATTCAAGAAAATGTAAGAGCACCAATCTCATTCCACCAAGTGTCTCACATTGGAAAAAGTGCAAACATAAGTCTTCCCCCCCACACAACACAGAGTATGCCTTGCAGGCCACCTATTCCACATTGCCAGTGGCAGTAGTGCGAGTCTTCCTCGTAGTCCGTGCAAAGACGAGCCAGAGGCCCCCAGTTCGTAAGCCAGGCCAAGTCCCCTTCCTCCGGCAGCAGAGATAGCGCTGTGCGGCCGCAGCCAGTTCCGTTGCATGTCCCAGAGACATTTTCCTCATCTCAGATGGATTGTAGGCCTTAGACCATGTGGGATTGTCAAGCAAGTCATCTGCGCAGCAGGCTCGACCAGATTGTCGAAAGAATGAAAACGTTGGGGCATCCATGCCCTGCAGGGAAAGATCCAGTTCCGTGACAGTCAATTACAGTCAATTAGAAACGTCATATAAAAGTCTGATCAAACAATATTCCAAAAATGTGTAAAACAGGCAGAGGAACGACCGCCATTTATTCCTTCTGTCGGGCGCGCTTGACCCCTGTTCTCCCTGCTGCTTTACGCAGGGCTGTCAGGTGTTTCTTGAGGGGAAAACATTTCCTTTCGTCCAGGAGGTCAAGACCAACCTGCCGTCTTAGCACATCAACAGACTTAATGAATTTATCAGTGTCACTGAAGTAGTCAGTGACTTTAATGGCCTTGTTATAGGTTTCATCCAGAAAAGCATTTATTTCCTCCAGTGAATACAAACTCGTGTTTGTACTGCATTTTGCCTCAGTAGACTCAGTATTAGACACAGTGTGGGGATCAGATTCCATTTCCTCGTCAGCACAACTCTGCTGACTGTTTGGTTCTCCTGGGCCAGTGGATTCATCATGGGCCACATTTTCCTGGACGCCACCCACAGCAGCTGACCGTCGCTGTTCCGTCCCCTGCTGTGAAACGGTAGCAGCCTCCGGAAGCACAGCCGCTGACGTCACACAGCGAGATTCTGATGCACCATTAGTTCGGTGCTCCGTCTCCTGCTCCGAAACGGTAGCAGCTTCCAGAGGCACAGCCGCTGATGTCACACAGCGAGATGATTGTGACGCACCATCAGTGAAATTTTGGGCGCCATCACCAGCGACACTCCCGGCCGTAAGCTGGGCCGCGGGCGCCACAGCTGGGCCGTCCACAGACACAGCGGCAGGCTCCAGAGCAGGGCCGGCGGAAGGCCCCGCAACGTCGTCCGCAGCAGCGGCAGGAGCGGAGGCCGTGGCGCCGTCCGCAGCTGCGGCGTGAGCGGAGGGTTTGTCGCCGGCACCATCCGCGGCTCCATCAGGGCCCTCCGCCCACTGCCTGTGCGGACAAGCAAACCGTTTATGGCCCACGCCTCCACATTCAAAACACAACTACAGCTCTATTCATTCGGGATGCAAAGCAGATCGCATCATGGCCCACCTGCTCGGCCACGGCCAGAAGCACCTCCTTCACAGTAACGATGCTGTCCGGGGGAACGATCCTCACCCCCTGGTGGATAGATGGAGGTGGCATTTCCAAGGTCGCCATCCTCCACACAAAAAAACAAAAACTGAAAATGCGGCCAGTAGCAGAAAACCAGAAAAAAAGTCCAAACAAACCACGGAATTCCCTATTCCTTTTTTTAAAAAAAATGCCTTTATTGCAAAATTCAACAAAATGTAAGAGCACCAATATCATTCCACCAAGTATCTCACATTGGAAAAGTGCAAACATACACCGCTTACAATCAGGGTGTGGACATCCTCTTCAGCAGCTAGAAACACAACTACAACTCTATTCATTTGGGACACAAAGCAGATCGCATCATGGCCCACCTGCTCGGCCACAGCCAGAAGCACCTCGTCCACAGTAACAGTGCTGTCCGGGGGAACGATCCGCACCCCCTGGTAGAGAGAGAGAGAGATTTAAAAAATGCCTTTATTGCACAATTCAAGAAAATGTAAGAGCACCAATCTCATTCCACCAAGTGTCTCACATTGGAAAAGTGCAAACATAAGTCATCCCCCTCCCCCACACAACACAAAGTATTCCTTGCAGCCCACCTATTCCACATTGCCAGTGGCAGTAGTCCGAGTCGTCCTTGTAGTCCGTGCAAAGACGAGCCACAGGCCTCCAGTTCTTAAGCAAGGCCAAGTCCCCTTCCTCCGGCAGCAGAGATAGCGCTGTGCGGCCGCAGCCAGTTCCGTTGTACGTCCCAGAGACATTTTCCTCATCTCAGATGGATTGTAGTCCTTAGACCATGCGGGACTTTCAAGCAAGTCATCTTTGCAGCAGGCTCGTCCAGATTGTAGAAAGAAAACGTTGGGGCATCCATGCCCTGCAGGCGAGTAAAGATCCAGTTCCGTGACAGTCATTTACAGCCAATTTGAAACATCATATAAAAGTCTTATCGAACAATATCCCAAAAATGTGTTAAACAGGCAGAGGAACGACCGCCATTTATTCCTTCTGTCGGGTGCGCTTGACCCCTGTTCCTCCTGCTGCTTTACGCAGGGCTGTCAGGTGTTTCTTGAGGCGGAAACATTTCCTTTCATCCAAGAGGTCAAGACCAACCTGCCTTCTTAGCACATTAACAGACTTAATGAATTTATCAGTGTCACTGAAGTAGTCAGTGACTTTAATGGCCTTGTTATAGGTTTCATCCAGAAAAGCATTTATTTCTTCCAGTGAATACAAACTCGTGTTTGTACTGCATTTTGCCTCAGTAGACTCAGTATTAGACACAGTGTCAGGATCAGATTCCATTTCCTCGTCAGCACAACTCAGCTGACTGTTTGGTTCATCTGGCCCAGTGGATTCATCATGGGCCACATTTTCCTGGACACCACCCACAGCAGCTGACTGTCGCTGCTCCGTCTCCTGCTCTGAAACGGCAGCAGCCTCCGGAAGCACAGCCACTGATGTCACACAGCGAGATGATTCTGACGCACCATCAGTGACATTTTGGGCACCATTGCCAGCGACGCTCCCGGCCGTAAGCTGGGCTGCGTGCGCCACAGCCGGGCTGTCCACAGACACAGCAGCAGGCTCCGGAGCAGGACCGGCGGAAGGCCCCGCAACGTCGTCCGTAGTAGCGGCGGGAGCGGAGGCCGCGCCGGCAGCCTCAGCTGCAGCGGAAGGCCCCGCCACGCCGTCCGCAGCAGCGGCGTGAGCGGAGGGCGCGCCGCCAGCACCATCCGTGGCTCCATCAGAGCTCCCCGCCTGCTGCCTGTGCGGACAAGCGAACCGTTTATGGCCCACGTCTCCACATTCAAAACACTTCATCTGTCCTGAGCTCGCATACACCATATTGGAGCCGTCCCCGTGTTTGACCCGGAAGGACACTTCCAGAGTTGCAGTTGGCGAGTCCAAAAACATGAACACCTGTTGCCTGAGTGATTTCACATGTTTTAACTTGGTCTCCTTGCATCCCAAAGTCAGAGTTGTAAACGGGCCCGCAAACTTCCCAAATCTGCGGCGCTCCGTTGCCAACTGCTCGTCAGTGATGAAAGGAGGAACACCTGAGACGGTGATACGCGTTGATGGGACAGATAAGGGGGACACCTGTACATACGTTTCCCCGATAACAACACCGCTTGCAATCAGGGTGTGAACATCCTCTTCAGCAGCCAGAAACACAACTACAGCTCTATTCATTCGGGACGCAAAGCAGATCGCATCATGGCCCACCTGCTCGGCCACAGCCAGAAGCACCTCTTCCACAGTAACAGTGCTGTAATGTTCTCCTGGAACCTTGTAATGTTCTCCTGGAACATGTAATGACGAGGCGCACACACCGGGTGTCAGTTAGGACTTTTACTTGTCACTTCAACTGCAACTCACAACTAACCACACAGTGGCACATGTACAACTCCTTTTATAGTTAGGTCATGGCCGGGGTCATACTGCCCTCTAGTGGTGACTCCATATGAACTTCACATATCAATACATCTCCCTTTTTTTCTAGTAAAGGTCATGTCCAACTATAAAGTTTTTCTCAAATTTCTATATACAAAATAAACTCCATTTCTATTTACATTTCTTTCAACCTTGTACACTGAATCACAAGTTCAATTTTTTTCTCTGTTTACAATTCAACATCAACACCTTTTTTCCTCTGTTTACAATTCAACATCAACACCTTTTTTTTTTTTCAGTACTCCTTACATTTCCTCAATCAATCTTTTCGGTTTCACAATTTGCCTTTGTGAGCATCTCCTTTGTGTCACCTCAGTCTGTTCGTTAGTGTCTGTCTCTATGTTCTGGTTCTCAGCCATTTCTGGTTGTTCGGTTTGGCTGGAAATTAGCATGTCGCTTGTTTCACTGTCTGTGACTCTCATTTTTGTCTGAGGCACTTTCAGTAAGTGACGTCGGTTTCGCCTCATTGTTTTCCCATGCTCTGTGATGACTTCATATGATCTGGGAGTTGTTTCTTTAACCACTTTTGCCAGCGGTCCCCATTCTCCATCACATCTCACTCGCACTATGTCCTCATGTGCAAGTGGTCTCAGAGGTCGTGCTGTTCTGTTGTACAGTTCAGTTTGCCTCTCTTCACACCTCACATCTCTCTTTTCCATCACCTGAGATGCTGATGGAAGTCGCGTTCTGAGTTTTCTGTTCATGAGCATTTCTGCTGGGGACAGTCCATTCTCCAGTGGTGATGCTCGGTAATTTAGGATCGCCAGATGTGGGTCTTCTGCATTGTCTGCAGCCTTTTTCAGTATGCGCTTCACTATTTGCACCCCTTTCTCTGCTAACCCATTCGACTGTGGGTACAGAGGGCTTGAGGTCACGTGCTTGAATCCATATGTGTCTGCAAAGTCTTTGAAGCACTGACTCGTGAATTGTGGTCCGTTATCACTCACAACAGTCATTGGAATTCCATGGCGTGCGAACATTGTCTTCGTATGTGCAATCACCTTTTCTGCTGTTGTGTCACTCAACCCTGCAAACTCTGGGTAGGTGGAATGATAGTCCATGACTAACAGATAGTCCTTGCCCTTAAGCTGAAATAGATCCATGCCCACTTTTCTCCATGGCCCTTGAGGCGTCTCATGGGGCCTCATAGGCTCCTTTGGCTGTTGATACCTGTGGCGCTGGCAAATCTCACAGCGCTGCACATATGCCTCAATGTCCTTGTGCATGTTGGGCCAATACAAAACATCACGTGCACGTCTTTTGCACTTTTCAATACCCAAATGCCCCTCATGCACTAATTTAACCATTTCTGATCTCATGGAGGTAGGTATGACTATCCTTGTACCTTTTAACAGAACCCCATCTAACACAGACAGTTCACCTTTAAAGTGTTGGTAAGGCTTGTCAATCATAACCTGTCCTGGCTGATGTATCTGTTCCATTACTCTTTTTAGTTTCTCATCCTTTTGTGTTTCTTTCACTATCTTCGTCCATTTTGCATCTGACACTGGCATGTGTGCCTTAATAGAGTCTACATGTATTTGCACAGCTTCCTCTGTTGTGCTGCTGGTGTTGCTCAAGCTAGCCCTACTCAGCGCATCGGCTACAATTAGTTGCTTGCCTGGTGTAAACTCAAATTTCAAGTCATATTTCTGTAATCTTAACATTAGACTCTGGATGCGCGGTGGTGCGTCACCCAGTGGCTTCTGTGAGATCGCAATCAGTGGTTTGTGGTCTGTTTCTAGTATTACTGACCGTCCATACACATATTCATGAAACTTCTCACATCCAAACACTGCACCTAGAGTCTCTTTCTCTATTTGCGCGTAATTTTTTTTCTGCGCTTGTCATGGTGCGCGATGCGTATGCGACTGGATACCACTCTGTGTCATGTTTTTGCAATAGCACAGCTCCTAGGCCGGCTTTGGACGCATCTGTGGACACTTTTAGCAGTTTGTCCTGATCATAGAATTTTAACACTGGCTCCTTTATTAGACTGCTTTTGAGCCACTCCCATTCTCTGGCATGCTCTGCCATCCACTTCCACATTGTATTGGTCTCTAACAAGCTTCTAAGAGCTATTGTGTTAGCTGATAAATTTGGGATAAATTTCCCCATGTAATTGACTAGCCCTAGGGCTCTTTGCAAGTCATTTTTGTCCTGCGGTACTGGCAGCTCTGCTATGGCCCGCACTTTTTCCGGATCTGGTTGCACGCCTGCCCCAGATAATTTCTGTCCCAGGTATGTAATCTCCCGTACCCCGAATTGGCACTTACTCTTATTCAGTTTCATACCTGACTTTTGCGCCTGTGTGAGAACTCTTGCCAACCTTTCGTTGTGCTCCTCTTTTGTTTTTCCCCAGACTACCACATCATCAAGAAAAACTCCCACCCCTTCTATTCCGTCAAACAATTGCTGCACAGTTCTATGGAAAATTTCAGGGGCTGAGCTAATCCCGAACGGCATTCGTAGAAAGCAATGCCTTCCGAATGGCGTATTAAATGTGCACAATTTAGCGCTTTCCTCATCGAGCACTATTTGGTAAAACCCAGATTTGGCATCTAATTTTGTGAAGTAATTTGCTCCACTCATTGTGCTGGTTATGTCAGATTTTGTTGGTAGCCTGTAATGCTCCCGCTGTATTACTTTATTTAGATCTTTCGGATCTATGCACAATCTCAAATCTCCATTTGGCTTCTCCACTATAACTAGTGAGTTAACCCATTCAGTTGGTTCTTCTATTTTTCTGACCACTCCGTCTGCTATCAGTGAGTCTAGTGTTTCTCTCAGCCTCTTTTTAAGAGCTACTGGCACTTTTCTTGCTGGATGTATGACTGGCTCTGCATTCTCTTTCAGCCTAATTTTTTGTTTGCCTGGTAGGCGGCCTATTCCTTTGAACACCTCTTTGTATTCTTTCACCCAGTCAGTGTGTTTGTGCTTACTTGTTGTAGCCTCTGTATTTTCTCGTGTTGTCACTTTGTCTGTATCAATGACATTCACCCTTTTGATCAGACCTAGCTGATCGCATGTTTTTAAACCCAAAATTGCTTGTCTATTTCCATCAACAAGTACAAACAATGCATTCACTGTTTTATCTTTGTTTGACAGTGTAACCCTGCACATTCCCTTAGTGGGTATTGGCTTATCGTCATATGTTCTCAGATTAATCTTTTTATCTCTTATTTTCGGTTTGTTTTTCAGTCTTTTAAAATCTTTCATTGACAGGATGTTTACCTGCGCACCTGTGTCGAGCTTCAGTGACATGTCCGTGCCATTCATCTCCAGGCACACTATCCATTCGTCAGCGCTCGTCTCTCCCTCGATGGCGTCCACGTAAAAGTGATCCTCTTCGCTGTCGCTCTTTTTCTCCACGAGTTGCACCCTCCTCTTTGAGAAGCAGGTCTTTGCGAAGTGATTTTTTCCGCCACACTTGCGACATTCCTTCCCGAATGCTGGACACTGCTTCGCCGCATGTTGCCTTCCACACCGCTCACAGTTCCCGCGCGCGCGCTCTGGGTTTGCCTCCCTTTTTCTTGCATGCAACGTTCCTTTCGGCTTCGCGCGCCGCACTGCATCGACCTCAGCAGTCTCTTTTTCCTTGCTGCTAAAAGTCTTTAATTGTGCCTTTGTACTCTCAGACGCTTGGCAAATCTGTATCGCTTTCTCCAGCGTTAAGTTAGTCTCTTTCAGTAATTGCATCCGCAATTTGTTGTCTTGGACCCCAATTACAATTTGGTCCCGTATCACTGACTCATTCAATGTTCCAAAGTTGCATGACTGACATTTCAACCGTAGGTCTGTGACATACAGCTCGATGGACTCTGACTCTTTCTGAAGTCTTTTTCTGAACACATACCTCTCGTACGTTTCATTCTTTCTCGGTGTGCAATAATCGTCAAACTTCTTCATCACGGCGTCGAAGTTGCCTTTTTCTTCTTCCGTGAAGATGAATGTGTTAAACACATTTAGCGCCGCTCGCCCTGCTACTGTTAGCAGTAATGCTATTTTCCTCTCCTCGTCACGGAGACCGATAGCAAGCGAATAAAGTTCAAAACTCTGTTTGAATGCTTTCCAGTTCTCGTTGACGTTACCGGTCAACTTTAACTCGTCCGGCTGTCGAAGAGCGTTCATCTTCGTCGTCGGTTCGTAGTTTTATATCCTGGTATCATGTAATTTACTCCTGGTACCATGTAATGTTCTCCTGGAACCTTGTAATGTTCTCCTGGAACATTTAATGACGAGGCGCACACACCGGGTGTCAGTTAGGACTTTTACTTGTCACTTCAACTGCAACTCACAACTAACCACACAGTGGCACATGTACAACTCCTTTTATAGTTAGGTCATGGCCGGGGTCATACTGCCCTCTAGTGGTGACTCCATATGAACTTCACATATCAATACAAGTGCTGTCCGGGAGAACGATCTGCACCCCCTGGTGGATAGACGGAGGTGGCTTTTCCAAGGTCGCCATCCTCCACCCAATAGACTTTTAAAAAATGCCTTTATTGCACAATTCAAGAGAATGTAAGAGCACCAATATCATTCCACCAAGTGTCTCACATTGGAAAAGTGCAAACATAAGTCCCCCCCCCACACACAACACAGAATATTCCTTGCAGTCCACCTATTCCACATTGCCAGTGGCAGTAGTGCGAGTCAATTACAGTCAATTAGAAACGTCATATAAAAGTCTGATCAAACAATATTCCCCTGGTGGATAGACGGAGGTGGCTTTTCCAAGGTCGCCATCCTCCACCCAAAAAAACAAAAACTGAAAATGTAGAGAGAGAGAGAGAGAGACTTCTAATGCCACTTGACTTGTGAATGAATGAATGAATGAATGAATCTTTATTTTGGATAGATTAAAAGTAAAGATTAAAAAGAAACAGAATAATATAACAAAGGGGAAAAAGGGAAAAAATCCACCAAGGTCAAATTAGACAATAACTCCTCTGATTATACAGTTCAACATAAGTTATCCGAAATGGGTGATGGCTGAAGCCGCAGCTTATATTGCCCACCCATATTCCACCCAAGAATTCAAAAGAAAAACAAAACAAGAGCGATTACAATTCAGAACAAAGCTAAGACAAAATGTGACAAAAAAACTAAGCAACAACACAACACAGACTGGATATGACAATGCTTATGTGATTTTACATGACATCTTGTATATATGTTTGGAGTACTGTATTTCTTCCTTTAGTTTTTGTTTAAATTGTCCAAGCGTTGTACATGATTTTAATTCAGGTCCAAAATCGTTCTATAATCTGGCTCCTTCTACTTGTGAGAAAGAATTAGTCTTGGTGATTAAATTCAACTTTCGGTGACACCTTTGTGGTCAGTGAACTGCAGCCGCGTTGGTTTCGTTCCCTCCTGAGAAGCACTGTAGTCAATAAAGTTGTAAATAATTCACCAGTTGGTGTAAAATCTGTCCTGGGCCACAGGGTGGCAGCATTAATCCGTCTTCCACTCAAACGCGATGGACTATTTTAAGTAAAACAAGAAGACTGTCAGCGATTGAGCTCAGCCCTTAATGTTGCTCTAATTAAACTTGTATATCCAGTAATTCTTTTAAATATCTTCCTGTGCAGTGTCTCTAACTTGTTGTTAATAAATGAGCTCTGGATAATACTTAAACTCTGAAGTGGGAAATTTGCTTCCATTGGGATCATCTGTATTTATTATTCCTGCTGTCTCAGTTGAAATAATCCAGTTCACTGATTCAGGTGTTCAGATGTTTTACAAAGAATTACAGCTTTGTTTGTGGAAGGACTCAATGAACTCTCAAACCAGCCAAAATAACAATCATGTGAAGTGAAATCCATGATCGTTTTTCACTTTCAACTCAATTTGTGACATAACAGCATGTTTTAATTAAGTGGAGGTACCCCGTAATATAGATGAAGAGAATATTGAATAACATGTAAATGACAGCCCCAATTCCTGATTGTGGCAATGTATAAAAATCAAACGGAATGTAATGATTTGCAAATCTCACAAATCTCCATTTTAGTCACAAAATAAAACAGTAAACCTTTTAAAATGTAGAAATTTGGGTCAGTGATTTTCAACTGCGGTGCTAGGGCACCCTAGGCCAGGGGAGGCAACCCGCGGCTCCAGAGCCGCATGCGGCTCTTTCATCCCTCTGCTGTGGCTCCCTGTGGCTTTGGAAAATAAATAATGAGTATTTAATTAAAATGTATCTTATTGTAACGTTGGGGCCATGTTAAGTGAATTTCCCAGCATGCTTTGCCAGTCTGAAACGTTACTGTGTGTGTTAAATGTGTTATTTCTGAGTTATACTGCTGTGTCATTATAACTGCATTATAATGACCCAGCAGTGTTTAGCAGGATTAGGGCAAGATGTATCATGTGTGTGTAACCATGATTCAAACAGGGGTCTGGGGGAATGACCTCCGCTCCTGTCTGTGCTGAGAAGGAAGTTGGGGGTCGGGGTGTGAAAAATAAATCAGGTTGATCACAGCCATCTGCTCCATTGTCTTTGTGTGAACCCTGCAAACGTCACACTGGTGTCAGAAGTGGGCATGGAGCAAATGGAAGCTAGGATCAGAATGGAGATCCAGCAGCTGGAACAGGCCATTGCTCAGCTGATGATGGACGATGAGACTGAGACACCACCACCGGGAGCCCGGAGCCGGGACGAACGAAGCGGCGGACCTGACGGGGCCAGCGCACCCCGCCTCCTGTCTTTTTCAAGACAGAGCGGGCAGAACAGAGCAAACGTTCCACCGTTCTCAGGACAGCAGGGGCTGGCGACCCCACGGCGATCAAGGGTGGCGATCGATCAGGAAACGACCACCCCACCTGTTCGACAGCGGGCCAAGATTCCCCATTTCAACGGCGAAGCCACACTGGATGACTACCTGACACAGGTCGAGCTGACTGCGGCGCTGAACGGCTGGTCGCCAGAGGAAACCGCCGTACAGGTAGCGCTGGCCTTGGAAGGGAAAGCCCTCTGCACGCTCTCTGATCTCCGGCCCGAGGAGCACCACAGCTGGCCAGCACTACAAGGGGCGCTCCAGAGACGATTTGGGAGAATAGTGGATGCTGAGCACCCCCAAGAACAACTGACTCGCCGCCGCCGGAACCACCAGGAAAAACTAGGAGCCTATGCTGCAGACATATGGCTGTTAACCCGGCGCAGCTACCCAGATTTCGCGCCGGAGGCAGTAGAGAAGCTCGCCCTCCGGAGTTTCATCCAGGGTCTCCGCCCGGCCCAGCTCCAGAGCCACGTACGGCTCCACGCCGCGAGCGACTGGAGGACTGCAGTGGCAGAAGCAGAGCGGGCAGAGCCGCTAATAAATTGCACCGCTGAAGCAGCAACGCACAGCCGAAGAACCTACCAGGCTACGATGGAGAGCGAGGGGGAGGAGGAATTACGGCAGACCACGGCGGCGCGTCCACGGAGAAGATGGCCTCGGCGGCGCGAGGAGGGGTGCTTCCGCTGCGGAGAGATGGGACACATCGCGCGATACTGCCCCGCACCCACCCCACGACAAACCGGCCCCTCGCCGGCGTTAAACTAGAGCGAGGTGGCGTGAACGGGGACAGGCCACCTCCAGCAGATGTTTCCCCCGAGGAGCCGGCACCGCGCGTGGGCCGAGTTGGACACTCTCCAGGGATCTATCTACAGTGCAGCTTGGGGAAGACGTCGATCCGGGCCCTGATTGACACCGGCTCTACAGTCTCCTTGGTTCGACCCGGTGTGCTGCCGGGCACGAGCAAGACGGCTCCGCGGGGGTGGGAACCCACCGAGCGCTGCGTCACCACAGCTACCGGTGAGCGCGCCCAACTGAAGGGACGGAGAGTGCTGGTGGTGGGGGTGGCCGGTCAGAACATAAGACACCCGTTCTGGCTGGCTGACATCCAAGACCCCTGTATTATTGGACTAGACCTGCTCACAGCCTGGCGTGCCAAGATTGACACCACCGGACCTTCCCTCCAGCTGGGAAACCGGACCATCACGCTCCACAGCAGAACCCAGGGAAGGGACACGGGGGCCCGCGCAATCGAGGGATCGCCAAGACAGACCGGACCAGGCAGGTCACCGCGAGGACTGGACACGATGACGTCACCAGCGCGGACAGAGGGAGCACGAGCACACACAGGGACAGCAAGGGGAGGGGTCAACGTGTCAGCAGAGACGCAGCAGGCGGTGGAGGAATTATTTCAGCGGAGCTGCAGCGGGCTGGACCCGGAACAGAGACGCCAGCTGCGGGAGCTATTGGACTATTACGTGGGTGTTTTCGCCACGAAGGATGAGGAATGCGGCCGGACCGGGTTGGTGCAGCACAAGATCGACACCGGTGAGGCCAGGCCGATTTGACTCCACCCACGCCGGCTGCCCTTTTCAAGGCGGGCAGCGGCGGAACAAAAAGTGCGAGAAATGCTGGAGGCAGATGTTATTGAGCCCTCCAGCAGCCCCTGGGCGGCGCCTGTGGTGCTGGTCAAGAAGAAGGACGGGTCGTGGCGGTTCTGTATGGATTACCGACGCCTGAACGACGCCACCAGGAAAGATTCCTACCCCCTGCCCCGCATCGATGACGCACTGGACCACATCGCCGGCTCCAGATGGTTCAGCTCGCTGGATCTACGCAGCGGCTATTGGCAGGTAGAGCTGTCACCCGAGGCCCGCCAAAAAACAGCCTTCTCCATCGGGCAGGGACTGTACCAGTTTAAAGTGATGCCATTTGGACTCTGCAACGCTCCGGCCACCTTTGACCGCTTGATGGAGCGAGTGTTGGCCCACGTGCCCCGGAGTCGCTGCGTTGTTTACCTGGATGACCTGCTGGTGCATGCAGCTGATTTTGACAGCGCCCTGTCAAATCTCCGAGAGGTGCTGGGTGCCATCCAGCAGGCGGGGCTATGGTTACACTCTAAGAAATGCCACCTGTTCCGGCGGGAGACCACCTTTTTGGGCCACGTCGTCAGCGCAGCGGGGGTCGCCACCGACCCGGAAAAAGTGGCAACAGTGAGAGACTGGCCAGTGCCGCGGAACGTCGGAGAACTGAGGAGTTTTCTTGGATTGGCCTCCTATTATAGGAGGTTTGTGAAAGACTTCGCCACCATCGCCAGCCCGCTGCATCAGCTGACGCAGAAAGGACGCACGTTCCAGTGGAGTGACAGCTGTGCTGCTGCTTTCTCCCAGCTTCGCGCAGCGCTCATCAGAGCCCCCGTCCTGCAGTATCCCGACCCGAACCACCCTTTCATCGTGGACACGGACGCCAGCAACCAGGGCATCGGGGCGGTGCTATCCCAGGAGGGAGAGCATGGAGAGCAGGCAGTCGCTTACTTCAGCCGCACTCTCAGCAGAGCCGAGAGAAATTACTGTGTGACTCGCAGAGAGCTGCTGGCTGTCATTCAAGGACTGCGTCACTTCCGCCCGTATGTGTACGGGGGGAGGTTCCAGCTCAGGACAGACCACGCTTCCCTGACCTGGTTGTTAAATTTCAAAGAACCGGATGGACAGTTGGCGAGATGGCTGGAGGCACTGCAGGATTATAATTTCCAGATTGTGCATCGGGCAGGCCGCCTCCATGCCAACGCTGACGCGCTGTCTCGGCGCCCCTGCGCGACAGAGGAGTGTCGTCACTGTCAACGGGCTGAAGATCGGGACCAAACCGCCCCACGGGCTGCCGCTCTCCGAGCCGCTGCGAGCAGGAATAACGCAGCGACGCACAGCCCCTCCTCAGATTATCAGGCAGTTCTCCCCAGCGATGACGTCACAGAGGTTCTTGGCACGCAGCAGCTGCAGAGCGAGCAGGACAGAGACCCGGTCATTTCACGGGTTCGGCAGTGGCTGGACGCAGGACAGCGGCCCGCCTGGGAGGTTGTGTCACCGCTGGACCCAGAGACTAAGGCCCTGCACTCCCAGTGGGCCAACCTCCGCTGCTACGAGGGTGTGGTGTATCGGCAGTGGCAGACTCCAGCTGGGCAGCGGCACGTCTGGCAACTACTGGTTCCTCGTCGACTCCGGCCCAAAGTACTGCAGCTGGTTCATGGGGCGGTAGGAGCGGGCCACTTCGGAGTGACAAAGACGCTGCAGCGCCTTTGGGCCCGGTTCTACTGGCCCGGTTGTCATCAGGACGTGGAGCTCCACGTTCACCGCTGCGACACATGCACAGCTCAGAAGGGACCAACTCAGCGATCCCACGCTCCCCTGCAGCAGTACCGGGTGGGAGCACCGATGGAGCGAGTGGGAGTGGACATCCTGGGCCCTTTCCCGACCACGGACCGGGGGAACCGCTACGTGCTGGTCGCGATGGATTATTTCACTAAGTGGCCAGAGGCGTACGCGGTCCCGGATCAGAGCGCCGCTACAACGGCATCAAAGCTGGTGGATGAAATGTTCTGTCGGTTTGGCGCACCGGAGGAGCTGCACAGCGATCAGGGTCGGAACTTCGAGGCGGAGGTCTTCGGAGAGGTCTGCAAACGGCTGGGCATCCGGAAGACCCGGACCACCCCACTGCATCCACAGAGTGACGGCCTGGTCGAACGATTCAACCGGACCCTCACCACCCAGCTCGCGATCCTAGTGGACCAGCGACAGCGAGACTGGGACCTGCATCTGCCTTTTGTTTTGTGGGCGTACTGGACGGCAGCTCAGGAATCTACCCGGTGCACCCCTGCGGCGCTCATGTTTGGACGCGAGCTGCGCACACCGGTGGATTTGGTATTCGGTTGCCCCCCTGAGCCGGAGGTGGAGGGAAAACCTGGATTGGATTATTTTTTTTGTTTGAAAGAACGTCTCCACACGGTGCACGAACTGGCTCGAGAGGCCCTGGCGGCGGCAGGGGGTCGGCAGAAGCGAGCGTACGACTCCCGCTGCCAGGGGAGGGACTTTGCACCGGGAGATCGAGTCTGGGTTTTCTGCCCTGAGAGGAAGAGAGGACGATCACCGAAGCTGGTGAGCCAGTGGTCGGGGCCATGCGTGGTCCTGGAGAGACTGTCAGATGTGGTGTACAGGGTGAGGCTTAGAAAAAGGGACCGGGTTGTGGTCCTTCATCGTGACCGTCTCGCCCCGTATCGGCCATCTGCACCGCTGGTGGACGAACCGGAGCTTCCATCCCGGCCCAATACCCCGACCGAGACCCAGATGGACACTAGGGGGCCTGTACGTGTTGGCCGCCGGCGCCGAAGACCGCCCCGACACCTGGATGAGTTTGTATTGGACTTTTAAATTGGACTTTAATTTTTCTGGGGACAGAAACCAGTCCGGGGGGGGGGGCAGTGTAACGTTGGGGCCATGTTAAGTGAATTTCCCAGCATGCTTTGCCAGTTTGAAACGTTACTGTGTGTGTTAAATGTGTTATTTCTGAGTTATACTGCTGTGTCATTATAACTGCATTATAATGACCCAGCAGTGTTTAGCAGGATTAGGGCAAGATGTATCATGTGTGTGTAACCATGATTCAAACAGGGGTCTGGGGGAATGACCTCCGCTCCTGTCTGTGCTGAGAAGGAAGTTGGGGGTCGGGGTGTGAAAAATAAATCAGGTTGATCACAGCCATCTGCTCCATTGTCTTTGTGTGAACCCTGCAAACGTCACATTATTTTAGTTCACTAGTTTTTAACATGCAATTCTAAATTTGAAGATTATGGTGATCTTGTAAAATCTAAATAAAACGTGTTAAAGTTTAATCACCGACGAGCTGGAAAGCACATATTCTGATCTCCTGCTGCACAACAAAGTCCGGTGGCTGTCCAGAGGGGAGGTGATGAAACGCTTTGCTGCGTGTCTGGAAGAAGTGAAAACTTTCCTGGGCAGCAAAAGGGCTCACCTTTCCTGAGCTGGAACAGCCAGAGTGGCTGGAAAAGCTGCACTTCATGGTAGATATGACAGCGCACCTGAACACACTGAGCACAACTCTTCGGGGGAAAGGACGCACAGCCCTGCACATGTTGGACGAGGTTTTGGCATTCGAGCGCAAGTTGACGGTGCTTGCCAGAGATTTACACAAAGGTCCGGTGTCTCACTTCCCCAGTTTGAGAGAGTTCAAACAAGCTCACAACATGATAAATTCGGAGTATTTACATTCTGCAATCATCGCAATGCAAACATCGTTTGGGAAATGATTCTGTGAGTTCAGAGTTCAGTTTGACAGCTGACTGCATGCACCAGTAAAAGGACGGCAGACGGAAGAGGACGGCATTTTTGGTTTGCTGCCGGTGGATAATTTAAGTATGGCATTTTTTTTTTTTTCATAAATGCAAGAAGGACTCAAATAGATATTGAGTATTTTACTTGAAAGTAACCTTCAACCCAACGTCTTTTTTTTTTCGGAGTTCAAAATGTTTTTGTTGCATGCAGAAATGTATTTTCATTTTGTCTGCAGGAGTTCGTTGATTTCATAAATGCAACACACTATAGTTTGTTTATACATAGCATAAAGGGGAAAAAAAAGTGTTACAGTTAGGCCCAGAAATATTTGGACAGTGACACAATCTTCATGATTTGGGCTCTGCATGCCACCACATTGGATTTGAAATGAAACAACTACAACGGAATTGAAGTGCAGACTTTAAGGTTTAATTCAAGGGGTTGAACAAAAATATATGATTAAACATGTAGGAATTGTAGCTATTTTTATACAAACGCTCCTCATTTCAGGGGCTCAAAAGTAATTGGACAAATAAACATAACCCTAAGTAAAATGTTACTTTTCAATATTTTGTTGAGAATCCTTTGCAGGCAATGACTGCCTGAAGTCTGGAACCCATGGACATCACCAAACGCTGGGTTTCCTCCTTTGTGATGCTTTGCCAGGCCTTTACTGCAGCTGTTTTCAGTTGTTGCTCGTTTGTGGGTCTTTCTGCCTTAAGTTTTGTCTTGAGCAAGTGAAATGCATGCTAACTCCTGGGATGCTTTTGCAGTATGTTTTGGATCATTGGTGAAGCACCGTCCAATCAACTTTGCTGCATTTGGCTGAATTTGAGCAGAAAGTATATCCCTATACACTTCAGAATTCATCTGGCTGCTTCTGTCTTTTGTCACATCATCAATAAACACAAGTGACCCAGTGCCATTGGAAACCATGCATGCCCATGCCATCACACTGCCTCCACCATGTTTTACAGAAGATGTAGTGCTTTGGATCATGAGCTGTTCCAATTCTTCTCCAAATTTTCTTCTTCCCATCATTCTGGTACAGGTTGATCTTAGTCTCATCTGTCCAAAGAATGCTGTTCCAGAACTGGGCTGGCTTCTTCAGGTGTTTTTTGGCAAAGTCAATTCTGGCCTTTCTATTTTTGAGGCTTATTCATGGTTTGCACCTTGTGGTGAATCCTTTGTATTTACTCTCATGAAGTCTTCTCTTTATGGTAGACTTAGATACTGATACGCCTACTTCCTGGAGAGTGTTCTTCACTTGAGTGGATGTTGTGAAGGGGTTGTTCTTCACAATGGAAAGGATTCTGTGATCATCCACCACTGATGCCTTCCGTGGACATCCAGGCCTTTTTGAGTTCCCAAGCTCACCAGTGCACTCTTTTTTTCTCAGAATGTACCAAACTGTTGATTTGGCCACTCCTAACATTTCTACTATCTCTCTGATGGATTTCTTCTTTTTTTTTTCAGCCTCAGGATGGTCTGTTTCACCTCCATTGAGAGCTCCTTTGACCGCATGTTGTGTGTTCACAGCAACAGCTTTCAAATGCAAACGCCACACCTGGAATCAACTCCAGACCTTTTAACTGCTTAATTGATGACAGGTTAACGAGGGAAGAGCCCATGCAGCCTTGTTATTTTTTTATTATTTTTTTTTTTGCAGCCTTCTGAGTCAATTGTCCAATTAGTTTTGGTCCCTTGAAAAAGAGGCGGTTACGTATTAAAGAGCTGTAATTCCTAAACGCTTGCTCCAATTTGGATGTGAATACTCTCAAATTACAGCTGAGAGTCTGCACTTTAAGCCCATAGTGATTATGTAATTGTATCCTGAATATGTTTTCATAAACAGCTAAAATAACAAAACTTGTGTCACTGTCCAAATATTTTTGGGCCTAACTGTATGTGCAGTGTTATTTCATTTTGAGTGTCAAAAGGGTTTTGTGGCTCCCAGTGTTTTCTTTTCTGTGGGAAACAGGTCCAAATGGCTCTTTGAGTGATAAAGGTTTCTGACCCCTGCCCTAGGGTGATCGTTCTGGGTGTTGTGGGAAATTGTCTAATTTCACTTAATTTCACTTAACTGATCCAAAAACAATGCAAATAATTTTCAGTTGCTGTGTGTCAGTGCCTGTAGTGGCTCTTCTATGTCAGTGGGTGGCAGTATGAATGCAGTTGTTCTTCTTCACCTTGCAGAGAAGTGGAGTTACCTTCATAACTTCTGTCGTCGAGTTGTACTGTAATAATGTACTGTTCTTCGAGTTGTATTGCAATATATTAATATATAATAGTATAGCGGTGCCCTAGGCTGGGAGGGGTGATGCATCGCCTTCGGGAGGTGGCGTCACCAAGACTATATAAGCCAGTAGTGGGAGGCATGCAGTCTCTTCACTGTGGCTCCTGTACTCACGGTAGGGACTCCTGTGTTGTACATAGTTTATTATAATAAACATTATAAAACGTCACCTCGCCTCCTCATTATTCAAACACTACATTTGGCGACGAAGATATACGGAGATGGAGAGGGCTGCTGCCGCGCTGCGCTTTGTGTTGCAGGCTCTGGGTGAGCCATTGGTCCTGTGGACCAGGTGGTGGGTGGCCTTCAAATACTATCTGTTTGCGTTACACCTTGGCGACCTTGATGAATTGTGTGCACAGGCTATCCAGGTCCACAACATGGATGTGGAGAGCCGGAGGGGCCTGAGCACATCTGGAGGAGGTGACCTATTTGGCCATGTGACGAGGCTCATGGCAGGCTACTTTCGCGCCGCTGGAAATATCGTAAGGCAACGCATGCAAGTCAAGCAGCGGAACCAGCGACCCGGAGAGTCGGTTCGACGGTTTGTGGCTGAACTTCAGCGACTGGCGGGTGAGTGCAGGCTTGGGACTTTGGAGGAGGAGTTGGTCCGCAACCAGTTAGCGGAACACGTGGCAGGCTCCTTGGCAAGAGTTCGCCTGCTGACTCATGCTGGTGAGCTAGCACCAATAGCAGCCATGGAGCTAACACGACAAAACGAGACAGCGGAACGGCTGATGACACGTCTTGAGGACAGAGAAGCCCCGCGGAAGAACAACGCATAGTGGAAGACCCTGGCCTTGGATCCAGATGATGACGGCGACGTTGAATGCGCGGCCATCATAAAAATGAAGTCCGCCCCGGGGACGCTGAGATGCTGCGGCTGCGGATCCAGTAGGCACCGTTATCAAGCCGGGGAGTGCACAGCGGAGGGCAAGCGTTGTGGACGGTGCGGTCTGCTCCATCACTTCGCCGGTTTGCCGCATTTTCGACAATGAAGAACGGAGGTCTGCTAGGGATGGTGGAAAGAAGAAGGTACCTACAGTGGTCCACACTGTCTCTCCCAACACAGACGGTCATATTGTCTACAATGTGCTGCTGGACGGGACGCCGGTGCCGATGTTGGTGGATGCGAGGTCGGCAACCTCCATTTTGAACTTAGAAACAGTAAGTCGGTGTTTTCCCCACAGCGTGAGTAAAACGTGTATGGCCTGTAGTGATTATGGTAATGGTCCCCTTGACATCATGATGTCTCGAGAAGGCATTAATCTGATGGGTAGTGACTTGTTTTACATGGGAAGTGGCAAAGAAGTGTGTGACTTTGGGTGGCCCATTCCGGATAAAGAGGGACACCGCCAGCACCTTAGTACGCCGACAAGGCGGGAGTCCCATGCCAGTGGTTGTGGTCCCATGACCGGTGGACTCGAACAGCATGGTTTGATCCCTGCGGTGGCAGAAATGTCCAAGGAGTGTGAGCTACAGGGCTCCGGTGGCCAATGGGTTCCGGCTGCTGAGCCAACAGTGACTGGTGCCGCTCCAACGCAACCTGGTGTAGCATCCGGGGTGCCTTCAGCGGGCATGAACCTTGGCCATGCCGACTTCAAAGCCACGGGACATGGCTTGAGTCAACTTAGCGGAGCGCGGAGGAATCATAAGGCAGCCAGATCACGATGCAGACAATGGAGGAAGCTAGTTGGTGCTCCCCTGGGTGAGGGTGATGACGTGCGCCCTAGGGTCAAGCCTCGGCTTGGCCGGGTACGCAGTTCCAGGAAAGGGACAGCAAGACAGGATAATCTGCAGGTGGTCCAGTCCAGCGGCGACGGCTATCCGAGTTTGACTGATGGGTTGAGACGGCATCCCAACGAGCTGCGACGTCGGAGAAGAAAAGGGCGTCTACACAATCTGTCTCCTGTTATGAAGGAGCGGAGATGCTCTGGAAGTGGGCCGCGAGACAGACACTCCGGGGGGGGGGGGGGGGCCTTCGGGAGACCCGGGTTGAATTATGCATGAGGGCTTATGGCGTGTCTGAGGTGGTGCAAATTATAATTAATATTAGTGTCTGTTTTGGCAATGTTTGAGTTCATAATATGTTCAATTGTTTGGAAAAAAAAAGAAAAAGTGATGTGCCATGAGACGCTGTTTAGTCATCAGGTAGATGTGAAGTTGTATGAGAATGGGGTTGAAGGGAACCGTGAAAGTATTGTATGATGTGTGTATGTTGGTTCCTATGAACATTTACCTTGTTGTGGTACAACTTACAGTATGTGACTGTTTAGTTTATTCTGTAGTTTAGAATTTAAAAAAAGGGTGTTTATACAATTGTTTATTGCAATTTGACCTGTTGGGGGGGGGGTGCTACCTCTTGGTCGGTATAACTGCTTACAGTATTTTGCAATACTGTATTTTATTTCTCTTTCCAGCATGAGATGCTGAGTATATCTCCCTGTCTGAGGTGTGGCCTTTATGGCTGTTTGTGTTTTCATTAGAATAGGGAAACGTTTACCACTGTGACAGGGTGATTAAGGTAATGAATGCACTAGACCGCCATTGCGAGTGTGTGTGTGCCTGGTGACTGTGTGTGTCTGAAGTGCGGTAACAACTGGGTGTGAGTGTGGGTGTGTACTTATGCCCTATTTTGGCGTGAATTGTGTTTTTTTTTTAACTATTCAGGAGATCTCTGTGTATGTGGTGTATACCCTGTGAGTTTATGGGGGTCGGGTACCGCCTGGGTTATTTGTAGATTATTGTTGTATGCGTTTAGACTAGGGAGCGGGATTAATTTAGTTTGGTGAGTGGCCTTTTTTCTGTTACGGACTTTGTTTATATTGCGGAGACTCTCGCTGGGCCTGTGTGGTGTGTGAATGGACAGGTTAATTCCCCTGTATATTAGTGAGTGTATCGGGTGCAAATTATATGGTTGGGTAATTGTGTGTTTGCATTTTTTCAAAGGGGGGTAAAATGTAGGATTGTAATATATTAATATATTGTGGGGGACCCACTCAGTAGTTTTCCCTCATACTGAAGGGCATGGCAGGTCAAAGGTGCTGGGGGACAAGAGGAATTGTCATGGGGGATTAATATGTTAATACAGCACCTCAGGTAGCGGAGGAGTGTTGTGATATAAAAGAGAGTGCCTGCAACCTGAGTCTGAAGGCTTTTGATTCTGGTGGATGTGAGAGGGAAAAGAATAAAGTTTCCTCTGCTCTGAACGCTCGGCCTGGTTATTCCTCTCTCCACAATATAATAGTATGGCGGTGCCCCAGGCTGGGAGAGGTGATGCCCCGCCTTCGGGAGGTGGCGTCACCAAGAGTATATAAGCCAGTAGCGGGAGGCATGCAGTCTCTTCGCTGTAGCTCCCGTACTCACGGTAGGGACTCCTGTGTTGTACACAGTTAATTATAATAAACATTATAAAATGTCACCTCGCCTCCTCATCATTTGGACACTATAGTACCCACCTGTATGTTTGAGTTCACAACATTATCCGGAGGGGCACAAAACTAAGAAAATGTCACTACCTCCTCCAGAAACTGTATAATGATGTTGGCTGTTTTCAGCATGAAACAAATGATGGCTACACCCTGTCATGGAGCGCTGCCAGTGTTACACTGAGAACTATTAGCCTACAGAGAATTATATCCCTCATCACGGGAAAGCACGTTATTAAAGTCTTCGGTAAGTATAGCTGTCTCATTTTCAAACTAATTTATTTTCCTGGTAATGGCAGAATACCAACACTGATTGGCTATCATGACTAAAAATTTTTGACCTGAGTTAAAACAAAATCCTACTTGCACAGACTGTCTGGAGCAAATGTGCGTGTGTTTGTATCTTTCCATTGACTTTATATGTAATTGTGCCACGTTTCCCACTGAGTATAAAGAAATTATGAGTCTAATTTTTTTTTTAATTTACTGTAATAGGCTACAATATGTCATTTTATAGCATTTTTGGTTGTGGTGTGCCACGGGATTTTTTCAGTGTAAAATGGGTTTCGTGGCTCAAAAAAAGCTGAAAAACACTGTACTATTTCATGATAAATAATAGCTCATTTTGAATTGAAATAGCAGTCCTGGAAAGATTTGGGATATAGCAACAAAAGAATGGAAAAGTAAGTGGTACTAAAACGAAACAGCTGGAGGTGCAACTAAGTACATTTCTCTGGAACAGGTGAGTAACATGACTGGGTATGAATAGAGCACCTTAGAGAAGCTGTCTCGAAGGCTACGGTCACGCTGCAGGTCTTAATGCTCAATTCCAATTTTTTGCCGAAATCCGATTTTTTTGCATGTGCATTCACATTATAATTTAAATGCGACCCCCATCAGACTTCAGTTTGAATGGTCTATGGCTATGATGACGCCACCCTGCCTGCATCCTCACACCCGTGCTGCTCGTCTGTTAAATATCCATATCTAACATCTACCTCCCCCTTGAAAAAAACAGAACTCACAACAGCTCCCTCATTTTTTATATTATTCTCACAATTTGAACTTATATTTCACAACAGCCTTTCTTTCTCTCTCTTTTTTTTAAACACAGATCCTGGGGTCGCCAGGTGTACCACCAGCAGACCCTGCACGACTGCATGGGTTATTCTGCCACTTTGAGGCAGTCACGCCCTGCTGAACAGTCCCAAACACAGTCACTGATGAGATCACAGATCGGGGCCCCCTTGAAAACTCTCATGGGTGCAGCCCTGGAGGCACTGACTGCAGCGGGTCTGGTGATCCCGCTGTAAAGTCCCAGGTTTCTGCCTTTCCTTCCCGCTGTCCTCGCCCTGTGGTCTCAAACTCGGAGCAGTCGTGTCCCCGTCCAGGTGCGTTGAGCTCCCAGCACCAGCTTTCCAACAGAGCCCAAGGTTGTCGCAGATGGGAAAACCCAGTTTATAAAACAGGTCACAACCGAGGATATTATCCCCGTGTGTAGCCACCTGGAAAACGCATGCCGGGAGGGCTCTTGGCCCGTAGCAAACCGCCAGCAACCCAGCCCCTACCAAGCTGATGCACGTGTGCCCGCAGCCATACAACTCTGCTGGATTCTTCTCAATAGGATGATCACGGAAAAATCTCTTAACAGTAACCCAATTCAGCACTGACCTCACGGCGGCGGTGTCCAGCAGCAACGGCAAGTCCGTGCTGTCCAGCTTCACCGTGCACCACATGTAGACCGAGTCTCCAGAGCTCACAGTGCGGATGGTGGTCACTGGTGGGTCTTTTGGACTGGGTGGCTGTTCTGATGTCCGTCTTGACGATCGGCACGCTTTGGAAAAGTGGAGCGTTCGCTGAAGTTCGCTGGAGCGTCTGCATTGCTGCCCCCTGGCCAGGCAGGAGCACATTCCCTCTTGGTGCACCTAGCAGCCGCAGTTTCCACATCAGGACGCAGCGTAGTCAGATCCCTCTTCTCTCGGCTCAGCTGCTTGCACTGACGGAGCTCGTTGCTGTGGCCCGACCAGTTGTGATTCCAGCTTGTCAGCGGCCTCCAGCTGACACGCCAACTTCACCGCCTTCACCAATGGCAGGTTACTGGGCACTCTGAGCAGCTTCGTCTGCAGCCGCGGGTTGTCGGTGTATACCGCTAGCTAGTCCCGCACCATTTCATCCTCTAAACTGCCAAACTCACACGTGCTCACCAGACCGGTCCGCGACAAACTGTTGGGTCGACTCACCTGCCCGCCGATGGCGCTGATAGAAACGCACCCTCCTTGCCAATAAGCTGTCGGGCAGCATTAAGTGTTTGGTCAGCAGTGCAATGCATTCCTCATACGTGTCCGCATGTCTCAGGGTCTCAAATATACGCTGGCCCTCGGCGCCCAGGCAGTGAAGAAGAATTGCACGTATTTTCCCATGTCTCCCATGTCTAGGTTCACTGGTGCCGAATAGGTGCGGAATAATTTGAGCCAACGACGCCATGGAACGGGCGGCTCACCTGGGATCACGAGGAACGGTGGGGGTGGTGCCGGAGAGCTCTCCATCTTCGGGAAAAATTATCAATATCCTGCAATAAGACCAAATTTTCTCCTCGTCTCCAATTGTTGTCTGGAATAATAGGACTGCAGAGGCAGAAGTTGCACTGAACCCGAACTTTATTACAATAAACCAAGTCGCTACACGTGTCAGGTGAGGTAGCTAATATGCTAATATCCAGCTGTAACAGGTTGTGGTCGGCTTAGAGGCTGAGCGCCAAAAATGACAACTCCTGCCAATAGTCCCTCTAAGTAGGCACGGTGTGATGACGCCACCCTGCCTGCGTCCTCACACCCGTGCTGCTCGTCTGCTAAATATTCATATCTAACAGAGACCCCGTGTCTCAATGGGATTACCTGTAAAAATGAGGTTAATAATAAATAAACAGTGCAGCTAGAACCAGCAGCATGACACTGGTCCAGCACAGGGAGGAGAAGCCGCCAGAGACCCCCCTCTCCTGGACAGTGTGTCCTGGTGTCCCCGCGACTGCGCCTGGCCAACTGACTCTGTGTTTCCACAGTGCATGTTTCCCACAGATGATAAACAACTGAAATGGCCATTCCGCTCCACAATCATGTCAGTATTAACTTTAATTTTTTTAGATATTACAGCCGTGCGAGCACCAGCGCCCGGGACTCACGGTGTGCTGTTTACAGGTTAATAGGTGCACATCCCGGGGAAAAGGAATTTGCAGCTCCCAGTAAATGTGCTGTTACTGTGCGCCTGTAATGCTTGTCTGACAGTTGTCTGACGGTTTCAGCCCCGACTCAGCATGGTGACATGATACAGAAATGATTATGCATGATGGATGGATGCTACGCATGTCGGCATGTGTTTATAAATTTCGAAGTTGTTGTGCAATTGGAGCTGACAAAATTAGGATCAAGTGAAGGGAAGAAGAAGACTGATTAAAAAGAAAACACAAATCAGCTGTGTCTGCCATGCTTGCTGCATCCCGCCTCCTCCAACGCAGAACTGTCACACTTCGATGAGGAAAATGTCAGATGAAATGCAACATGAATGATGTCACTTTGAAAAACATCAGACACATATCCGAATTAGGACCACATATGAAAGTAGCCTGGGTCTGGTGTGAAAAAAAAATAGGATCTGTGCTGTTCAGACTGTCATAAGAAATCAGATATGGGTCACATGTTGGCAAAAAAGTCAGGTTTGGGCCACTTTTACCTGCAGTGTGACTGTAGCCTTAGAAGCAATCTTCAAAAAACTCCTTCTAATTGTGAAGCAATTCCAGAATAATGCTCCGTTAACATAAAATTGCAAAGGCTTGAATATTCCATCACATACTGTACATAATATCATCAAAAGATTTCTGAGAATCTGGAGACATCTCTGTGCACAAGGGGTACAGCTGAACAGGAATAATGACTGCCTGTGAGCTTTAGACCCTCAGGTGAAACTGCATTAAAATCAGGTATGATTGTGTCATGGAAATGGACTCAGGAACACTTCCAAAACTCATTGCCTGTGAGCACAGTTCTCCGTACCATCCACAAATGCAGGTTAATGCGCTATCGTGCAAAAAAGAAGGCATACAGTATGTGAATATGATCCAGAAATGCTGGTGACTTCTTTGCGCCAGAACTGCTCTGTGATCAGACAAATTGGAATTTGAATTTCTTTGTGGAAATCGTGTCCTCCGGACTAAAGAGAAAAGAGAGAGTCCCGTTTGTTTTAAGCACTTAGCTCAAAAGCCTTCACATCCGATGGCATGAGCTGGCAGCTTGCCCACCTGGAAAGGCACCATCATTGTTGAAAAGTGTACGCAGGTTTTAGAGCATCATAAGCTATCATCCAGACAATGTGTTTTTCTGGGAAGGCCTGCCATAGTTCAGCAAGACGACGCTAAACCATGTACTATCTTCTTCTTCTTTTAGATTTGATTGGCGGTTGGCAACCAGCTTACAGGTGCATTACCGCCATGTACTTGGTGTTGTTCACATTATAACAATGTGAACCGCCGGTTCCGGCTCTGCCGGACCGGCGGCGCCACACGAGTCGGCTGCCTGTTGCAACAGCCTTTTTTTTTTTTTTTTATCTTCCTTCTTCTTTCTACACCTTTCACTCTGTATATATATCATGGACGCACGGATCGCCCCGGGGGTCTCCCGGGTCGGCGGACGGAGCCACGGTTTGCAGCGGGAGACGTTACAGCGGGGAGGAGCTAGTGCTAGCTAGCACTTGGCCGCCGCCCAGTGCTAATGGGAAACTCGACATACCGGGAGCTGTAGCGAAAACGAAGCGGGTGCCGGGCTGGAGTTTAGGCGGCGTGAAAGAAATATAAGACAGAATAATAAAGAGCGATGGCAAGAACCAAGCAGACCGCCCGTAAAATCTACTGGAGGAAGAAGCCCCCCAGGAGACAGCTAGCCACCAGGGCTGCTCGGAGAGGCGCTCTGGCCACCGGCAGAGTGAAGAGGCCTCGCCGTCACAGGTCCGTGGCTCTGAGAGAGATCCGTCGCTACCAGAAATCCACGGAGCTGCTCATCCGTAAGCTGCCCGTCCAGCGCCTGGTGAGGGAGATCGCTCAGGACTTCAAGACCGTCCTGCGTTTCCTGAGTTTCGCCGTCATGGCTCTGCAGGAGACCAGCGAGACCCACCTGGTGGTCTCTTCTTCGCTAAGGGGGTCACCATCATGCCCAAAGACTTCCAGCTGGCCCGCTGCATCCGCGGAGAGAGAGCTTAGACTTTCTGCTGCACATCCACCAGCCATAATGCTCTGCACTGTGTGTCTATATATATACATTTATAGTAATATGGACATATGTTTGCTAGATGTTGTTTTTTCTTGCCTTCTGATTGTTGCTCTGAGTGTTGCTGTCCCTGTGCTGTTGCAATCCTGGAATTTCCCCATTGTGGGACTAATAAAGGCTTATCTTATCTTATCTTATCTTATAAGTTCTATAGAAACCGCCAATCAAATCTAAAAGAAGAAGAAGAACCTCATCACAGTAGCATGACTTAGAAGAGTGTAGGTGCTGGATTGAATCTTCTTCTTTTAGATTTGATTGGTGGTTGGCAACCAGCTTACAGGTGCATTACCGCCACGTACTTCACTCTATATCATCACTCTATATATCTTGGCTGTATCACTCTATATCAAAATGCTCCTTGGTGTCATGGGCGGCAGGAGCGCGCCCCCTCCTTCCCGTTCATCACTCCTCAGCACATCAGCACACCTGAGTGAGAGGACACACCTGCACCCTGTCATCAGCCAGCGTTCTTAAGGAGGCATCCTTCCGTGATTCAACACTGGTTTGTCTGGGTATACTGCCGTATACAGGTTGCTGCCATCGTGTGGGTGTGTCACTGGGACTGCGCGTGCTCTCCTGCCACATCTCCACTCACCGACAGTCAACCTCCACTCGGTCAGGCACCACCAGCTAATTTCCCACCCTGCTGGCTCGTCTATTCCCCGCTGGAGTCCTGCCGGTGCTCCCTCGAAGCCCACGTAAGTGGTAATTTGGCTTGCCCATTATCCCTTACTCCATTCCTCCTCTCACAGCTCTCGTCTTCTCTCCACAGGCTCCTTCCTCTGGCGAGTGACTGTTTCTGTAGCTGTGCAAGGGTTTTTGCTATTTAATAGCAAGCTGTGGCGCAGGTGTAGCGTGACCGACTACTGATTGGAGGGTCATGGGTTCGATTCCTGCTCTGTCTGCAGTCTGCATGTCGAAGCGTCCTTGAGCAAGACACTGAACTCCCAGTTGCTCCTGGTGGCCAGTCTAGCATCTGTGTGTATGGCAGCTCTTCCACCATCAGTGTATGAATGTGTGTGTGAATGGGTGGATAGCAGGATCTGTAAAGTTCTTTGGTCATCCAGAGATGAGAAAAAGCGCTATGTAAGTGAACACCATTTAATAAAGAAACTCAAATGTGTGTTACTGTTTGATTGTCTCCTTGTTGCTGCATCTCGCACATGGGCTGAATTGCTATATCAGTCATGACAGAACGAGCCAGCCTGAACCTCGGCTCAGCAGGTGCAGCAGCGGGGCAATCAGTTCTGGATCGCCTAGAGGCGTCCGAGCAACAGATTACCTTGATGGACCAGCAGCTGCAAACCATGATGCGGCAATCGGACACCATCATGCAGCATTTGGCCAAGGCGGCTCCTCCGGCTCCTCCTCCTAAGCCTTCTCCCATTCTTCAACCACCGGTGCGCTGTACCACCTCCATTCCCACACCTGCCTGTACGCGGGGGAGGTGGGGGAGTTTAAGGAATTTCTCCACCAGGTACAGATGTATTTGGAGCAGGTCGGGGGGGATGTTGCAAAGATTCAGTTCTTTACCCTACTGCTGCAGGACCGAGCCCTTAGTTGGGCTTAGGCCACAGCAGACAGCCCGGAAGGGCGAATCTACATGTTTTAACAATTTGTGGTCACTTTTTCCCGTGCGTTCAGCCACACCGAGAGTCAAGGGAACATTATGAGCCGCCTTATGACTCTCCACCAGGGTGCTCGATCCATGTCTGAGTACTCAATGGAGTTTCGGGTCGAAGTGGTGGACTTGGGGTGGAACAAGGTTGCGTTACGCAGCGCGTTCCTCCATGGGTTAAACACCCACCTCCGCGATGACCTGGTGGTTTATGCTGTTCCCGACACTCTCGATGGTCTTGTCGATCAGGCTGTGGGGCTGGATAACTGTTACCGTGAGCACGCGAAGGAGCGACAGTCCTCCTCTTGCCCGTCTGCTGAGCGGATGCCCACCGCTGGAACTGACACTGGTGGGGCTGGTCCTCCCCTGGAGCCGATGAAGCTCAGTCGGTGTCATTTGACTGACGATGAGCGTCGGCGAAGGAGGAGGGCAGGCACGTACATGTACTGTGGTTCAGTGAAGCACAGTCATGACGAGTGCCACCGACGGCCAGAAAGACACGGCCCGTCAGTAACCATGGGGGGTCTGGCAGGCGGGACCAAATTATCTCCCCCCGGCAATTTCTCTATTTTGGTCCTCGTGCAATTGCCGGGGGTTGAGAGGAGGGTGATGGCATTAGTGGATTCAGAGGCTGAGGGCAATTTCGTGTCAGCCACGTTCATTCGGGACATGGGTATTCCCACACTTAAATTGCCCCAACACCAACATATAACCACCATATCTGGCCATGAGGTTGTGGTAGTCACCAAACGCACAGTGCCGGTCGCCATCCTTATTTCCGGGAATCATTGGGAGGAACTCACTCCTAATTCTCCGAAATTCATCATCCCCGATGATTCTAGGCTATCCTTGGCTCCAGAAACACAGCCCCATTATTAACTGGGGGCGTAATTCCATCACCTCCTGGAGCCCATTTTATCTGGCCAACTGTCTCCATTCAGCTGAATGTGCTCCCTGTCTCCCTGTCTCTCTCTCTCCAATCGAGCCACCGGACCTCAGCCTCATTCCCCGGGCTTACCACAATTTGGGAGAGGTCTTCAGTAAGTCAAGAGCGTTGTCGCTTCTGCCTCGCCGTTCTTATGACTGTGCTGTGGCCCTCATCCCGGGGGTGAAGCTGCCGTCCAGCCAGCTCTACAGCATTTCTTGTCTGGAGAGGAAGGCAATGGAGAGGTATGTCAAGGATTCGCTGAATACGGCCTTATTCGGCCATCTTCATCCATCTTTGGCCCCTCTCGGGGCCGGGTTCTTCTTCATCAGTAAGAAGGATGGTTTGCTGCGCCCGTGTTTCGACTACCGTGAGCTCAACGCTATTACAGTTAAGGACAAATATCCTTTGCCCTCAATGAATTCCATGTTTGAGCTCCTTCAGTGCTCACAGGTTTTCACCAAATTAGACTTACGCAACATGTACCATCTAATCCACATTCGTGAGGGGGACGAATGGAAGACAGCATTTAAAACCCACCTGGGGCAATTTGAGTATTTGACGATGCCGTTTGGGCTCACCAACACCCCTGCTGTCTTCCACTGGTTAATTAATGACGTCCTCCACGATATGCTTTATCAATTTGTGTTTGTCTATTTGGATGACATTTTAATTTTCTCCCACTTGTCAGAGAAACATGAAGTCCATGTAAGAGCCATCCTACAACGGCTCTTGGAGAACCAGCTCTACGTTAAGACCAAGAAGTGTGAGTTCTCCACAACATCCACCACCTTCTTGGGCTTCATAGTGGCTGAAAGGAGACTGATTGCTGACCCAGCCAAGGTGAGAGCAGTGCTCAATTGGTCAACACCCCACTCCCGTAGGCAGCTTCAACGCTTCCTTAGGTTTGCAAACTTTTATCGCTGGTTCATCCAGAGCTATAGTCGGGTAGCACTGCCCTTGACGCAGCTGACCTCCATTAAGATCCCCTTTTGATGGACTGAGGAAGCTGAACAGGTCTTTTCCAAATTAAAGGGCCTGTTCACTAACACACCTATCTTGGCCAAGGTCGACACGAGGCTCCAGTTTGTCCTCAAGGTGGATGCATCTGATTTGGGGGTGGGCGCTGTCCTTTCGCAGCGTGCATCCTCGGACCAGAAGCTCCACCCGTGCACGTATTTCTCTCATCGGCTCTCTCATCGGCTCATTCCTGGCCGACAGGAATTACGACGTGGGGGACAGAGAGCTGCTCGCCATGAAATTGGTGCGAGAGGAATGGAGACATTGGTTAGAGGGGGCTATTCACCCCATTGTCTTGTGGACCAACCAACGCAACTCAAAGCCAGGCAGGCTCGTTGGGTCCTGTTTTTTCAGCGGTTCAATTTCACCATCATTTACCGGCCTGGCTCTCGAAGCAACAAACCAGACGTGCTATCACGCCAGTTTGATTCCGAGGAGATAGCGCCCCCTTCCCACCCCCAGTCCATTCTTCCCTCTTCTTGCATCCTCAGTGCCCTTACGTGGGATATTGAGTGGAGGATCCGTCAGGCCCAGTCTCGGGAGCCTGTGCCAGCAGTGTGCCCCCGGAACCGCCTGTACGTCCCTGCTGCCCTTCGCAGTGACGTCATCCAGTGGGGTCACACCAGCCACTCCGCCTGTCATCCTGGGATCACCCGCACTACGGACCTTGTTCAGCAGGTGTTCTAGTGGCCTACACTGTGGCGGGATGTGCGGGAGTACGTGTGGGCCTGCCAGACCTGCGTCCGGGGCAAGTCTGACTCCTCCCCCCCAGCTGGACTTCTTCATCCCCTTCCCATCCCGTGGTCTTACATCGCTGTGGACTTTGTAACTGGTCTTCCCCCCTCCCATGGAAAAACAGTTATTCTGACCATCGTGGACCGCTTCTCCAAGGCTGTGCATCTGGTGGCTCTTCCCAAACTCCCCTTGGCCTTGGAGACGGCCACCCTCCTGACTGATCACATGTTCCGCCCCCATGGGATCCCTGTGGACATCGTGTCTGACCGGGGCCCGCAGTTTACGTTGCAGGTTTGGAGGGCCTTCTGCCGCACCCTGAGGACGATGGTAATAAATAAAAATTCTATGAAAATTAACCAATGAAAATCAGACATTGCTTTTGAATTGTGGTTCAACAGAATTATTTTAAAAAACAAACTCATGAAACAGGCCTAGACAAAAATGATGGTACCCTTAACTTAATATTTTGTTGCACAACCTTTTGAGGCAAACACTGCAATCAAACAATTTCTATAACTGTCAATGAGACTTCTGCACCTCTCAGCAGGTATTTTGGCCCACTCCTCATGAGCAAACTGCTCCAGTTGTCTCAGGTTTGAAGGGTGCCTTCTCCAGACAGCATGTTTCAGCTCCTTCCACAGATGTTCAATAGGATTTAGATCAGGGCTTATAGAAGGCTACTTTAGAATAGTCCAATGTTTTGCTCTTAGCTATTCTTGGGTGTTTTTAGCTGTGTTTTGGGTCATTATCCTATTGCAAGACTCATGACCTGCAACTGAGACCAAGCTGTCTGACACTGGGCAGCACATTTCTCTCTAGAATACCTTGATAGTCTTGAGATTTCATTGTACCCTGCACAGATTCAAGACACCCTGTGCCAGATGCAGCAAAGCAGCCCCAGAACATAACAGAACCTCCTCCATGTTTCACAGTAGGGACAGTGTTCTTTTCTTGGTTTGCTTCATTTTTGCGTTTGTGAACATAGAGTTGATGTGCCTTGCCAAAAAGTTCCAGTTTTGTCTCGTCTGTCCATAGGACATTCTCCCAGAAGCTTTGTGGCTTGTCAACATGCAGTTTGGCAAATTCCAGTCTGGCTTTTTTATGATTTGTTTTCAACAGTGGTGTCCTCCTTGGTCGTCTCCCATGAAGTCCACTTTGGCTCAAACAATGACGGATGGTGCGATCTGACACTGATGAGATGAGATGAGATGAGATGAGATTCAACTTTATTGTCATTACACATGTATGAATACAAGGTAACGAAACGTGACTTGGCATTTGGGCACGCTCTGCAGAGCGCATCCAAGGCCGGGGCAGCCGTTAGGCGCCAGTCATAAAGAAGAAAGGAAAAAAAAGAAAAAGAAAATGGATATGACACAGTAGGCGAGAGAAAAAAAACATGTTTTATCAGAATGACGCTCGGCAAGTGAGCGAAATTTTGATTGCAGGCAAAAAAACCCTCAATGCACATTTAGCAGACATTTAGCAGGAGATCACACACAAAAGTTGAGAGGCAGTGTATTGTATGCATGTAATGTTGTATGCATTGTGTAGTGTAAATGTAACAGTTGTTAGTGAGCAGCAGAGGGCGCCTCCTGGCAGTGGATAGATGTTATAATCATGTGACTTATAAACAAGTCCAGAGTCCAGAGTCTATCTCCCTTGCTCTCTCTCTTGCTTGCAGAAGGCACATGGGCATTGTCCTTGAGGGTCCAATCCGCTGATACGACAACAACTGATTGTCGATTGTTTGGGTAGACATAAGAGCCGGTCCATCCGCTTATCTCAATCAGGAGGAATGTAAACATGGGGCAAACAAGGTCAAATCAAATCAAATCAGCACAGTGCACTCAGAGAATAGAATTTGTCCTCACCCGTGTAATTCTGTGCTTCCATTATATGTGCAGGCTTAAACTGTTTTTCCATGGAGAGCACAGGGCTCCAGATATATTCCTCCACTGAATCGTCATTCACTTCACCGTTTGCCGCTACTCGTGCCCTCCCCAATTGGTCGAATTTGATGAAGGAGCTTGCCGGGTCCGCTTTGATCAGCTCTCTCACCTTCCTTCAATTTCTGATGCATCAGGGAACTCCACAGCCAAAAATAGAAGTCCTGAGATCATAACCAATAATGTTTCCACAGACGCATGAATTCCAATGTCCATGAGTCTCCTCGTAGGTTCCAATTCTTGGGCTCCCCCTTGGCCCAATTCTTGTTGAAAAATAGTGACAATAGCACATTTAAGCCGCTTCCAAATCCATAATTTCCGTTTAGATTAAGATTCAGCAGAAGAAGAGCGACTAAACACCTTGACCTTGGAGTTCACCATGAATGTGTTTAGTGGTTGTTCTGGGCTCTTTTGTTACCATTCGTGTTATCCGTCTCCTCCTGTAGCCACGTCCAGGGAGGTTGGCTACAGTCCCGTGGATCTTAAATTTCAGAATAATATGTGCAAATGTAGTCACAGGAACATCAAGCTGCTTGGAGATGGTCTTATAGCCTTTACCTTTAACATGCTTGTCTATAATTTTCTTTCTTATCTCCTGAGACAGCTCTCTCCTTTGCTTCCTCTGGTCCATGTGTGGTACACACCATGTCACCAAACAGCACAGTGACTACTTGTCACCCTTTAAATAGGCTGACTGACTGACTACAAGTTTGTAGACACCTGTGATGTTAATTAGAGGACACATTTTGGTTGAACATGTCCCTATGGTCACATTATTTTCAATCTTTTCTAGGGGTACCATCATTTTTGTCCAGGCCTGTTTCATGAGTTTGTTTTTTTAAATAATTCTGTTGAACCACAATTCAAAAGCACTGTCTGATTTTCATTGGTTAATTTTTGTAGAATTTGTATTTATTACCACTTTTGTCAGATTCAAGTTATTTCTGTGACCAATGTGGTTTTTTCTTTCATTAACAGAGGGGTACCAACAATTTTGTCCACGGCTGTAGGTTCCAGTTTATTTAAAGTGTTCAAGTTTTTAAAGTTTCAAGTTTAAAATCCTTCTTCTCACTTACAAAGGTCTAAATAATCAGGCCCCTTTTTTATTTAAAAGATCTAATACTTCCCTATTATCCTCACAGAGCACTACACTCCCAAAATGCAGGATTCCTTGTAATACCTAGAATCTCCAAAAGTACAATGGGAGGCAGAGCCTTCAGCTATCAAGCTCCTCTCCTGTGGAACCAGCTGCCAATCTGGATTCGGGAGTCACGCTCGATTGCTGCTTTTAAGAATAGGGTTAAAACCTTCCTTTTTGATATAGCCTATAATTAGGGTGGGATCATGTGCCTCTAAACCCTCCCTTAGTTATGCTGCTAATAGGTTTAGACAGCCGGGGGACCTCCAATAATGCACTGGGCTTCACTCCTTTCTTTACTCTCAATGAAATATTTTTGCTGGTCATTAGCATCTGTTTGTTCTCTTCCATAGATTGAGTCCCCATCATGCTGTTTGCTCTCTACATGTCTGTTCTTTTCTTCTTCTCTATCCCCTCACCCACCAGCCAGTCACAGCACATGACTGCCCCTCCCTGAGCCTGGTTCTGCTGGAGGTTTCTTCCTGTTAAAAGGGAGTTTTTCCTCTCCACTGTTGCCAAGTGCTTGCTCACAGGGGATTGCTTGATTGCTGGGGTATTTCTGCAATTGTGGGGGCTTCCCCTACAGTTGAAAGTGCTATGAGTTGACTATTGTTGTGAAATGGTGCTATATAAATAAAGTTGAACTGAATGTGTCCCATATAAAGCCCTTCTCGGTAAGTTCCCCCCGCCCCCCCCAAGCCGCCTCCTCCTCCCCGGATTATCGATGGCCACCCTGCCCACACAGTCTGCCGGATCCTGGATGTTTGCCATCGAGGCCGGGGTCTCCAGTATTTGGTCATTTGGGAGGGCTACGGCCCAGAGGAACGTTCCTGGGTTCCCATGTCCCAGATCCTGAACAAAGAAATGCACCGGTCCTACCACCGTGCCCATCCCAACAAGCCTTATAGACTGCCAGGAGGCGGTCCTAGAAGGGGGGGGGGCCTGTCATGGGTGGCGAGAGCACGCCCCCTCCTTCCCATTCATCTCTCCTCAGCTCATCAGCACACCTGAGTGAGAGGACACGCCTGCACCCTCTCATCAGCCAGTGTTCTTAAGGAGACATCCTTCAGTGATTCAACGCTGGCTCGTCTGGGTATACTGCCGTAAAAGACAGCAAGTCACGTTCACACTGGTGTAGGATAATTACTAAACTGTGTGCTTCTTTCTCTTTGTTCAGGTTGCTGCTATCGTGCGGGTGTGTCGCTGGGACTGCGCATGCTCTCCTGCCACATCTCCACTCACCGACAGTCAACCTCCACCCGGTCAGGCACCACCAGCTCATTTCCCACCCTGCTGGTTTGTCTATTCCCCGCTGGAGTCCTGCTGGTGCTCCCTCGGAGCCCACGTAAGTGGTAATTTGGCTTGCCCATTATCCCTTACTCCATTCCTCCTCTCACAGCTCTCGTCTTCTCTCCACAGGCTCCTTCCTCTGGCGAGTGACTGTTTCTGTAGCTGTGCGAGGGTTTTTGCTATTTAATAAAGAAACTCAAACGTGTGTTTCTGTTTGACTGTCTCCTTGTTGCTGCATCTCGCACGTGGGCTGAACTACTATATCAGTCATGACACTTGGAATATCATTAAAGGCAAAATATAACAAAGATGATCCAGGACTGCTGAGGAGCTAGAATCCTATACATAGGTGTAATTCATGGGGGACAACCCCCCCCCCCAAAAAAAAAATCCTATCCAGCTAATATAACCCCCCCCCCCCCCCAATAATTCTTCTTCTTCTTTTAGATTTGATTGTCAGTTGGCAACCAGCTTACAGGTGCATTACCGCCATGTACTTCACTGTATATCATCACTATCTGCCCCCCCCCATAATTATTTATCACTCTATATATAATTCAAGAAATATCTGTCTCAGTATGTGTGTGTGTGTCTGTCTGTCTGTCACAACCATAGGACTCACTAAAAGATCATAGGATTGCCTATGATGTGCCTATGATGTCTACATGATGTCTACATGACATCATATAGACACCAAAAGATCAAAGGCAGCCTTCACTCACAATCATAGGACTCACTATGATATCATCAAAGATCAAAAGCAGGCTTCACTCACGATCATAGGACTGTCATATAGACATCATAGGCACATCATAGGCTCAGTGATGCCAGATGTCATAGCTGACATCATCAAACCCTGTCTGTCGCGATGTCATGATCATAGGACTCGCTAAAAGATCATAGGACTCGCGATGAGATGAAAGGCAGGCATCACTCACTATCATAGGACTCGCTAAAAGATCATAGGACTTGCTATGACATCAAAGATCAACGGCAGGTATCACTCATGATCATAGGACTCGCTATAACATCATCAAAGATCAAAGGCAGCCATCACAGATCAAAGTCAGCCATCCCTGAGCGAGTGGTGACATCAAAGATCAAAGGCAGGTTTCATCATGGTTCCTGTTGCCATGGTAACAGTAATTTTCTACGGGCATGCAGAAATGCTTGCTTATCCTTGCTTTCTATGGGCATGCACAGGTATGCACTAGCATCACTCTATATATAGTTCTTCTTTTAATTTTGATTTACGGTTGGCAGCCAGCTCACAGGTGCGTTACCGCCATGTACTTCACTCTATAAATCTCTGTCTGTGTGTGTGTGTCTGTCTGTCTATCTGTCTGTCTGTCACAACCATAGGACTCCCTAAAAGATCATAGGACTGCCTATGATGTTCCTATGATCTCTACATGATGTCTATATGACATCATATAGACACCATAGTATAGAGTCATTCAAGAAAATCTATGTATGTCTGTGTGTAATAAAAGGGAGGCGTCACTCATGATCATAGGACACCAAAGATCAAAGGCAGGCATCACTCACGATCATAGGACTCGCTAAAAGATCATAGGACTTGCTATGACATTCAAAGACCAACGGCAGGTATCACTCATGATCATAGGACTTGCTATGACATCGTCAAAGATCAAAGGCAGCCATCACAGATCAAAGGCAGTCATCACTGAACGAGTGGTGATGTCAAAGATCAAAAGCAGGTTTCACCATGATTACTGTTGCTATAGTAACAGTAACTTTCTACGGGCATGCAGAAATGCTTGCTTACACTTGCTTTCTATGGGCATGTACGGGTATGCACTAGTTCTTAAATATTTGCGTTAAAAGAAATTGATTATTTTCCCTGCACATCATTTTCAGATCTTCCATCCTCTGTTCAAATACCACAACTGCACAAGAGTATCTAAACGAATATTAGAAAAAGCACCAAATAGAGGAAAGAAAGAATAGATGCATTTCACAGGCCTAAACTTTTTAAAATATGTCGTTAAGGAAAATACAGCATTCTAAATTTTACCTATTTGCATAATGTATTAAAATAAGTTCAAAAACACAATACACCATCACTGATTTATTTAGAATTATTGTGCTTAAAATCACATTTCTAGTTTTCCTCTCAAATTTTGTTTAATCAGGAGACACATTATATAAATTTGGCAGTGATCAAAGTCACCAAACACTGAGATATTGATGGTTTATTATCACCGTATAGTTATTTAGCACCTAGTATAACAAGATTCATCACCTTTTCACTGTACCTGTTGAGTTTGTGGGTTTTTAAGGGTCCATTTGCAATAAAGGGAGTGCTAAAAAATAAATAAATTGATAAATAAAACGTTGCAATGCTTCTTCCAGCATTTTTTTTCTTAAAGCATGTGCCACCTCCTCCAGCCTGTTGCTTTTCCTGTATGGTCACTTCAGTACTGAATATACTTGTGTGTATGTACAGTATGTATATTATACAGTGGATATAAAAAAGTCTACACACCACTGTTCAAATGCTAGGTTTTTGTGATTTAAAAAATGAGATCAAGATAAATAATTTCAAAACTTTTTCTACCATTAATGTGACCTATACTGTAACCTGTATAACCCAATTGAAAAAACTGAAATCTTTTAAGGGGAAAAATAAAAAAACTTACAATAACCTGTTTGCATAAATATACACACCCAGTTATAACTGGGGATGTGGCTGTGTTCAGAATTAACCAGTCACATTCAAACTCATAGTAAGTGAGAGTCAGCACACACCTGCCACCATTTAAAGTGCCTCTGATTAACCCCAAATAAAGTTTAGCTTTTCTAGTAGGCTTTTCCTGACATTTTTGTAGTCACATCTTACAGCACAAGCCATGGTCCGCAGAGAGCTTCCAAAGCATCAGAGGGATCTCATTGTTCAAAGGTATCAGTCAGGAGAAGAGTACAGAATAACTTCCAAAGCATTAAATATACCATGGAACACAGTGAAGACAATCATCATCAAGAAGAGAAAATATGGCACAACAGTGACATTACCAAGAACTAGACGTCCCTCCAAAATTCAATTTAATTCAATTCAATTCAATTCAACTTTATTTATATAGTGCCATTTCACAACAACAGTCATCTCATAGCACATTCAACTGTAAGGGAAACCCCCACGATTGCAGAAAGACCCCAGCAATCAGGCGATCCCCTGTGAGCAAGCACTTGGTGACGGTGGAGAGGAAAAACTCCCTTTTTACAGGAAGAAACCTCCAGCAGAACCAGGCTCAGGGAGGGGCAGTCATCTGCTGCGACTGGCTGGGGGGTGGGGGGATAGAGAAGAAGAAAAGAACAGACATGTAGAGAGCAAACAGCACGACAGAGACTCAATCTATGGGAGAGAACAAACAGATGTTAATGACCAGCAAAAATATTTCATTGAGAGTGAAGAAAGGAGTGAAGCCCAGTGCATAGATGGAGGTCCCCCGGCTGTCTAAACCTATTAGCAGCATAACTAAGGGAGGGTTTAGAGGCACATGATCCCACCCTAATTATAGGCTATATCAAAAAGGAAGGTTTTAACCCTATTCTTAAAAGCAGAGATAGAGTCTGACTCCCAAATCCAGATTGGCAGCTGGTTCCACAGGAGAGGAGCTTGATAACTGAAGGCTCTGCATCCTATTGTACTTTTGGAGATTCTAGGTATTACAAGTAATAGCTCATGTGTTTAGATAGCGCAGCTCAGTGCGTGAATGTGAGTGAGTGAGTGCGTGCGCGTGACCGAGGTGCGTGCCCTGTGAATAACCCCGCGGAGCGGACGGGTGTGTGTGTGATGACCAGGGAGGAGACAGAGACAGCGACTGGGGCAGGTAGTGAGCTAAAAGTGCCGCTAATAACAGGGCAGTCAGACAATAAAGCCCCAACGCTTCAGCAAAACGGCCTATTCTGTGTACTACCATACTTTTAACAAGCGTGAAGTTTACTTGGGAGCTGACCCCGGACGAAAAGCCGCCTCCGGCCCTGAGGAAGACAGATCTCCCCTGTGTCCCCCAACCACGGTCAGGAGACCAAAAGCAGGAATGGCTAACAACCTGTTAAAACTCTTGCTGCAGCATTTTGGATCAGCTGAAGACTTTTTAAAGATGTCTTAGAACAACCTGATAATAAAGAGTTACAATAATCTAATCTAGAGCTAACAAAAGCGTGGATCAGTTTCTCAGCATCACTCTAAGACAAGATGCTCCTAATCTTGGCAATATTACGCAAATGATAGAAGGCAGTCTTAGAAACAAGTTTAATATGTGAGTTAAAAAACAGATCTCAATCAAAAATAACTCCAAGGTTCCTCACAGAACTATTCAGAGAAAGGGTAACCGCATCCAAACTAAGAGTTTGATTTGGAAAGGTATTTCTCAGGTTTTTTGGACCAAATAGAATGACTTCAGTCTTATCTGAATTTAATAGTAGAAAATTACAAGTCATCCAAGCTTTGATTTCCGTAAGACAGGCATCTAACTTGGCTAATTGATTACTATCATCTGGCTTCACTGACAGGTATAATTGTATGTCATCTGCATAACAATGAAAATGTATACAGTGCTTTCTAATAATGTTGCCTAGCAGAAGCATATATAAACTAAAAAGAACAGGGCCTAGCACAGATCCCTGTGGAACTCCGTGACTGAGATTTGAGATGGAAGAAAACTCATTATTGACATGAACAAACTGGAACCTATTAGATAAATAAGATCTAAATCACTGCAACGAAGTTCCATTAAGTCCAATATGATGTTCTCATCTATCAAGTAGAATATTATGATCAATAGTATCAAAAGCTGCACTAAGGTCTAAAAGGACAAGTACAGAAACAAGTCCATTATCATATGCAATAAGGAGGTCATTAGTGACCTTCACTAAAACTGTTTCAGTACTATGATGGATTCTAAACCCAGATTGAAACTCTTCAAATAAACCATTTCCCAGCAAGTGGTCAAAAAATTGCATAGCAGCAACTCTTTCTAAGATTTTTGAAATGAAAGGCAGATTAGAGATAGGTCTATAGTTAGCTAAAACTCCTGGATCCAGAGTTGGCTTTTTGAGTAAGGGTTTAATTACACCAGTTTTAAAAGCCTGTGGTACATGGCCTAATATTAATGAAGAGCTGATTATTTGAAGAATAGAGCTACCAATAAATGGGAAGACTTTTTTAAATAACCTGGTAGGAAGAGGGTCTAAAAGACAAGTTGAAGGCTTGGATGAGTAAATTATTTTATCTAACTCTAAAAGGTCAATTGGAGTAAACTCATCCAAACAGATATCAGTTGAAGGAGATGTAGTAGTTAATGTATTTAAGTTAATGGTGGGAAGAATCTGACTGATTTTTATCTCTGATAGATGAAATTTTCTTATTGAAAAAGTTCATAAAGTCCTGACTAGTACGCTCTAAGGGAATGCTAGGATTGGCAGAGTCCTGACTCTTTGTCAGCCTGGCTACAGTGCTGAAAAGAAACCTGAGATTATTCTTGTTCTCTTCTATTAATGCAGAATAATAACTTGTTCTAGCTTTCCTAAGAGGTTTTTTTTTTATAAATTAAAAGATGATTTCTCCAAGCTAAATAGATTTCATCTAATTTAGTGGAGTGCCATTTTCTTTCTAATTGACGAGTCTTCTGTTTTAAGCTACGAGTTTCAAAGTCAAAGTCAAAGTGCTTTTATTGTCATTCCATTGCTAATAAACAATGCAACAAAACTGAGATACTGCTCCCTAAAAACAAACTATCACACTCACAGTTCACTCATGTATTTAACATTCTCATAATTACAACAATAAATAATGCTTGAAACAATATTACCTAAAAGTTGAATACAGTATGTACATAGCAATAATAAAAACATACTGAGCAATAAATATATAAGACCAGCTTATACACACAGGGTTATTGCCACAAAATAACATAAAATAATATCAGCAGTCTGTACGTGTTACATAAATCCATTCAAAATACGTACTGCTGCTGGGAAAAAACTATGATTAAACCTGGTAGTCCGGGTTTTATGGGATCTGTACCGCTTTCCCAAGGGGAGCAAGTGAAAGAAATCATGGCCTGGATGAGTGCAGTCTTTAATGATGGCAGTAGCTCTGTTGAGGTACCGAGACCTGGAAATCTCTTCCAGAGAAGGGAGAGAACAGCCAGTGATTTTTTTGCGCAGTCTCGATCACTCTCTGGAAGGCTTTGCTGTCTGCGGCTGAACAGCCCTCATACCAAATCGTGATGCCATATGACAAAATGCTCTCAATAGCAGAGCGATAAAATAAAACCAGCAACTGTGCATTCAGGCCATTCTTCTTGAGGACCCTCAGAAAGTGTAGACGTTGTTGAGCCTTTTTTTTCGTAGCTATGGTGTTAGCTGCCCAGGTAAGGTTGTGAGAAATATGAACACCCAGAAACTTAAAAGCCTCCACCCTCTCCACACACTCCTTGCCTATATATAGAAGAGGCGGCTCACTGCTATGTTTCCTAAAATCAATAATGAGTTCTTTTGGGGGGTTTTTTGTATTCAATAGCAGATTATTATCTGAGCACCATCTCACCAGTTTCAGGACCTCATCTCTGTATGCGGACTCATCTCCTCCTGATATGAGCCCCACTACTGTTGTGTCATCTGCAAACTTCACTATAATGTTTGTGGGATGAACAGGTGTGCAGTCATATGTGTACAATGAATACAAAGTGGGGCTCAACACACAGCCCTGTGGCGAGCCTGTGTTAAGCATGACTGTAGAGGAGGATTGGGGTCCGAGTCTAACAGTTTGTGTTCGGTTTGTTAGGAAGTCCTTAATCCAGCTGCAAGTGTGAGTAGGCAGACCAAGCTGATGCAATTTGGTGATGAGAATGTTGGGAATAATTGTATTAAATGGTGAGCTATAGTCCACAAACAACATTCTTACATAGCTCCCCTTGTCTTCTAAATGGCTGAATGCCGAGTGGAGAGCTATAGCAATAGCATCTTCAGTGGATCTGCTCCGCCTGTAGGCAAACTGGTACCGGTCAAAGTCTGGGGGGAGACTAGGCAAAAGATGTTTCAATATCATTTTCTCAAAGCACTTCATAATAATGGGTGTTAATGCTACTGGTCGATAGTCATTCAGACTGCTAATAATGTTGTTTTTTAGGCACAAGAATAATGTGTTGAACCAAAGAGTTAGAAATCTCTGATTAGACTTTTTCTTTTTTAAAGGGGCCACCATGTCTAGAGTCTGATGCAGAGAAGCTGTAACACTATCTACCATGCTATCAATTACAGAAAGGGCAAACTCCCCATAGCTTGTCTTCATTGTGTTGACACATGGCATAGAGGAAACAATCTGCTTAAATTTGGAAACAGCATCATCTGAGAGGCATCTACTGTAGTAATATTTTTCTTTTGGAGCCAAATAGAAATAGTAAAATCAAAGGTTAACAGACAATGGTCTGACAGTACAGGGTTATGAGGAGACACTACCAGATTTTCTATTTGTATGCCATATGTCAGAACAAGGTCCAACGTGTGGTGGAGATAATGGGTAGAATTTCCTACTTTCTGAAAAAACCCCATCGAGTCTAATATTAAATTAAATGCCATATTAAGGCAATCACTATCTACATCTACATGTATATTAAAGTCGCCTACTGTAATTATTCTATCTGATTTCAGCACTAAATCTGCTAAGAATTTGGCAAATTCAGATAAAAACTCTGAGTAGGCTGAGGGAGGACAATAAACTTTGGCAAATAAAATTGAGTTTAATCTAAAATTGCTAAAATGCCCAATACTGAGGACCAGGCCCTCAAAGGAATTATAACATGTTTTTTGCTTTACATCAACTAGTAATTTGGAATGGTAAATTGTCACTATTCCTCCTCCATGACCAGAACTTCTGGGATTTTGACCATTTAAATAACCAGGAGAGTTCATTCATTTAAACTCACATCATCCTCTTGCCCTAACCAAGTCTCTGTAAGGGATATTAAATCAATCTGATGATCAACTAACAGATCATGGACTAGCAGTGACTTGGGAGTTAGAGACCTAATATTCTTTTTCTTCTTTTAGATTTGATTGGCGGTTGGCAACCAGCTTACAGGTGCATTACCACCACGTTTTTTTTTTGTTTGTTTGGGGTTTTTTTGGACTTATTTTGTACCCGCAGGTAGATTTGTTCTGCAGTCCGGTGACAAGCCACCAGCTGCCGGTCGCTGCGTGCGCAAGCGCCCCATATCCCTAACCTGCATGTTTTTGGCATATGGGAGGAAACCAGAGAAATCCCGGAGTAAACCCACGCAACATGGGGAGAACATGCAAACTCCACACAGATCACTGTTGGCCGGGGGCAGGGATCGAACCCATGATCTCATGATCCCCGCGATCCCCCGGCCGAGGGTAAACTGTGCTGCCGCAGTGCTAACCACTGTGCCACCGTGCAGCCCAAAGACGTATTTCACTCTATATCATCACTCTATCTGGTCAGGAGCTGTAGTCCTTCTATCATCATTGCTGTGTCCAATCGAACCTCAACTCTATCTTCAGACATCACTCTTCTTTGTCTCCTCGTACTTCACTCTATCTGGTTAGGAGCTATAGTCCTTCTATCATCATTGCTGTGTCCAATCGAACCTCAACTCTATCTTCAGACATCAATCTTCTTCCTCTCCTCGTACTTCACTCTATCTGGTCAGAAGCTGTAGTCCTTCTATTATCATTGCTGTGTCCAATCGAACCTCAACTCTATCTTCAGACATCACTCTTCTTTGTCTTCTCGTACTTCACTCTATCTGGTTAGGAGCTGTAGTCCTTCTATCATCATTGCTGTGTCCAATCGAACCTCAACTCTATCTTCAGACATCACTCTTCTTCCTCTCCTCGTACTTCACTCTATCTGGTCAGAAGCTGTAGTCCTTTTATCATCATTGCTGTGTCCAATCGAACCTCAACTCTATCTTCAGACATCACTCTTCTTTGTCTCCTCGTACTTCACTCTATCTGGTTAGGAGCTGTAGTCCTTCTATCATCATTGCTGTGTCCAATCGAACCTCAACTCTATCTTCAGACATCACTCTTCTTCGTCTCCTCGTACTTCACTCTATCTGGTTAGGAGCTGTAGTCCTTCTATCATCATTGCTGTGTCCAATCGAACCTCAACTCTATCTTCAGACATCACTCTTCTTCGTCTCTACATACTTTACTCTAGATCATTACTTCACTCTATATCATCATTCTATACATCTTGGCCGTGGCAGTTGCCACGGCCAGGATGTCGGCCACCCAGGCCACCCAAGCCGGTCTACTTCTATCGACCTAATATTTAGTAAACCGCATTTAATTTTTCAATTATGAGGAGGAACAGAGGCCAAGTCATTAAATTTAGAGGCTTCATTTTAAATTTGAGTTTTACCAACTTCTTGTTTAATCACTTTGGGATGCTTATATTATTTTTATTTTCTTTGGAGGGAGCAGACAGTGATTCTCTGGTGGGGAAGACAGGAGCTAAGTTGAGGGGTGGCGGATGAAGAGGAGCTGCAAAGAGGCGTGTTTTGTGACTTCCGACTGCCGGAGTTGGATGTCGTTAATGCCGGCTTGGATAACAATTGTGGAGTATTTACAGTTACTGTTAGCCAGCATTTCCAAATTTGACCCGATGTTGCCTGCTCTGGCCCTGGGAATGCATTTGAGTATGGCCGCTGGAGTCTCTAGGTTTATGTTTCTGACTATAGAGTTGCCAGTGATCAGTTTTTTTTCCTCAGTGGGTGTGTCGCTGAGTGGGGAAAAGCGATTAGAAACATGAACAGGTTGGTGGTGAACCATGGGCTTGTGACTCTGTTTCCTTCTCACCGTCACCCACCCATTCTCTCCTGGCTGCTCAGGAGAGGTGGAAGCCGGGGAATGGCTAGCAGGCCCTATGCTAGGGTGCTCCGCTGCAACTAAGGGGAGTCCATCATTATTAACTGGTGCTGACGGTGTTTCAATGCAGTGGAGCCGGGATTCCAAATCAGACAACCTCGCCTCAAGCGCCTCATAAAGACAATATTTATTACATTTACCATTATCACTAAAAGAGGCAGAGGTGTAGCTAAACATCTGAGAGAGAGAGCACACCAGAGGAGAAAGGGAAGGAGAGCTAGTAGCCCCAACTAGAGGCTAACCCAAAGCTAACACAAACACCGATGAAAGATGAACAGAAGACAAAAGAGGGTGATTAGGTGACACTGAGTGTGCACACAGGTGCAAGAGGCTTATTAAACAGAAGTGAGAGGTGACGTTAGATGGGAAAAAAGCAATTAAAATACAATTAAAAGCAATAATCCTCAGGAGAGCGAACCACAGAGCAAACCACAATGACAGCCAGCAGCACAGGAAGTAACGATACGTTACCACAGGAAGCGTCACCATTAGCGTTAAATTGATGAAAACACAAGAAGAAAACTGGTCAGGGAGGCTGCCAAGAGGCCGACAGCAACATTGAAGGAGCTGCAGGAATTTCTAGCAAGTACTGGCTATTTAGTACATGTGACAACAATTTCCCATCTGGGGTGGCAAGACAGAAACCTTATCTTACGAAAAAAAAAACATCCAAGCCTGGCTATATTTTGCAGAAACACATTTGAAATCTCCCAAATGCGTGTGGGAAAATGTCTTATGGTCTGATGAAACCAAGGTTGAACTTTTTGGCCATAATTCCAAAAGGTATATTTGGCACAAACACAACACTACTAATCACCAAAAGAACACCATACCTACAGTGATGCATGGTGGTGGCGCCATCATGCTTTGGGGCCTTAGTCAAGGTGGAAGGAATTATGAACAGTTCCAAACAACAGTCAGTGTTGGCACAAAACCCTCAGGCTTCTGCTAGAAAGTTGAAGATGAAGAGGAACTTCATCTTTCAGCATGGCAATGACCCAAAGCACACATCCAAATCAACAAAAGAATGGCTTCACCAGAAGAAGATTAAGGTTTTGCAATGGCCCATCCAGATTCCAGACCTGAATATGATCGAACATCTGTGGGGTGATCTAAAGAGGGCTGTGCACAGGAGATGCCCTCACAATCTGACAGATTTGGAGCATTTTTGCAACAAAAAGTAGGCAAATATTGCCACATCAAGGTGTGCCACACTGATAGACTCCTACCCAAAAAGACTGAGTGTTGTAATAAAAGCCAAAGGTGCTGCAGCAAAGTATGAGGTTAAGGGTGTGTATATTTATGCAAGGTTATTATAAGTTTTTTATTTTTATTTTTCCCCTAAAAAATTTCAGTTTGTTTTTCAATTGGGTTTTACTGACATAACGCACGGTCCAGGAGACACACACGCAGGCTCAGGATAGATTCAACAGCTTTATTAGCAACAGGGAGGTGTATGGCTGCGTGTCTGTGGAATAAGAATGTATTGGTGGTGGCGTCTGCGTCAGGCACGGGGAAAGGAGGCCGTACAGCCGGACAACCCTGTGGGAGAGAGCAGAGGGAGAAGGGTAACGGGCACCACACCAATACAGGGAAATGATGATGATAGTTGGCTTACTTGGTTGTGACAGGTGGCTGGCGTCGACAAGGGCGGAGCCCGGGAGACAGCGACCTGCGGTACCTGTGGCAGCAGCGTAGAGCCAACGGCGAGGTGATGAAGTCCGCCGCCGGGGATGTCCACCTGTGCACAGGGGAAAGCTAGAGGAGAGAGGTAAGGGGAGCTTACCCAGGATATCTTCGCTAGTAGGGTTGAGATCCGTAGTAGCAAAGGGGCCGAAGTAGAGAGACGGCTTCAGGCCAAAGCCCAGGGCAGAGTGGATTAAATACCTCGCCGCTGACGAGGAGCAGGTGTGCGCGTGGCTGGCGCCACTGATGAGCAGTGAGTCATAACAGTACTCCCCCCTCTAGCAGCGCCTCCTGGCGATGGTTTTTTCCGGGTGCGCTCGATGAAACTCAGAAATGAGTGACCGGTCCAACACCAGCGAGGAAGGCACCCACTGTCTCCACTCGGGTCCATAGCCCTCCCAATCCACCAGGTACTGCCATCCGCGACCCCGGCGTCGGGCGTCCAAGATGTCAGCGGCGGTCCAGGCCGGATGGCCACCAATCATCCGGGGAGCGGGGTGCACCGCAGGTGGAGGGCAGAGGGAGTCAGAGACCACCGGTTTGATTTTGGAGACGTGGAAGGTGGGGTGGATGCGGAGGGAGGAGGGAATAGCCACACGCACAGCCACCGGGTTGATGATCCTGGTTATGGGATAAGGGCCGATGAACCGTTGAGCCAGCTTTCTCCTCTCACCCTTTAGGTTTACGTCCTGTGTGGAAACCCAAACTTGCTGTCCCACCTGGTAGGCAGGTGCAGGTCTCCTATGTCGGTCCGCCGTAGACTTATTGCGCTCCGCCGTGCATAAAAGCGCATTACGCGCCGTGGACCAAAGGGAACGGCACCGCCTCAGATGTGCCTGGACAGAGGGAACAGCCAACTCGCCCTCCTGCGCGGGGAACAGGGGTGGATCATAGCCCAAGGATGCTTTAAAGGGCGACATCCCGATGGCCGTAGAGTGAGAGGTGTTGTGGGCGTACTTCACCCAGGCGAGGTGAGAACTCCAGGACGTGGGTTTAGACGAAGTTACGCAGCGGAGCGGAGCCTCCAGCTCCTGGTTTGTCCGCTCACACTGCCCGTTAGACTGGGGGTGATGGCCGGAGGAGAGGCTTACCTTGGCTCCCAGGGCGTTGCAAAATGACCTCCAGACGTCCGAAGAAAACTGGGGGCCGCGGTCGGAGACCACGTCGACCGGGATTCCATGCAGTCTGACCACGTGCTGGATGAGGAGGTCCGCCGTCTCCAAGGCTGAGGGAAGTCCACGTAGGGGCACGAAGTGGGCGGCCTTGGAAAAACGGTCTACGATGGTCAGAACTGTGTCAAAGTTGTTGGAGACAGGGAGCCCGGTGACGAAATCCAGATCGATGTGCGACCAGGGCCTACCAGGGACGGGCAGGGGCTGGAGCAGACCGCAGGGGGGGGGCGTTACCTGACTTGTTGGCCGCACAGATGGGGCAGGCCCGGGCGTAACGGGCGGCATCCTTCCGCAGACCCGGCCACCAAAAGGATCGCTGGAGAAGGTCGATCATCTGCGAAGCTCCAGGATGGCAGGTGAGCTTGGAGGTATGGAGCCAGTGTATAACGTCCCCCCGGACGGCAGATGGCACGAAGAGCCTCCCCTCCGGTCCGCCGCCAGGGTCCGGTTCCGATTCCTGCGCCCTCCGGATCTTGTCTTCTATGTCCCATGTAACAGCCCCCACGACGCACGACCTGGGCAAGATGGTATGAGCAACGTCATCTGCGGCCTCCGGGGCAAATTGCCTGGAGAGGGCGTTGGGTAGGCCGTTCTTGGAGCCAGGCCTATATGTGATGCTGAACTTAAACCTTGCAAAGAACAGGGACCAACGCGACTGGCGGGCGTTCAGACGCTTGGCAGATCTCAGGTACTCCAGGTTCTTGTGGTCAGTGAGGACCACAAAAGGCAAGGCTGCCCCCTCCAGCCAGTGACGCCATTCTTGAAGGGCAAGCTTGATGGCAAGAAGCTCTCTGTCCCCCACGTCGTAATTTCGTTCCGCCGGGGACAGGCGCCGAGAGAAGAAGGCGCAGGGTCGCTTGACTCCATTGGCTGGGGACCGCTGGGACAACACCGCCCCCACCCCCGTGTCCGAAGCGTCCACCTCCACAATGCACTGCAGCGCGGGATCGACCTGGCTGAGGACCCGGGAGGAGGAGAACTCCGTCTTCAGCGCCTGGAAGGCCGAGGCGGCCTCTTCAGTCCACCGGAACGGGGTCTTAGGAGAGGTGAGGCGGGTCAGGGGCCCGACGATGGCTCCAAAGTTCGGGACAAAGCGGCGGTAGAAATTGGCGAACCCGATGAATTGCTGGACTTGCTTTCGAGAGGTTGGTGTGGGCCAATCCACCACTGCTTTGATCTTCGCTGGGTCCGGAAGCACCTGGTCATGGGAGATGACGAACCCCAGGAAGGAAGTTGTCTTGGCGTAGAATTCACATTTTTCCGCCTTGACGTACAGACGGTTCTCCAGCAGTCTCTGCAGGACCCGCCTCACGTGGACCCGGTGTTCATCCCTGGACCTGGAGAAGATGAGAATGTCGTCCAGGTAGACGAATACGAACAGGCCGATGAAGTCCCGGAGGACGTCATTGATGAGGCGCTGAAAGATGGCTGGAGCGTTGGTCAACCCAAACGGCATCACGAGATATTCAAAATGCCCGTTTGGGGTTCGGAAGGCGGTTTTCCACTCATCTCCCTCCCGGATCCGGACGAGGTGGTAAGCGCTGCGGAGATCCAGCTTAGTAAACCAGGTCGCCCCCTGGAGGGAGTGGAAGGCAGTGTCCATAAGGGGCAGGGTGTACCGGTCCTTCTCCGTGATATCGTTGAGAGCCCGATAGTCGATACAAGGACAAAGAGATCCGTCCTTCTTTCCAACGAAGAAGAACCCTGCACCTACTGGAGAGGAGGACGGTCGGATGATCCCAGCACTGAGCGACTCCTTCAGGTAGCTGTTCATTGCCTCCTTCTCCGGCGCTGACAGACTGTAGAGGCGTCCTGAGGGTAAGGGCGCCCCCTGGCGGATGTTAATGGCGCAGTCGTAGGGCCGGTGAGGAGGTAGAGACATCGCCTTGGATTTACTGAAAACGGCACCCAGGTCGTGGAACTCTGAGGGCACTAGGGTGAGATCCGGGGGCGTGGTGTCCTGAGCTGTGGGAGGCGAGGACGGGGCGCAGGCCGTGGATTGGAGGCAGGTACCCATGCAGAAAGTGCTCCACGCCGAAACCTTCCCAGTCTTCCAGTCCAAGGCGGGGTTGTGGAGGCGGAGCCAGGGATAACCGAGGATGACAGGTGTTACTGAGGTGGGCAGGACGTAAAAGGAGATATCCTCTCGATGGTTTCCAGAGATGATCACCGGGACAGGGGATGTTTGGTGAGTTACCTTTCCCAGGGAAACTCGGGAGAGATTAACCAGGGCGAGAGGAGTATCGAGGGGGTGACAGTGGATGCCCAGTCGGGTTGCCAGGCTTTGTGAAATAAAGCTACCCTCCGCGCCTGAATTCACCAGTGCATGTGTGAGATGCCCAGTGAGGTTGTGACAGAAGCGGATGGGCAGCGTCAAATGTGTGAGGGGACTTAACCGATTAGCGTCCGCGAGGCCCCCTACAGTGACTCGCAGACCACCTCGTTTGGCTTCTCCGGACAATTCTCCACCGTGTGCTGGCTACCTCCGCAATACATGCAGAGGCCCAGGTCACGACGGCGCTGTTTCTCTGCCAGGGGGAGCTTTGTCCGGCCCATCACCATTGGTTCCGACTCCTCGGAGACCTCCGGCGGCGGTAACGCCAGGTGGCGAGCTTGGGGCAGACGTGCAGAGGCACCCCCGCAAGCGAGAAGACTGCTTCCACTCGGAGGTGCGCTCGCGCAGCCTGTTATCCAAGCTGATGGTGAGAGAAATCAGCTCCGCCAGCGTCTCCGGGGTATCCCGTCCAGCCAGCTCATCCCTCAGACCGGAATTCAGACTGCGGAGGAAGATGCCGCAGAGCGCGCGCTCTTCCCAGCCAACTTCCTCCGCGGTAACCCGGAAGTCGATCGCGTATTCGGCCGCCGATCGGCTCCCCTGTTGGAGTCCGAGAAGACGGTCGACCTGGACACTGTCCAAACGCGAATGATCGAACACTTCCAGAAATTGTCGCACGAACTGGCCATAGGTGAGGGTAGCGTAGCTGGGCTTCACCATAATGGCGTAAGCCCAGGTAAGCGCACGACCCTCAAGGAGATTTCCTATATAGCCAATTCTGCTATGGTCTGAGGGAAAATCTCCGGGAACGCGAAGAAACACGGACTCACACTGCATAATAAAACCCCGAGCTCCACCCAGCTTACCGCTGAAGCGAGCAGGAGTGGGGATTGGTGTGAGCCGTGTTGGCGCACCCGGAGCAGGCTGGACGGCCACCGGAGCCGCAGGAGCCACGCCACCCGGACGAGCCGAGGGGAATGGCTGCTGGGGGTCCAAGCGGTCTAATCGGTTAGTGATGTTAATTAATTGATTTAATATCACCTGTTGCTGATAGGCTATTGAATCCACCCGAGCCTCGAGGGTGGAAAGACGGTGTGCGAGCCCGCTGTCTGCCGAGCCGCTCTGCTGAAGCCGTACTGACATAACGCACGGCCCAGGAGACACACACGCAGGCTCAGGATAGATTCAACAGCTTTATTAGCAACAGGGAGGTGTATGGCTGCGTGTCTGTGGAATAAGAATGTATTGGTGGTGGCGTCTGCGTCAGGCACGGGGAAAGGAGGCCGTACAGCTGGACAACCCTGTGGGAGAGAGCAGAGGGAGAAGGGTAACGGGCACCACACCAATACAGGGAAATGATGATGATAGCTGGCTTACTTGGTTGTGACAGGTGGCTGGCGTCGACAAGGGCGGAGCCCGGGAGACAGCGACCTGCGGTACCTGTGGCAGCAGCGTAGAGCCAACGGCGAGGTGATGAAGTCCGCCGCCGGGGATGTCCACCTGTGCACAGGGGAAAGCTAGAGGAGAGAGGTAAGGGGAGCTTACCCAGGATATCGTCGCTAGTAGGGTTGAGATCCGTAGTAGCAAAGGGGCCGAAGTAGAGAGACGGCTTCAGGCCGAAGCCCAGGGCAGAGTGGATTAAATACCTCGCCGCTGACGAGGAGCAGGTGTGCGCGCAGGTTATGGGTCACATTAATGGTGGAAAAAGTTTTGAAATGATTTATCTTGGTCTCATTTTTTTTTAAACATCACAAAAACCTGGCATTTGAACAAGGGTGTGTAGACTTTTTTTTATATCCACTGTATATCAGCTAAAAGCATATTATAAACCCATTTAATGTTAGAGCTGTCCTCACTACCAACTTTTGGGGCTCCAAATATTCTGTCCAATCTTTTTTCTCCCTTAGTAAACTTCATTTGTGTTTTATGTAGCAGTGACATTTCTAATGTCACTTTTTCTTGTGTGCAACTTTTTTGTCATAGTTTTACAGCTTTTCTTGTAAATCAGAGACATTTTTTCTTGTAAATTTGCTTACTTTTTATATAAATATGCAGTATTTCCCCCATGTAGTTCTCCCCCTTAATTCACAGTTTCTCACAAAAATGTAGCATTTTTCTCAAATTTGCAATTTTTGTCATGGAAAATAACTCTTTTTTCTTACATATTTGCAAAAATCATTTAAATTTCAGATTTTTTTAAATTTTTTGACTATCATAAAATTGCTACTTTTGTCTTGTGAATTTATACTAGTTTCTCCTAAATTTGCATGTTTTTCTGATAAATTTGGTAAAGGTAAATTTTTTACTTACCTTTTGTGGGGGGGGGGGGAGGGCAAATACCTGAATGCTAAATTTGAAAACTTAATGTAATTTTTTAAAAAAAATACATTTCTAGATAATGAATCCAGAGTAAGTTTTTAATTCCAGGATGATTTAGTCCCAGATCTACTCACAGTTTATTATCATTTCATGAATGAAACAATGCACACCTAAGGTGTGCTGTGCTGTGCTCATAATGCCTCTACAGGTAGGATTACTATTACTTTTGTCATAGTCTAACCAACTAAGTCACAGTAGTGTCCTTAGTTCATCTGCTTGGTAAGAAATAGCCACATGGTGGCAAGTGGTGACATCATAAATTAATGACAAAAAAAAAAAAACATTAGTCCTGTCAGAATAAATGAGTTAATCACCACAACTGATTAATAACAAAATAAAATGAGTTAAGAATAATGGTGATTAAGCCTCATTCAGCAGCTAGATTAACCTCAGTTAATACTGATTGCAGTGTTAAGATGCTATTAAGAGGGAAGAGGGGTAAAGAATATTTTACAGTTTTCCAAGTTTTTGGCATTGTAAAATCTAGCATGAATTACATCCTCCAAAACTGTCCATGAAGTACCTCTTTTAAACCATTTGAACATTAACAGAGCTTTTTTAAAATATCAGGAACAAGAATGTGGCAGCAGCAGGGTGAGCCAAGAAGGAGAGAAGAGAGAAGGTAAAGGTAACTTGAGAATCAGCACAGGTGTCCAGAGGGAGACATAGAGAAAGCATTGATGGCTAGAGAGAGAGAGGAGGCACAGGAGGCACACACTACCAGGTAACAATAGTCAAAACTTGATTTCTGCCAGTACTGAAATACTTAACACATAACAGGTATTAAGAACAATGGTGTGAAAAAATGTTTGCCCCCTTCCTGATTTTTCATTTTTTTGTATGTTTGTCACACTTAAATGTTTCAGATCATCAAACAAATTTAAATATTGGACAAAGATAACACAAGTAAACACAAAATGAGTTTTTAAATGAAAGTGTTTATTTTTAAGGGTAAAAAATAATCCAGACCTACATGGCTCTGTGTGAAAAAGTGAATGCCCCCGACTGTTAAAACATAAATTAACTGTGGTTTATCATATCTTTGGAAAGCTCAGTTCAATTTTATCTAGCCACACCCAAGCCTGATTACTGCCACACCTGTTCTCAATCAAGAAATCACTTAAATAGGACCTGCCTGACAAAGTGAAGTCGACGAGAGAAGAGCTCCTGACCAGATAGAGTGATGATGTAGAGTTAAGTATGTGGCGGTAATGCACCTGTAAGCTGGTTGCCAACTGCTAATTAAATCTAAAAGAAGAAGAAGTGAAGTAGACCAAAAGATCCTCAAAAGCTAGACATCATGCTGCAATCCAAAGAATTTCAGGAACAAATGAGAAACAAAGTAATTGAGATCTGTCAGTCTGGAAAAGGTTTTAAAGCCATTTCTAAAGCTTTGGGACTCCAGCAAACCACAGTGAGAGCCATTATCCACAAGTGGCAAAAACATGGAACAGTGGTGAACCTTGTCAGGAGTGGCCGGCCAACCAAATTTACCCCAAGGGCGCAGCGATGACTCATCCAAGAGATCACAAAAGACCCCACAACAACATCAAAAGAACTGCAGGCCTCACTTGCCCCAGTTAAGGTCAGTGTTCATGACTCCACCATAAGAAAGAGACTGGGCAAAAATGGCCTGTATGGCAAAGTTCCAAGACAAAAACCACTGCTGAGCAAAAAGAACATAAAGGCTCGTCTCAGTTTTGCCAGAAAACATCTTGATGATCCCCAAGACTTTTGGGAAAATACTCTGTAGACAGAGGAGACACAAGTTGAGCTTTCTGGAAGGTGTGTGTCCTATTACATCTGACGTAAAAGTAACAGCATTTCAGAAAAGTAACATCATACCAACAGTAAAATATGGTGATAGTAGTTTGATGGTCTGGGGCTGTTTTGCTGCTTGAGGACGTGGAAGACTTGTTGTGGTAAATGGAACCATTAATTGTGCTGTCTACCAAAAAATCCTTAAGGAGAATGTCCAGCCATTTGTTTGTAACCTCACGCTGAAGCACACTTGGGTTCTGCAGAAGGACAATGATACAAAACACACCAGAAAGTCCACCTCTGAATGGCTTAAGAAAAACAAAATGAAGACTTTGGAGTGGCCTAGTTAAAGTCCTGACCTGAATCCAATTGAGATGCTGTGGCATGACCTTTAAAAGGCAATTCATGCTCGAAAACCCTCCAATGTGGCTGAATTATAACAATTCTGCAAAGATGAGTGGGCCAAAATTCCTCCACAGTGCTGTAAAAGACTCATTACCAGTTATTGCAACTGCTTGATTGCGGTTGTTGCTGCTAAGGATGGCCCAACCAGTTATTAAGTTTAGAGGTCAGTTACTTTTTCACAAAGGGCCATGTAGGTTTGGATTTTTTTTCTACCCTTAATAATAAACACCTTCATTTAAAAACTGCCTTTTGTGTTTACTTGTGTTTTCTTTGTCTAATATTTAAATTTTTTTGATGATCCGAAACATTTAAGTGTGACAAACATACAAAAAAATGAGAAATCAGGAAGGGGACAAACACTTTTTCACACCACTGTAGGCCTGCTGCTTCATAGTGGCATAGACTATTACAAGACTGAATATATTTTTGGTAACTTAGGTAAATACAACTGTTACAAATATAGGAATGCCAAAATAAAGACGTAAATTATCCTTGTCCTTTTAGCAAAGTTAATGATTTTGCACTATTCCTCAGCAATAGGATACATATGTTGTCATTTTTTTGCTTAAAAAATCCTTTTCTTTTAAAAAAAAATGAAAAAGAGGGCATTGGAAACATCGGCCTGTACTGATGTGCTGACAGTCCTATCGTATTTTTTTTAAATCCTTATATGGGTAGAGAGCTCAACCTCCCAATGTTTGAAACAAAGTTAAGCCCTTATTCCTATTTCAGACAGGAATGGGTCAATATTCCTGTTATAAAGGTCCACCAACTGGTCTCCTCAGTTCACAAACATTTATGGGCTGTTGTTTAAAGAAGAAAGGATGCTACACAGTGGCAAACATGGCCCTGTGAATATGTGTTGCTGCCATCCAATTCAGTGTGGGCTATTATTTGTTATATTTATGTTGTATTTTTAATATTTTTGTCTCGCTTTCAACATTTGATATGGTCTACTATGACTAAAATCTTACACAGAGACCCACCTTTTTGGAAACATGGCTCTAGAAGGTAGATTTCATATACATGTATGTACTTAAACATATAAAATAAACTCTTGATCCAGTTCATCTTGAAGGTTATTTAAAGTTTTGTTTTAACTGGAGGGACAGTAACAGCTTATTTCCACATGTCTGGCCTGTGGATTACTATAAGAGAAAAACAGTAATACAGAGGTAAACTGCAGCTCATACAGTAACAACTTAATCTCATGGTAGCTGGTAATCTGTTGGACTCTAATAGAAACCATAATGTAAAAATTATCAACAGTAAATCTGTTTGATGCCATATAGTCATTAAGAATAGAGCATGGTAGCCAATTGACTCATGACTCCAACAAGTGAGGCCCCTCTGGGCACTATAGGAGCGATGATTACATTTTTAAAAACAAACCATTTCTTAAGTTTGTCTTTAAATGTATCTGAATTTTATTCACCGTAGAAATGGAGGCTTGCTATTGTCTCCATTTATAGATAAATAAGCCATATCAGGGAATAGATATCATTGCAATTTTTCATGTTTGACTGGCCTCCTTATTCCTACATATGGGATATAGATGGATATAGACTGCTTTTATACTGACTGACTTATCTATTGATAATTGTCTGGATTTTAATCTATCCATCCATCCATCCATCCATCCATCCATCCATCCATCTTCTACCGCTTTTCCAGAAGTCCGGATCACGGAGGCAGCAGTTCAAGCAGAGAAGCCCAGACTTCGGTCTCCCCAGCCACCTGCTCCAGCTCTTCAGAGAGGATGCCAAAGCATTCCCGGACCAGCTGGGAGACATAGTCTCTCCAGCGAGTCCTGGGTCTGCCCCGGGGTCTCCTCCCAGTGGGACGTGCCCGAAACACCTCAAGTGGGAGGCATCCAGGAGGCATCCTGATCAGATGCCCGTACCACCTCAACTGGCTCCTTTCAATGTGGAGGCGCAGCGGTTCTACTCTGGCCCTCTCCCGGATGACTGAGCTCCTCACCCTATCTCTGAGGGTGAGTCCAGCGATCCTACGAAGAAAGCTCATTTCAGCCACTTGTATCCACGATCTCATTCTTTCGGTCATTACCCAAAGCTCATAACCATAGGTGAGGGTAGGAACGTAGATTGACTGGTAAATCAACAGCTTTGCCTTAGAGCTCAGCTCCCTCTTCCCCACAACAGACCGGTACAACGTCATCACTGCAGATGCTGCTCCGATCCATGTGTCAATTTCTCACTCCATTCTCCCCTTACTTGTGAATAAGACCCCGAGATACTTAAACTCCTCCACTTTTGGGCAGGAGCCTGTCCCCAACCTGGAGAGGACAATCCACCTTTTTCTGGCTGAGGACCATGGACTCGGACTTGGAGGTGCTGATTCTCATCCCAGCAGCTTCACACTCAGTGGAAAACTGTCCCAGTAAGAACTGTAGGTCATTGCTGGATGAAGCCAACAGGACAACATCATCTGCAAACAACAGAGATGAGACCCTGTGGTCACCAAGCATGACACCCTCCATTCCCTGGCTGCACCTAGAAATCCTGTCCATAAAAAATATGAACAGGATGGGTGGCAAAGGGCAGCCCTGGTGGAGTCCAACTCTCACTGGGAATGAGTCCGATCGAGTGTTGGCAATACGAACCAAACTCTCATAACGGTCGTACAGAGACCAAATAGCTCGTAACAACAAGCCCGATACCCCATACTCCCGAAGCACCCCCCACAAAAAACTACGAGGGACGCAGTCGAATGCCTTCTCCAAGTCCACAAAACACATGTAAACTGGTTGGGCAAACTCCTACGAATCCTCGAGGATTCTCGAGAGGGTAGAGAGCTGGTCCGATGTGCCACGGCCAGGACAAAAACCACACTGCTCCTCCTGAATCCGAGGTTAAACCAACAGCCGGACTCTCCTATCAAGTACCTTGGCATAGACCTTCCCAGGGAGGCTGAGGAGTGCGATCCCTCTAAAGTTGGAGCACACCCTCCAGTCCCCTTTTTTGAAGAGAGGAACCACCACCCCGGTTTGCCATGCCAAAAGCACTGCCCCCGACCTCCACGCAATGTTGCAGAGGCATGTCAACCATGACAGCCCTACGACATCCAGGGCCTTGAAGTACTCAGGGCGAATCTCGTCCACCAAAGAGATTTTTAACCACCTGTGATCAGCGAGTCGTCCCCCTCGTCCACAAGCCCTGCTTCCTCTGTGGAAGGTGTATCAGTGGGATTGAGGAGATCCTCGAAGAATTCCTTCAACCGCCCAACGATATCCCCAGTCAAAGTCAGCAGCACCCCATCTGCACCATACACAGTGTGGACAGGGAGCTGCTTCCCCCTCCTGAGCCGCCGGACATTTTGCCAGAATCTCTTCGAGGCCGACCGAAAGTCTTGTTCCATGGCCTCACCGAACTCCTCCCATACCCGAGTTTTTGCTTCAGCAACCACCCGAGCTGTACTCCGCTTATCCTGCCGGTACACCTCAGCTGCTTTGGGAGTCCCACAAGCCAACCAAACCTGATAGGACTCCTTCTTCAGCTTAATGGCCTCACTCACCACTGGTGTCCACCACTTGGTTTGAGGGTTGCCACCATGAGATGCCCTGATGACCTTGTGGCCACAGCGCTGGGCCACAGAGATTTTAATCTAATCTTCCAAAAATTATAGTGGACTTTGTCATGATTGCACTAGACAGGAACCTAGTTGCAGAGCATAAACACAGAGAGGCAGAGATTGAGGCAAAGGAATAATTTTTATTTAAACAGGTAAGTAGCTGATGATTGGAACCTATACTGTGGGATTTTAGCCTGCAAGAGAAGAAGAAGGAGAACATGAGTATAAGGGGCATAAGGATGGTAAGTATAACTGCTGACTGAGTTTCAAGAGTTCACTTGCTAATGGCAATCATGATGGCTGATGAGGGTTCTGGCCAGAGAGGTATGGACCCCATACCCATACATGTGACATCACCACTCACGTGTGTGTGTGTGTGTGTGTGTGTGTGTGTGTGTGTGTGTGTGTGTGTGTGTGTGTGTGTGTGTGTGTGTGTGTGTTTCCAACATTCTGTTTATAGCAGTAGCCTGGCATCTTCGTTTAGGACTGTTTGAATTCTTGACCAGAGCTATCGTGGTCTTCCAGTGAACAGAAGGCAGAGGGGACTAGGCAGATTCAGGTCCAAAACTGGGAGGTAAGTGGCTAGTTGTTTGGTGAGCATGCACGAACCAGGGAGGGCACATCGACAGACAGGCAGTCAAGGAGGTTTTCCTAAGGGCAAAGGAGCAGTCCAGCCTTCCTTGGTTCTGTGGAGAGAGTTTATGCAACTACATAGAGCTAAGCATGACCACTATACTGTATATGCTCACCTGTCCACTACAGACTTAATCGGTCGGCCATAATCTATAAAGTTATGTTAAAGAGTATAAAAGAAGAAAAAAAGAGACCTTTTCACAGTTGCCATTTTGTTCTGTCAAAGTTGGGAAAAGCCTATGTATGTATATGAAAAGTATCTGCATTCCCTAAAGGTGAGTTATTCTTTTGTACCTCCTGGTTTTTAGTTTCTTTAATGGCCACTGTACTGGTGTATGATCTTTGCCAACAAGCCAAGATGTCTGCTGCCACAATGGTCTTCTGTCTCTGTAGTTTCTGGCCAGTTTTTGACAATTTCTTTTTTTTTTTAATACAGAAGCCTCGAGCATGTCCCTGATTGCCTTTATCTCATTGATGGCTGCTGTCAGTTGTACTGTGTTAGTCATACATCTCAACATTTCAGCCTAATGCAAAGCACAGTAAGTTGTTTCTAATACTGTATTACACATAATATCGGGCTTTAAAAAAACAGCTTTGGGTCATTAAAAAAGTACAATGATAACAACTGAAAATATTAAATTAATTATTTTCTTCTGTGGACTAATTCAGGTTCGATAAGCTGTGGTGATTCCTAATAGTATTTGTTCATAATTACAGCAGAGATTGCAACATCTGATCAGTGATTTGCAATAATCTGCAAAGGATTACACTTTTAAAGTGAGCGGGGGGTCCCTGCCTATAAATCGGCCCGCGGCTGGTCTTGATGCTGATGGTCTCTGGGCTGCCAGCGATAACGGTTAAGCTGTATTGAAGCTGGATGGTTGCAGAGATCAAAGTCAGAATCTCTGAAAAACTCCATGAGTGCTGCACTCCAGATAAAATAGTTGATGCTTCTCCAGCCGCAGCCAACCTGAGGGTTTCAGGGTGCCCAAAACAACTTATTTCTTGGGGGAAATGGGTCATTCCCACTGACCTCTGACCTGTCTTTTCTTTATATCACTATTCTATCTTTAGAAACATACATATAAAACTCCCATATGTGTTCCTTTCTTTGACTTCTAAAGCTTGACTCAATCTTGTCATTGCACTAAAACATTTTATGATAAACTCTGTGACATGTACAAAAAAGCAATATGGGCAATAGAAACAAAAAAACTTCCTGACCTTTTAAATACTGACAACATTTGAGTGAAACCAAGATCAACAGTTGCTCAGAAAGGGATATGACTGTGTTTTTATTACTCTTACAGCTACTTATAACTACATATGATCTAAAAACACGATTTTGGGCTAATAAGGATACTACACAGAGAGAGAATATTGAATGACTATTTGGGGATCAACTAGAAGCACAACCACTGCCACAGTAGTGCATTCTCCATCTTTTAAATCCTTTAGAAAACTCCGGGAGCTAAATCAAATTTGTAAAAAAAAAATGCTATCAGTGTTGACATGTGTGTGTGTGTGTGTGTGTGTGTGTGTGTGTGTGTGTGTGTGTGTGTGTTATCTTACAAAAGTGACTACACCCCTCACATTTTTGTAAATACAGTCATGTGAAAAAAATTAGGATACTGTAGCCACACATGTGCCTTGCATAATGCCTCACATCTTAGATAAGAACAAAGTGTAGAGTTTCCTTGGAGATAACAGGAAGCTGTGAATGTGATCTTTTGTATGTCAGAGACGGTGTGGAGTTTCCTTTGTATGCCAGAGTCTGTGAGGGGGATGTGTAAGGATTAAGGAAGTGCATGCAAAGTGACCTTTTATGTGAATGCATTGTGACCTTTTGATATGCAGAAGGACCTGGGTATGTAAGTGAAGAGTTCTGTTTGAGAGGTCCTCTTTTCTACTATGCTCATGAGAGAGAATGTGTAATAAACTGCTTGAGATCAGCTTGTCTCGTCATTTACACATTCTACACTGGTGACCCAAGACGAAGCATGCAACACGAGGAGAATTCCCCGGAGCCAGCTTCGTTGGGAGCCCCCAGCCAAACATATGCCATTACGGTCCAGCTATCGGACTTTTGGCAGCACAACCCGCGCTCCTGGTTCCACCTGGTTGAGGCACAGTTCGCTCTCCGGGGAATATCGGTAGACGACACGAAATTCTACCATGTAATCGCAAAGCTCGATAACCACACGGCTCAACATGTGGAGAGCCTTCTGGAGCAGCCACCAGCCAGCGACAAATACGGCGCGCTGAAGGCTGCACTCATCCAGCACTACACGCTCTCGGTTGAGGAGAGAGCAGAGAGACTCCTGGCGCTGACCGAGTTGGGAGATGGCACACCCGTTGACCTGATGGAGAAGATGCTGAGGTTGAAAGGCTCGGACGATGACCACTTCATCTTTACCCACATTTTCCTCAGGACCCTACCGTCAGAGACGAGAGCGACCCTGGCCATTTCGCCGTTGTTGGCCCAGCGAGACTACCGCGCGCTGGCCCGGGAGGCGCATCGGATTGTCAATGCCAGCAGACAGCGCACGGCCACGGTGGCATCGACAGAGCTCGGCGCGATGACCGGAGATGGCAGGGAGACAGGGACAGCGGTAGCAGAACCTCAGACGACGGCAGCGGCGGGGGCCAAGGAACGCGGAGGAGACACCCTTTGTTTCTACCACCGCCGCTTTTCAGAGAAGGCATGCAAATGCATACCACTGTGCCAGTTCAAAGCGCTCGGGAGACGCCAAGACCGGGGGTCGGTAGCAGCTGCGACCCTCGGGGAGGAGAACAAGCTGCTCTATTTGACGGACGCACGCTCGGGGGGGGCATTTCCTCGTGGACACAGGCGCCCAGCTGAGTTTCATCACGCCTTCCTCCGCTGACCGGCTGGCAGGTTCCAGCGGCCCCCGAGATGGCAGCAGCAAACGGCTCGAGGATTAAGACCTTTGGTGAGAGGACTCTGCTTCTGTCTCTACACGGCCGTACATTTGAGTGGACTTTCGTCATAGCAGCATTGAATTTCAATATATTGGGGGCTGATTTTTTGTGCTCACATGGTTTGTTGGTTGATGTCGCTAACAGGCGTCTGGTTAATGCACTTTCTTTTGACTCTATTCCCTGTACAGCTCGAGAGGCCCGGCCAACAGCACAAGCCAACGTCACAGCTGCAAGCGGTAAGTTCCACACTCTGCTCACTCAGTTCCCAGCACTCACGGTCCCCACATTTTTGGCAACTGTTGCTAAACACGGGGTGGAACATTTTATTACCACTACCGGACCGCCCGTTTTTGCAAAAGCTCGGCACTTAGACGCAGATAAACTGGCCATAGCGCGCAAGGAGTTCGCCAACCTGGAGAGGTTGGGCATCATCAGGCATTCAAACAGCCCATGGGCTTCCCCGCTACACATGGTTCCTAAGGCTGACGGTTCGTGGCGACCTTGCGGGGATTTCCGCAGGTTAAACAACGCCACAGCTCACGACCACTACCCAATCCCTCACATCCAAGATTTTTCCATTCATTTGGCAGGAGCGCGCATTTTTTCTAAAATAGACTTGATCCGCGGTTACCACCAAGTCCCAGTGCGCGCTGAGGACATACCCAAAACAGCGGTGATAACTCCGTTTGGTCTATTCGAGTTTTTGCGCATGCCATTCGGGCTTAAAGGGGCTGCGCAAACGTTCCAACGCATGATGGATGCCGTGCTGCGCGATCTCCCTTTTGTATTCATCTACCTGGACGATATTTTGGTAGCCAGCGCGTCCGAAGACGAACACGAAGCCCACCTCATGGCGGTTTTCCGGAGGTTGGGAGAGCACGGTTTAATAATCAACCCAGTGAAGTGTCAGTTCGGGGTGACCAGACTCATGTCATTCATCACTGTTTTTCTGTTGCATTATTGACTGCACTATGTGGTACTTCACATTATCTGCTACATGCTAATTTTTTAAACTGCCTTGACTAGTACTACTCATTATTACTAGTATTATTATTATTATTACTTATTATTACTTATTTTTCTACACTTATTGCACGTTTCTAGTCCTTTAGTTTTTTAGTTTATCCCTTTTTCTCATTATGTTTTTAATGTTGCAGCATGGCACCGAGACAAATTCCTAGTTTGTGTATCACATGAACAATGGCAATAAACCTGATTCTGATTCTGATTCTGATTCTGACGCAGATTGATTTTTTGGGGCACCGCATCTCTCCCGAAGGAGCGGTTCCGCTGCCTGACAAAATGCGCGCGGTAGCAGATTTTCCCCGACCACAAACGGTCAAGGCGTTACAGGAGTTTTTGGGAATGGTGAATTTTTATAACCGTTTCCTCCCCCGCGCAGCACAGCTCATGCAACCACCGTACGCCGCGCTCAAAAAGCAGAAACCCGCGAATAAGATCGAATGGTACCCAGAGCGAGAGCAGGCGTTCTCGGAAGTCAAGGCAGCCCTGGCAAACGCTGCGTTGCTGGCACATCCAGACCCAACGGCCCGCATAGCGCTCACTACTGACGCGTCAGATGTGGCCATAGGGGTGGTCGTGGAGCAGCGTGTAGCCGGCGCTTGGCAACGGCTCGCCTTTTTCAGCAGGACTTTGCGCGATAGTGAACGTAAATACAACGCGTTTGACAGGGAGTTGCTGGCTCTCCACTTGGCTATTCGCCACCTCCAGTTTTGGCTGGAGGGGCGCTGTTTCACCGCATTCGTTGACCACAAGCCACTAACATTCGCGATGGCCAAGGTTTCAGAACCTTGTTTGGGTCGACAGCAGAGACAGCTGGCCGCTATCTCAGAGTTTACTACCGATATTCAGCATGTCTCGGGTAAACTGAATGTAGTGGCAGACTGCCTCTCACGCGCCGTGGCGTGCCCGGTCCACGTGGGGATAGATTACGCAGCCATGGCCACGGAGCACGGATGTGCGCGCGCTCCAGTCTGGACCAACAGGGTTAAGGCTGGAGAGCAGGGTGCTGCAAGACGGTATGCCCCCTATAATCTGCGATGTCTCCACGGGGCGACCGTGTCCCGTGGTACCGCCCGCGTGGCGCCGCCTCGTTTTTGACTCGGTTCATTCTTTAGCGCACCCGGGAGTGCGCGCGTCAATCAAGATGGTAGGAGAGAAATTTGTGTGGCCGAGTCTTCGCAAACAGGTGAAAGAGTGGGCAGCAGCCTGCATGGCGTGCCAACGAGCCAAAGTACACAGACACACGAGGGCTCCCTTGGAGCCGTTTCACATCCCGGCTAAGAGGTTCGACCATGTTCACGTGGACCTCGTGGGCCCCCTCCCGCCATCACAGGGGTGCACGCACCTTCTGACAATGGTAGACCGCACCACGCGATGGCCGGAGGTGGTTCCACTGGCATCAACCACAGCCGAGGAGGTAGCACGCGCGTTTTTAACAGCATGGGTGGCGCGTTTTGGAGTCCCATCGGACATTACGTCCAACAGAGGCCCTCAATTTGTTTCCAAACTTTGGTCAGCAATGGCTCGCAGCCTGGGTGTCACAATTCACCGCACAACCGCATACAACCCTCAGGCTAATGGGTTACGCGAACGTTTTCATAGGTCATTGAAAGCGGCTCTCAGGGTGTCACTGACGGATGCAAATTGGGTAGACAAGCTACCGTGGGTTTTATTAGGGTTGCGTTCTGTGCCTAAAGAAGACTTAGAAGCTTCCCCAGCTGAACTAGTTTTTGCGCAGCCACTTCGGCTGCCCGGGGAGTTTCTCCCGGATAATCCTGCGCCAGGCAGCTCCCCGTCTCAGCTGTTGCAGCGTAGCATTGACACAGGCACGCTGCCGGGCCCCGTTCATCACAGTTTTCCGCGCGTTTTTGTGCCTAAAACTTTGAAAAACGCAGAGTTTGTTTTTGTCAGACATGACGCGCATCGCGCCCCACTGCGACCACCTTATGATGGACCGTTCAGAGTGTTGGAAACAGGGGACAAGCATTTTTTGCTAGATTTGGGGGGTAGGAGGGAAAAGATTGGCATAAACAGACTCAAACCTGCTTTTGTGGTGGCAGACGAGCAAGTGCTGTTGGCAAGGGCCCCTCGGCGCGGAAGACCCCCACGGGGTGCTTCCCAGAGTAGAATTTCCACAGAACACCCACAGGGACAGACAAAAGGTTTTCACCCCCACACAGCAGGGCCCCAGCATGACAGCGCCGCGGAGGCGGAGAATCCTGGTTACAGCAGATACGGGAGAAGACTGAAGCCCAAGCAGCATGTGGACTGATGTGTAATGATTCTATCACAACATGCAGACTGTTATTCTTTTGTTCAATCTAAATGTTTGGGGGGGGGTAGTGTAGCCACACATGTGCCTTGCATAATGCCTCACATCTTAGATAAGAACAAAGTGTAGAGTTTCCTTGGAGATAACAGGAAGCTGTGAATGTGATCTTTTGTATGTCAGAGACGGTGTGGAGTTTCCTTTGTATGCCAGAGTCTGTGAGGGGGATGTGTAAGGATTAAGGAAGTGCATGCAAAGTGACCTTTTATGTGAATGCATTGTGACCTTTTCATATGCAGAAGGACCTGGGTATATAAGTGAAGAGTTCTGTTTGAGAGGTCCTCTTTTCTACTATGCTCATGAGAGAGAATGTGTAATAAACTGCTTGAGATCGGCTTGTCTCGTCATTTACACATTCTACAATACCCTGTATAAGCCTGTGTGTTTTGTTTTGTTTTTTTTGTTTTTATTTTTACATATTTGGACAGATGGATATGTAATACAACTAAACAATTAAAAATGAATAAAAGACTTTTTTCAAATTTTCTGTAAAGCATAATTCTAAACAAATACTGAGGAATAAATTAGGGCACCCCATCTTTTTCAGGACACCTCCACATTCATTCCCACTTAAAATAGCTAAAATAAATGTTAAAAAATGCAAATAAAAACAAAAACAAGGTTAGACATAGATATGTGAACATTTCTTAATAAAGAACTGAATATTTAATGGGGTATCCAAATTTTCACACGACTGTATTTTATTATATCTTTTCATGGGACAACACTGAAGATATGACACTTTGATACAATGTAAAGTAGTCAATGTACAGCTTGTATAACAGTGTAAATTTGCTGTCCCCTCAAAATAACTCAACACACAGCTATTAGTGTTTAAACTGCTGGCAACAAAAGTGAGTACACCCTGAGTAAAAATGTCCAAATTGTGCCCAAAGTGTCAACATTTTGTGTGGCCACCATTATTTTCCAGCACTGCCTTAACTCTCTTGGGCATGGAGTTCACTAGAGCGTCACAGGTTGCCACTGGAATCCTTTTCCACTCCTCCATCACAACATCATGGTGTTGGACACGTTGCGCTCCTCCCGTCTTCTGTATGAGGATGCCCCCCAGACGCTCAATAGGGTTTAGGTCTGGAGACGTGCTTGGCCAGTCCATCACCTTTACCCTCAGTTTCTTTAGCAAGGCAGTGGTCGCCTTGGAGGTGTGTTTGGGGTTGTTATCATGTTGGAATACTGTCCTGCGGCCCAACTTCCGAAGAGAGGGGATCAGGCTCTGCTTCAGTATGTCACAGTCCATGTTGACATTCATGTTTCCCTCAGTTAACTGTAGCTCCCCAGTGCCGGCAGCACTGATGCAGCCCCAAACCATGACACTCCCAAGACCATGCTTGACTGTAGTCAAGACACACTTGTCTTTGTACTCCTCACCTGGTTGCCACCACACACACACTTGACACCATCTGAATCAAATAAGTTTATCTTGGTCTCATCAGACGACAGGACATGGTTCCAGTAATCCATGTCCTTTGTCTGCTTGTCTTCAGCAAACTGTTTACGGGCTTTCTTGTGCATCATCTTAAAAAAGGGGCTTCCTTCTGGGACGACAGCCATGCAGACCAATTTATTGCCTGCATTGTGCGGCGTATGGTCTGAGCACTAACAGGCTGACCCCCCACCCCTTCAACCTCTGCAGCAATGCTGGCAGCACTCATATGTCTATTTTCAAAAGACAACCTCTGGATAAGACGCTGAGCACCTGCTCTCAACTTCTTTGGTCGACCATGGCGAGGCCTGTTCTGAGTGGAACCTGCCCTGTTAAACCATTGTATGGTCTTGGCCACCATGCTGCAGCTTAGTTTCAGGGTGTTGGCAATCTTCTTATAGCCTAGGCTATTTTTATGTAGAGCAACAATTCTTTTGTTCAGATCCTCAGAGAGCTCTTTGCCATGAGGTGCCATGTTGAACTTCCAGTGACCAAAATGAGAGAGTGTGAGAGCGATAACACCAAATTTAACACACCTGCCCCCCATTCACACCTGAGACCTTGTAACACTAACAAGTCACATGACACCGGGGAGGAAAAATGGCTAATTGGGCACAATTTGGACATTTTCACTTAGGGGTGTACTCACTTTTGTTGCCAGCGGTTTAGACATTAATTGCTGTGTGTTGAGTTATTTTGAGAGGACAGCAAATTTACACTGTTATACAAGCTGTACACTGACTACTTTACATTGTATCAAAGTGTCATAACTTCAGTGTTGTCCCATGAAAAGATATATTTACAAGAATGTGAAGGGTGTACTCACTTTTGTGAGTACACCCTATATACAGTATATATATATATATATATATATATATATATACAGTACAGTGATGTGAAAAAGGGTTTACCCCCTTCCTGAGTTCTCTTTTTTTTTTTGTATGTTTGCCACACTTAAATGTTCCAGATCATCAAATATTAGACAAGGATAACACAACATCATCATCATCATCACCATCGTCATCATAGCAGTCTGTCAGGGCGACAATGACTGTTTCATTTAGGTCTGATCAGATTCTCCACACAGCTCTTCCCTTTGCCCTCCGCTGCCAGGAACTCCTGACCTTGTTAACCCAGGTGACGTCCAAGCCGGTATGAGGTGCTTTCTGATTGACCATTTCATGAAACTGCTTGCAAAGTATTTGGGTACCGCTAGCTTTTGCTGGACTAGCACAAGTAAACAAAAAATGCAGTTTTTAACTGAGGCAAGTGAACCCTACAGTTCTTTGGATGTTGCTGTGGGGTCTTTTCTGACCTCGTGGTAGTAATCAGGCTTGGGTGTGGCTAGAGAAATTGAACGCAGCTTTCCAAAGATATGATAAACCACAGTTTATTTATGTTTTAACCGGGGGGGGGGGGGGTCACTTTTTCACACAGGGCCATGTAGGTTTGGATTTTTCTTACCCTTAATAATAAACACCTTCATTTAAAAACTATTTTGTGTTTACTTGTGCTATCTTTGTCTAATATTTAAATTTGTTTGATGATCTGAAACATTTAAGTGTGACAAACATACAAAAAAAAAAGATAAATCAGGAAGGGGGCAAACACTTTTTCACACCACTGTACAAAGAAATCAAGGCAACTGTGTTCACAAAACAAATTCTATTTAATAAAGTGGAATGACACAGGGAATAAGTCTTAAACACAGGAAGAAAAAGAGGTGCAAAAAGGCATAGAGACCCGAGCAACCAGCTGAAATCCATCAGAATTTAGGAAGCCATCCCAGCCCCCATCAGTGCAAAATAATTTCAGCTGGTTAAGTCCTGACTGACAGCCATTAAAAAGGTCTGTGAATATCAGATTGCCACACCACAAAGAACTCATAATGGGTAGAAGCAATGTGCTCTCTTTAGACCTTTGCAACCTTATTGTTGCAAAACATAATGATGGCATTGGTTACAGGCACATTTCTAAACTGCTGAATGTTCCAGTGAGCACTATTAGAGCCATCATTCGAAAGTGGAAAGAACATTATTTTACCAAAAACCAGCCACGGCCAGGAGCTCTTCGCAAGATTTCTGACCAAGGAGTCAAAATAATTATCAGAAGAGTAATCCAAGAGCCAAAGACCACTCATGGAGAGCTCCAGAAAGACCTGAAGTTAGCAGGTACTGCTGTTTCAAAGAAAAGAATAAGCAATGCACTCAATCAACATGGGCTTTATGCCCGCTTACTTCGCAAGACTCCATTGTTGAAGAAAAAGCATGTTGAAGCTTGTTTAAAGTTTGCTGCACAACATTTGGGCAAGCCAGTAAAATACTGGGAGAATATAGTCTGGTCAGATGAGACCAAAACTGAACTTTTTGGATGCCCCAACATACAGCATGTGTGGAGAAGAAATGGCACTGCACATCAGCCCCAAAACACCATACCAACACTGATGTTTGGAGGTGTTGTGGGGGGTGTTTTTCAGCACATGGTACAGGCAAATTTCACATAATTGAAGGAAAGATGAATGGACAAATGTACAGAGACAGCCTTGATAAGTGGCTGCTGTCATCTGCCAAGATGCTGAAGACAAAATGAGGGCGGACATTTCAGCAAGACAATGATCGCAAACACACAGCCAAGGAAACTCTCAGCTGGCTCCAGAGAAGGAAAATAAAGCGGCTAGAATGGCTCAGTCAGTCACCTGACCTGAATCCAATTGAGAATCTATGGAATGAACTGAAGATCAGAGTTCATAGAAGACATCCACAGAACCTTCAAAATTTGAAGTTTGTGTGGAATAATGTTCTAAAATCACTCCTGTGCAATGCCTGTGCCTAGTTTTTCCATGCAGGAGGTATCTGGAAGCTGTTATTACCAACAAAGGCTTTTCTACTAAATATTAAGTGAATTTCACCAGCCGTGTTCAATACTTATTCCCTGTGTCATTCCACTTTATTAAATATAGCTTTTTTATGAACACAGGTGCCTTGATTTTTTTGTAGTATGTATGGATTACTTGTTGTTGTTACTGATATCTGGTGAAAATCTCAGGTCAATGGCTCCATCAGAAATACGTTTAGTGAGAAAAACGTTGACGTGGAGGAATAAGATCAGGCGAGATGCGACGAGCTGGAAGGTTGCAGAGTTTTATTTCCTCCATCAAAATGAGACACACTTGTAGCGCTGAGCACTACTGTGCTACTGTGTTGTTCAGGCATGTATAGTAAGCTCTTTTATACAGATAGGGAGAATGCATGGCACATTAGCATATTGGTATACATATCAGTCAATACACATGATTAGCATGACCAACTGGCGCCCGGACGTCCTCTCCTTAATCCCAGGATGTCGAAACAATAGTCCATTGTTCTGGTTGTGCCCCAGGGGCTCTCTGTCCGTATGCAAATTGTCCTCTGCTTCCTGCAGACATGCTGAGTGTGAGGAATGTTCCTGTAGTGTTGTGGGTCACCACAACATGTTCAATACTTATTTTCCCCGCTGTATATGGATGAGATTTGTGTGATATAAAACTATATTAACCACATTTATGTGACAACTGTAAAAAAAAATCTAATGTTGTTCCCTGGCTTCCCCTTATGTGTGCTGCTCTAAAATGTCTGTGGATTAATGTCATTCCTATAAGACAGTATTTCTATAAGATAAGATAAGATAAGATAAGCCTTTATTAGTCCCACAACGGGGAAATTCCAGGATTGCAACAGCACAGGGATAGCAACACTCAGAGCAACAATCAGAAGGCAAGAAAAAAAAAAAAAAAAAACAAGCAAGCAAGAGCAGCTAATATACATATGTACATATATATACCTATAATGTTCCCATGACTGGGACGTCACTGCTCTTAATATAGTCTTTCAACATATGCATTGAAAAAAAAATAGCATCGGAACTCTGTCAAATATGTTATTGTGCAGCTCTCTGTCTGCACTTGTCAGTCACTGTCATCATCAGAATAAATTGGACGTTTCTCAGATACCCTTATTGATTTATTTCTATCTCAGCCCGCCACACTGGAGCACTGAACGGCCCCCCACATTGATCCACAGTCCTATTAAAACCTCCATGGGAACATCATCCTGTTTTTCATAAGACATTTTAAAACCATGAAATCAGTTCTTTTTCTCAAACCACACAGATGAGAACACATGTCACACACTTGCAGACAAGGTTGTGCACAAATCAGCCGGAGCAGATTCTAATGATTTCAGTATTTGACTCGTATAGGGCTGCTATTTTAGGCCTGGAATGGTGACTTCCAGTTGGTATAGAAATGAATTTTGATTTTAACATTGTGTTAAAGCTTCTATAGTTCACCTGTATGAGCGTTTGTTTTCCCTGTTGTGCTTTTCTGGTTTGCAGGTGCTGAATTATGGGCGCTTTTTTTTTTTTCATTGTTTACAGCAGCAGAAAGCCACTTCTTTAATGTCACATCTAACCAAAGGGCTTCAGAAATGTCATGCAGCCTACAGCCAAACACACACACACACACACACACACACACACACACACACACACTTCTCTGTGCCCTGGAATAAATGCACACAAAATATGGAAATTTTGCATTGTAAAATATCATCAGTGTGACCTTTATGTAAAAATGGATGAACACATAAAAATCTATCATGCAGTTTATGTTAATTACTCTCCAGATTTTAGAACTTTTTTCTTTTCAATTCATCCATCCATCCATCCATCCATCCATCTTCTACCGCTTTTCCGGAGGTCCGGGTTGCGGAGGCAGCAGTTCAAGCAGAGAAACCCAGACTTCCCTCTCCCCAGCCACCTGCTCCAGCTCTCCAGAGAGGATACCAAGGCGTTCCCAGACCAGCTGGGAGACATAGTCTCTCCACCGAGTCCTGGGTCTGCCCCGGGGTCTCCTCCCAGTGGGACGTGCCCGAAACACCTCAAGTGGGAGGTGTCCAGGAGGCATCCTAATCAGATGCCCTTACCACCTCAACTGACTCCGTTCAATGTGGAGGAGCAGTGGTTCTACTCTGAGCCTCTCTCGGATGACTGAGCTCCTCACCCTATCTCTGAGGGAGAGTCCAGCAATCCTACGGAGAAAGCTCATTTCAGCCGCTTGTATCCGCGATCTTGTTCTTTCGGTCATTACCCAAAGCTCGTGACCACAGGTGAGAGTAGGAACGTAGATTGACTGGTAAATCGACAGCCTTGCTTTAGAAGTAAGTTCCCTCTTCACCACAACAGACCGGTACAACGTCCGCATCACTGCAGATGCTGCTCTGATCCGTCTGTCAATCTCTCACTCCATTTTCCCCTCACTCGTGAGCAAGACCCCAAGATACTTGAACTCCTCCACTTGGGGCAGGAGCCTGTCCCCAACCCAAAGAGGAAAATCCACCTTTTTCCGGCTGAGGACCATGGACTCGGACTTGGAGGTGCTGATTCTCATCCCAGCCGCTTCACACTCAGCGGCAAACCGTCCCAGCAAGAGCTGTAGGTCATTGCTGGATGAAGCCAACAGGACAACATCATCTGCAAACAGCAGAGATGAGATCCTGTGGTCACCAAGCATGACATCCTCCAGTCCCTGGCTGCACCTAGAAATCCTGTCCATAAAAATTATGAACAGGATCGGATCCGATCCTTTTCAACTCAGTTCAATTCAACTTTATTTATATAGCGCCATATCACAACAACAGTCATCTCATGGCACTTTCAAATGTAGGGGAAACCCCACAATTGCAGAAAGACCCCAGCAATCAGGCGATCCCCTGTGAGCAAGCACTTGGCGACGGTGGAGAGGAAAAACACCCTTTTAACAGGAAGAAACCTCTAGCAGAACCAGGCTCAGGGAGGGGCAGTCATCTGCTGTGACTGCCTGGGGGGGTGAGGGGATAGAGAAGATGGAAAGAACAGACATAAAGACAGCAAACATTAACGGAGAGAAGCCGAGTACATTATTGGAGGTCGCTTGGCAGTCTAGATCTATTAACAGCAAAACAAAGGGAGGGTTAAGAGACACAAGATCCCTCCCTAATCGTAGGCTATATTGAAGAGGAAGGTTTTTACCCTGCTCTTAAAAACAGAGATTGTGTCTGACTCCCGAACACAGATTGGTAACTGGTTCCACAGGAAAGGAGCTTGATAGCAGAAGGCTCTGCCTCCCATTGTACTTTTGGAGATTCTAGGTATTACAAGTAATCCAGCATTTTGGGAGCATAGTGCTCTGTTAGGATAATAGGGTAGTATCAGATCTTTTAAATAAAAAGGGGCCTGATTATTTAAAGCTTTGTAAGTGAGAAGAAGGATTTTAAACTTAATTCTAAACTCTATGGGAAGCCAATGAGAGGAGGCCAGAACCGGAGAGATATGATCTCTCTTTCCAGTACCTGTTAAAACCCTTGCTGCAGCATTTTGGATCAACTGAAGACTTTTAAAGATATTTCAGGACAACCTGATAATAACGAGTTACAATAATCTAAACTACAGCTAACAAAAGCGTGGATCAGTTTCTCAGCATCACTCAGAGACAAGATGCTCCTAATCTTGGCAATATTGCGCAGATGATAGAAGGCAGTCTTAGAAACAAATTTAATATGTGAATTAAAAAACAGATCTTGATCAAAAATAACTCCAAGGTTCCTCACAGAACTATTCAGAGTAAGATTAGCCCCATCCTCTCTTGAATCCTCTCGGCGCCACACGAGTAGGCTGCCTTTTTGCAACAGCGGCTCGATTCCGAGTTTTTTTCCCCTTCCTCTCTCTTTTGATCAGTCTTTTTTTTTCACCCCACTTATATCACGGACACACAGATCGTCCCAAATGTCTCCTGAGCCAGTGGACGGAGCCACTGTTTATAGCAGGATACGATACAACAGGGAAGAGCTGCTAGCATTTAACCGCCACCCGGTCCCATTGGAAAAACTCGACATACCGAGAGAATTGAGGCGAAAGCGTCGCGGCTGCCGGGCTGGAGTAAGGCGGAGGACAAAAAATATAAGGTACAGACCCTCCCTTCCATCTGTTGTCATGGGAAATGTACGGTCGATACTGGGAAAGTTAGATGAGCTAGCGGCTATCTCCCGTTTGATAGCACTTACCGGGAGTGCTCTCTCCTTTTGTTTACTGAGACGTGGCTAACTGAACTAGCAGCAGATGCTAACATTGAGCTGGAGGGTTTTCACATGATACGAGCTGACCGAACACCAGACAGTGGCAAAGCTAGGGGCGGTGGAGTGATAATGTATGTTAACAACAACTGGTGCAGACCGGGACATATCACTGTTAAACAACGACACTGCAGCAAAGACTTTGAGTTGCTAGCTGTTAGCATGAGGCCTACATATCTCCCGAGAGAACACTCACACGTGATCTGCATTGTTGTTTATGCAAATCCGACGGCGAACGCTAGGACAGCGCGTGACGTCATCCATTCAGTAACCAGCAGGCTGCAGACAGAACACCCAGATGCTCTTCTCCTCATCTCAGGCGATTTCAACCACGTTTCACTGTCTCCCATTCTACCCACGTTCACCCAGTATGTCACATGCCACACTAGAGACAATAAAACACTGGATTTATTCTACGCAAACACTAAGGAGGCGTACACCTCATCACAACTCCCCCCACTCGGGAGATCGGATCACAACTTGGTTCATCTCCTGCCGGTGTACAAACCCCTAGTGCACAGACAACCTCCGGCCATGCACACTGTGGAGTTATGGTCTGAGGAGACAATGGACACTCTAAAGGACTGTTTTGAAGCCACCGCCTGGAAGCAGCTCTGCGATCCACATGGTGAGGACATCGATGGCCTCATTCACACCTTCACGGGCTACCTCAGCTTCTGTGTGGACAAATCAGTTCCCACCAAGACCATACGGCGTCACTCAAACAACAAACCCTGGATCAACCCTGAGATAAAAACACTTCTGAGAGAGAAGAAGAGGATCTTCAGGTCGGGGAACAGGGAGATGCTGAAGTCCGTACAGAGGGAGCTGAGGAGAAAGATCAGAGAAGGCAAGGACAGCTTCAGGAAGAAGATGGAGGACAAGCTGCAACAGAGCGACATCAGCGGGGTCTGGAGAAACCTCAAAACCATCTCGGGGCTCCAGAATACCTCCCCCCAGGCCACGGGGGGCAGGGAGTGGGCGAACAACCTGAATCTGTTTTTCAATAGATTTGACCAACCGCCCTCCCCCCTGTCTGCACAACAACCACTGCTGCCTCTAAGAAATCAAGTCCTGCTGCCCACTCCCCACTCCACCGACACCCCCCCCACTCCCAACACACAGCCCCCCATCCTGACCCTGACCAAGACCCAGGTGAGGACGGAGCTGAGGAAGATCAAGGCGAGGAAGGCGTCGGGACCGGACGGCATCAGTGCAAAGCTCCTCAAGTCCTGTGCAGACCAGCTGTGTGGGATTGTGACGTATATCTTCAACATGAGCCTGAAACTGGGGAGGGTACCACAGCTGTGGAAAACATCTTGTGTGGTACCTGTACCAAAAACTTCCCACCCCAAAGACCTGAACAGCTACAGACCGGTGGCCTTGACGTCCCACTTGATGAAGACCCTGGAGAGACTGCTCCTTGCTCATCTCCGCCCCCTGGTGGAACCAGCGATGGATCCACTCCAGTTCGCCTACCAGCATGGCATTGGGGTGGAGGATGCGGTGATCTTCCTCCTTCACCGTTCTCTGTCCCACCTGGAGAAGCCCGGGAATATGGTGAGGATCATGTTCTTTGACTTCTCCAGTGCTTTCAACACCATCCAACCGATGATCCTGAAGGACAAGCTGCTGCACGCAGGGGTGGACCAGCACCTGTCATCATGGATCCTGGACTACCTCACGAACCGGCCTCAGTTTGTGAGAACCCGGGACTGTGTTTCCGACACGATCATCAGTAGCACGGGGGCCCCCCAGGGAACGGTGTTGGCTCCCTTCCTGTTCACTCTTTATACTGCGGACTTCTCACACAACACAACACACTGCCATCTACAGAAGTTCTCTGATGACTCTGCGATCGTTGGTCTCATCTCCAACGGAGATGAAGCTGAGTACAGAGGGCTTATCCAGGACTATTTCATTCACAGACCCACTGTGGTTTGTTTCCGGAGTCACTATTGATTTTGCTAATTCAGGACCAACGTTTACAAAAAATTTATTGAAACCACTGACCACATCTTCCATATTATTAATCAAACTGTTGTTTTCGATAAAATATTCTGGATAATTTGCATACTTAGGACGATTACGAATAATCCCCTTGAGTACTTGCCATATTCCTCTTATGTTATTTTTGTTATCCTCTAGTATTCTGTTGTAATATTCTTTCTTACAGGTCCTCATTATAGTGGTAAGCTTATTTTTATATCTTTTATATTTGATCTCAGCTTCCACCATTCTGCATTTAATGAACTGTTTATATAATGTATTCTTCTTTTTACATGCATTTATTAACCCCTTGGTGATCCAAGGAATATTTTTTTTTGTTGTCTGTCACTGTATTGTTTTATAGGACAGTATTTATTGTACAATGATTGAAATATTTGTAAAAATTTATCATATGCTCTATTTATGTCATTTTCCATCATAAACTATCTTCCAATCTTGTATTAATAATTCCTTTGTCAGTAAATACATTGATTCTTCGGTTCTTATTCTTTTATATTTAATATTTTTGGTATACTTTTTCTTCCTATAATCACATTGATAGACAACAAAAATCGGCAGGTGGTCGCTGATATCATTCAATAAAAGCCCACTCCTGATATTATTTTCCATAATGTTTGTGAATATGTTATCTATTAGTGTGGCACTGTGCGACGTGATTCTGCTAGGTCCTGTAATTGTTGGATGTAAGCCCATGCTGTACATTGTGTTGATAAATTCTTCTGTCAAACTATGTTGTTTTGAGTTCATCAGATCTATATTGAAATCCCCACAGATGAACATAACTTTATGAGTTAGTTTTGCGTACATTTTTTCCATCCAGTCTTTAAATAAGTCAATGTTTGATCCAGGTGTTCTATATACACAGCTCACTACTACATTCTTCACATTGTCCAGACAGATTTCTATTGTAATACATTCAAATAAATCATCCACAGTTACTGACAGATTTTCAACAACCTTGTATTTCAAGCTCTTGTCAACATAAATTGCAACTCCTCCTCCTTTTTTCACTTTTCTATTTATATAATTTAATTCATAGCCATCCATGGTAAAATCCACTCCTTTCTCTTCACTGAGCCACGTCTCTGATATTGCCACAATATTGAATGGCTCTTTAAACTGATTTAAATAATCTTTAATGTTATTAAAGTTTGCATAGAGACTCCTGCTGTTGAAGTGGATCATAGAAATATTGAAATCAGTTGTGATCATTGTGTTGAACTGTTCATCTGTGTAATAATTACAGTCATTATTGATTGAGTTAAAAAGATTATTATCAGGGTCTATGTCATATTCTACGTCCTGTGGGTTGTGCTCTGTGTATTCAAAAACTTTCAGTTCCTGTTGTTCCTGTTTGTTGATTTTTTGATTCATGCTGTAGAACACAGGTGTCAAACTCATTCCATGGAGGGCCAAGACCCTGCAGGTTTTACCTCCACCCAGTGTCTTGAACAGGTGATTTCTCTGAATTTCTTCCTACTGATTGCTGATCAGTGAAAACACCTGCTGAAGAGACTGGGTGGAAGTAAAACCTGCAGGGTCTTGGCCCTCCATGGAATGAGTTTGACACCCCTGCTGTAGAATGTTTTGTTGCAGATGAGTAAAATCCTTCAGTGTCCTATATTTGTCTGAATTGTTGCTGTGCCTCCAGTTCATATTTGTCCAGTTCCATAATATTACGGATGTTAATGACCTTGGCTTCTTCAGGTGATTCGTTTAATTTGATGAATATTTTACAGTTTGATGTCCAGGTGTTTTGAATTTTTTTTCTGCTTTTTCATGTATCTTGCTTTCCTGGCTATTTCTGCGTTCTCTTTCGTGAGGTGCTCGTTTATGTAGATGTTGGTTCCTTTCAGCTTCTTACCTTGTTTCATTAGTGCCGTCTTGTGTTTTCTGTTTACAAACCTCATGATCACAGCAGGTTTGTCGCCGTTTTTCCTGGGCAGAGGGTGGCAGGACTCAATGTTGGAGCAGTCTAGCTGTATTCCTTTTGACTGCATGAAGGCCGTCACCTGTTGCTCAGCGGATTCCTCATCCAGCTGACTTCCACTGCTGTCTGCGGCAACTGCTCTCGCGTATGATCGGGGTTTGATGTGGAGCCCCGTGATGATCACGTCGTTTGCCCGAGTGTTCTGGTCCATCTCAGCCAATCTGCTTTCCAGATACGCCAGCCTCTTCTCTTTCTCAGCGTTCTGGCTACGCAGCGCTTTAATTGCCTCCACGAGGTCCAGTATACCTCTTTGCTGTGATTTTAGAGCAGACATTTCTTCTGCCAAGAAATCCAGCGTTTTTTTTATCTCATCTTCATTTGGCAGAGCTCTCTTTGGACCCATTATTCCGGCCGATGATCGCTGATTTGGATAGTTCGAAAAAAAAAACGCACGTGGGAGTCACCTGTCTTTGCACTCCGCACTTTCGTGATATTGACCCATCCGTGAAACCATTACTATGTACAGTATATTTTCCATAATCCTTGGGCCATTTTACTCAATTGTGTGTTCAATTGTGTGTTCTGCTCTCTTATGCACATAGTTCCATCCGTGAAGCCACTACCATACCTGTGTATATTTCCATAATCCTGGGCCATTTTTATTTTTATTTTAGCCGTGTGTTTAATTGTGTGTTCTGTAACCGTGTTTTATTTAATCCTTCTCTTTATTGTGTAGTAGCCTGGTGGAACACCCACAATTTTGTTGTACTGTACAACTGTACAATGGCAATAAAGCTTATTCTATTCTGTTCTATTCTAAACTGTATAATTCATTATTTAACCAAATGTAATATGTGTGCAAAGTTAGTTGGAATATAGGCAGAAGTGGATAGCCAGAAATTATTCCAAATAAAATTAGCCTTACCTTATCATATTATCTACCTAGTATATGTAAGCATAGTCAAAAGAAAGAAAGAAAGAAAGAAAGAAAGAAAGAAAGAAAGAAAGAAAGAAAGAAAGAAAGAAAGAAAGAAAACAAACAACCTTGAATACAAAAGTATTCAGTTTTTTAAATAGTGCATAACGACTTTTTAGGGAGGATTTTTTTTCTTACATTTGTGACGATGTTCTTGTAAACTTAGGACTTCATTCTTATAAATTGCCACTTTCCAGTCCCTCCAAGATTTCACAGGATGTTTTTATGATTGCTATGGCCCAAAAAGCCTGAATTCGCGGGAGCTTTTTAAAAAAGATGCAATAAAAGTTGCAATGTTTTTAGAGTTTTTTTTTTTTTGCACTAAAAGTTGTGGGAAGAATTACAAATTTTAAAGCAGATGTTTTTTTTCCAGTTTACTGCAGTGATATTCTGTATAACAATGCAAGAAAAGCACAGGAATGTCAAAAATTTCCAATTACAGTGATTTGTAAATTAAGCAGAAACTTCTGCTATACAGAAAAACTCTTTTGTGCAACAGCAAATACAGACTTTAACACAATATCCATTACAACAGCTAAATTGCATTGAATGCATGTTAAAGAGTATAGATTTGGAAATTATTGGCAACATCTTCATTTGAAAACTCCCTACAGTCCCCAACCACTTGGTACTGAGCGGAGAGGAAAAAATAAATAATTTATTCTGTTGCTCAGTATTGTCTATAGGAGTCTGTGTTTTTCTGAAAAAAAAAATACAGACAATATTCTCTCTCTTTCCATGCCTAACTCCTACCTGTCTATCTGCTGTGCGTCTTGACACACACTTGTCTCTTCAGACACGCATCTTTCATTTATGGTGGGGGGGGGGGATTGGTCTGTGTCCAGACCAGAGATTCACAGCTTTAAAGCTCATTGACAAGATGTAGTAATGATTTTACCTCTAAAGATATATAAATGATCAAACACTGGCTGTAGTGTTAGATTTACTCGTTTTGTTTGTGGTTTTATGGCATCTGTCCTCACGCGCGCTCCCGCAACGGGGTGCTTTTAGGGCAGGCGGACATTTTTCAACACAAAGCCAGCACTTCGTACACGCGGTCAGGATGGAGACATGAAGAGATGTCCACCGGCAGGCTGGGGGAGACAGCAGAAGGGACGGTGTTGGAAACCTCGTGGGTAAGTGTTTTTTTTTTTTTAAATCACACTCTTTTTGCTGATGTGTTCTGTTAATACTCACTGTAAACACAGAAGTGAACACGGTGCAGCGATGCATTTGATTGGTTAGACTAAGCGTTTCCGTGCCACTCAGAGACAAATTTGATTGGTGAAATTGGCGGAAGTTAATGAGGATTAGCCAAAATTGCAGGAAAGTTGTGGTGATTGGACAAAGTTGCACGGTTGGGTAATAGTGGTGCTGACTGGCTGATGTCATGTGAATTGACGTGATCGCCACTTCACGAAATCCTGGAGAGACTGACTTTCTTTGTGATAAATGTGTAATAAATGTCACACCATCTACTTACCAGTAGACAGGGTGCCGGCTTTGCACTGGGAGGAGGAGGCTCATTTCAAAGAGGTGTGGTAATGCGAAATCTCAAGTGTATTGGTATTATGTTGCATTTTATGAGGATGGTAAATATGAACTATCTGAAGACAGCAGTTTTTCACTACACAGAGGAAAAAACTGGTGCGTGGGTTTACGATTCAGTCATCCTTTTAATTTAACTACCGGACTGCAGCGGGAGCAATCTGCTCTATACTCAGAAAAGAGCTGTCACCATGGCCTTGGGGAAGAGCCAGGTGTGCACAAAACATTCGTCATTATCTAATGACAGTTTTTTTTTACATTTTTTTTTTACCTAATTCACTGTCATTCTTTTAACAGAATAATTCAAAATGAAAATATCCTGACAGTTGTTTTGAGTTAAAACACACCAATTTTGCATTCAGCAGAGGAGATTAATGGAGCAGCTCTTCTTTCTCAGTTTAAAAGAGAAGTTCAGGATGAATGATAATATAACAGAAGGAAATTTTATAAATCTGTTAAAATCATGGACAAAGAGAAAGACTGACATAATCTCTGAATTGTGGCCTACAGCGTAATTATGATCAAGTCTCCCCAGGGCAAGCAGGGCTATGGAGGAGATCAAAGTCCACCTTGCTCTTAAATGCATTTTCACTTTGAGAACAAGCCCACTTTATCCTCAGTGCAAAACGGATTTGTCCTCATTTAAACGCTGTCATATTAGTATTAAGCCTTTGAACCTGCACCCCTACATATTAAAGGGAATGAGAGCAAAGACAGCAATTGGTTAATTTTATGTTACACCTCAAACACACTTCTGAATAATTAAGAGCATTAGGTCAGCCTCTTTGCACTTTGCACCCAGCGGAAAATTCAATTTGTGCTGCTGTAATAGTGAAATGAACTTGAAAATGTCCCTAAACATGCCCCCGTGCATCTGACAACTAATTATGGACTGCACTGCTGTAATACGGCCTTTAATTTTTGAAGGTCATTTTAATTCTCCCCAGAAAAATATTGAGGCTGAACTTGGAGTTTGGGAGCCACCAGTGGTAGAGAGAACTCTATAATTCAATATCAAAGACTTCAAAGAAGTAATAATAAAGGCAACAGTTTTTTTCCTGTTGGTATTCACATTACTTTTACTAGTTAAATTAATAGCATTATTTGGCAACCATATATATATTTTTTGCCTCCATATATAAAGCAAAGAAACCTACAGCACAGCTACTATGTAGAATATGAATATCTTCTATTTAGGGAGAATCTCTCTCTCTCTCTCTCTCTCTCTCTCTCTCTCTCTCTCTGGGAGACGGGGCAAGTTGTCACGCTGTTCATTTCTCCAAAACTAGAGGTGCTATCTCAAAACCGCACATGTTCTGTTGCTAACTTCCTGCTCAACTCCGATCAGTCACTCGAACCTGAGCTGAGGACTATTGTATTTTTCATCATCAAAAGTAAAAATAAAATTTAAAAAGTACACATTATACTGTATGTAATAAAACTTTGTTTAGTAAGGTTGTTTTAGCCACCTGATTCCTAGCCCCCATGATGCCTTGCGTGAATTATGTGCGCAACTTCCGGTACTATTATATAAGATGGATTTGTCATGAAAACAGGACACTTTTCCTTGTTAAAAAACAAAGAATTTGGCATCAGAAATGTGGGAACACCATCTTTCACAGCTCAGAAACAGTAATATAATCATACCTTCCCATGACTATCAGAGGGATGGGAAGATGACCTTAAAAAGTGGCCTCGCATACGGTAGCTTTGTTAGTTAGCGCCGCTGCTAAGATGCTAACGCTGTAAACAAATAAAAGCTCTGAGATATATCAGTATCTCCACTGCAGTAAAGTCGGTCACATTTTGTTAAAAGACGCTGGGCATCTAATTTACCTTACGGCAGACGTAGAATGTATTCAGAGCCACAAAGGACCGCAACACTGTGTTCGGGTGCTTTAATGTCATGGTAGCTGTCCGTTTTACCGTGACATTAAAATACTCATGCTGCTGTCATGCCATGAATGCTTGTTATTCAACTTAACACATACAGACCTTTTCTGACAATTGCCGAAAAATGTTGATTTATATTTCGTGATAATTTAAAAATTCATTAATGCATGCTAAACCTGCTAATATCAAGTTCATATCATTGCACTGCAAATTAGAGCAGCGCAACAAAAACTATTTAATATTTCTCCTTAATCATTAAGCCTGAGGAAGAAAACTGGTAACATTTTTTTTTAATTTATTATTTTACTTCATGCAGTCTTGCACCTGGTGACATACGTGACACATAAACATCAGATCTGTGACATTCACACAAGTGAACGTACCTGACGCTCTAGTGTCTGGCCTGTGTCTGTACCAGAATCACACAAACAGTCCTTATAATCTTCGATGCGTGATCTATGCAATGGTGTTGAAGCCACAGATTTAGCTGTTCTTGGTTGTGAGGAGCCTCCATTACAGTTTATGACATAACCACAAACAGCAGCAACAAGTACCAGAACTATACAAGAACATTCAAAAACACAAAAACAGCAAGTGTGGAAATTAGCTGCCACTTGACTGCAAAACACATATGTGGGCTATACATTAAAACAAAATAGAAAAACTTTCAAAAACATTATTTTAAATGCCCAGTACCATTTAAAGGCTGAACAGTACCATTGCTCCAACAAGAGGGGGAATGCTTGAGCACCATAAGCACAGGTTTTGTTGTTTTTTTTTAATTAAGGGAGATAAGGACATTTTTCACCAAAGTCACAGTGATTTTTGTCCAGAAGGACAGACAAATTTACTTCGTTTACAAGTAAAGGTAAAGCCATGCATGCACAGTAGTTGTAAATACAAATTATAATTTGTAGTAATGAGTGTAAATTGTGGAGCTGCAACACATAGAGAGATGCAGCTCTCTGAGCCGCTAAATTTACTTTATTCCTTAGTCAGAAACAAAGTATAATGAATTTTGTGCTCAAAAAAGTTGTCTATAAAATAACTTAATACATGATTGCGTAAACCGAGGGTCTTTGCACATTGTCTATATTCAGGAGAGTTCTAAAATGAAAACATGAACTTTTATTGCTGCCTTTTCCGTGTAATCCATAAAGAGGTAATTCAATAAAATCCCTTACACTTGTTTTGCTAAAATTATTTAAAAAATCTGATTTGTAAATCTGACCTTGAAATCATCATAGCCTCAACAGAAATCAGTGTTGGGAATAGTGCGTTACTGTAACGCCACTACTTTTGCAGTAATGTGCTGTGTAACGAAATTACTATTTAAAAATTCAGTAATGCATTAGTTACTGAAATTTGATGAGATGCGTTACTCGCGTTACTCATTTCATTAATATACATAGATATTTTTAGCGCAAATAAATACAAACTGACCCAATGTAGCTGACGCAGCCGTCGGTCAAGAGCCTGTTCACTGCTGCAGCAACAAATGGAGCTTGCTCCTGCTGGGAAAAGGTGAAGCTACTTTGTTTTTGTGGAAATGAACAGATTATTTCTCCTTTGTTGCGGGGACAAAAGCATATTGGTGGGCCCAGGCCATGTGAGACCGACTGCAATCTTCAGAAGCACGTTAGAACAGCAGCAAGATCCCACAAAGCTATACTATCCTAACAACACTGCTAACAACACCGGCTGAATTTCAAGCACAGGTGAACGACTGATTGCCAGATACGTCATTACAGAATGAAGATCTGATAACAGTCATTTCCCATCAGACAGCTGAGACTGTTATCCCCTGAAGTTAAAACACATTTACTTGCTACCTGGATAAAGATTATTCAAAAATGGATTTGATCACCAAAAGGAATTTAAGAGACTGGATCATGTCTCTGTCACAGCAGACATTTGGACTGTGGATAATGGACATTTTCTTTGGATCACTGCACATCGGATTAAATCCATAATACTGAAGGTAAGAAACATGGACAGCTTTATGCAGTGTTGCCAACTCATTCTTTAGGAGTGATTCTCTTTTTCCCTCTCTCTCACTCCACAAACCCTTTTTCTCACTCCAAAATGAGGAAATTACTGGCAATTTTGTGTTGATTTTCTTCAGATTTTTCCCACAATAAGAGCTCTCAAGGCAGGATAAAGCAGACTGAACATGTTCTAAAAGCTCTGTCTGAAACAGTCTGTTTTCAGCCTGACATTAATAAACCCATAATGTAATCCATTAATTAAATTATCTTGCTATGTGTTCAAGATGGACAGGATTTCTAGGCGCAGCCAGGGAATGGAGGGTGTCATGCTTGGTGACCACAGGATCTCATCTCTGTTGTTTGCAGATGATGTTGTCCTGTTGGCTTCATCCAGCAATGACCTACAGCTCTTGCTGGGACGGTTTGCCGCTGAGTGTGAAGCGGCTGGGATGAGAATCAGCACCTCCAAGTCCGAGTCCATGGTCCTCAGCCGGAAAAAGGTGGATTGTCCTCTCCGGGTTGGGGACAGGCTCCTGCCCCAAGTGGAGGAGTTTAAGTATCTTGGGGTCTTGTTCACGAGTGAGGGGAAAATGGAGCGAGAGATCGACAGACGGATTGGAGCAGCATCTGCAGTGATGCGGACGTTGTACCGGTCTGTTGTGGTGAAGAGGGAGCTTAGTTCTAAGGCAAAGCTGTCGATTTACCAGTCAATCTACGTTCCTACTCTCACCTATGGTCACGAGCTTTGGGTAATGACCGAAAGAACGAGATCGCGGATACAAGCGGCTGAAATGAGCTTTCTCCGTAGGATTGCTGGACTCACCCTCAGAGATAGGGTGAGGAGCTCAGTCATCCGGGAGAGGCTCAGAGTAGAACCGCTGCTCCTCCACATTGAAAGGAGTCAGTTGAGGTGGTATGGGCATCTGATTAGGATGCCTCCTGGACGCCTCCCACTTGAGGTGTTTCAGGCACGTCCCACTGGGAGGAGACCCCGGGGCAGACCCAGGACTCGGTGGAGAGACTATGTCTCCCAGCTAGTCTGGGAACGCCTTGGTATCCCCTCTGAAGAGCTGGAGCAGGTGGCTGGGGAGAGGGAAGTCTGGGCTTCTCTGCTTGAACTGCTGCCTCCGCGACCCGGACCTCCGGAAAAGCGGTAGAAGATGGATGGATGGATGGATGGATGGATGGATGGATGTGTTCAAGATGATTTAAGTATGCATTTAAAAGTAACGGGACTTCCTTTCCCTCTTCCCCATCCTGTTGGGTCTTTCATGGGTAAAATAATTAAAATAAAGTATTAAAAGTTATTACAGGGGAGTTTACAACAATATACAATACACAGCTAGGTACTGTATAAGCTCCTCTTGGCAAAGTAAATCTGTTTTGGCACAATAAGGGTGACAGATCCCTGTTTTGTTTGCCTAGCTGCCTGACAGGACAAGGGAGAAAAAAAAATGGAAACAGGAAAGTTACTTTTCCAAGTAACTAGTTACTTTAATCATGCAGTAATTGGTAAGTAGCTCAGTTACTTTTGAAAAGTAACTAGTAACTGTAACTAGTTACTATTTTTTAGTAACTTGCCCAACACTGCCAGAAATGAAACTCACCACATTTCACTACTCACAATTGGAAGCCTAAGTCACACCCCCTCTACTTCTGCATATGGGACCTTAAATTGAAAAAAAATTCTCCATTGAAATGAATGGCAAGAGAGAAATTATCTTTTGATCCCAATCAAATTTTGCCACAAGTTACACATATGATGTTTGTCAATTTAAAAGATAATTTTCTATGTAAATAATGGTGTAGGCTGCTGTCTAACTGTAAAGGTATAAGGTTATGAAAATATGTAAATTAAAAAACTACAAACACAGATGGGCAGTGCTTATGTCATCTTTTCAAAGCGTGCCAAGGGTGAAGGCCCTGTCACATCTTGATGATTTAGGCAGCGTTTGCCAAATGTATAAAAATTGGTCTAAAAAGCTGGCATATGCCAAAATGTTCGCTTTTGGCCGTATGCATCGCATAACGAGTTTGACATATACATAACATATTAGTAACTTATATAGAAAATTTCCATAACTTATAAATAACTTAAACCAACAAATGCTTAGCATGTTGCAGACGTTCACAACTTATGTGTAACCATAGTCTAATTTATGCATAACTTCTGCATATCTTATCCTAACTTCTACATAGCGCGGTCATGCCAAACTGCCGTTGCCTCCCGATTCATGAATCCTAGGTGGGCGAGAGATCATCTCTGTTCAACCGAGATGATTCTCCCCTCCAAAGACCACAGCGGGGAGGGGGGGTGACCGACCTTGCAGAGCTGTCAAATCTGTCAGGTCAGTCACGTCTAAAACAGCTGATGTGACACGTCACAAACATCACATGACAGTTTTCACAACCTGGCTCAAAGGCACGCAAACTGATGGTGATAAAAAAACATTTCTTTTAAATAAAGTGAAAAAATCCCAAGATAATGCATGGAGTGTGCTTTTGTCAGGACCTACAGCCAAGGGACAGCAAAGTGTGATTCATCATGGAAAATAGCTTAGTTCTGTGCTTTGGGCGATCAGCTGATTGGATCCACCTCCTCCAGTGTTCTGACATTTTGGCATATCTATCAGAACAACACTGGACAGCTGATGGCACAGACTGTAGTCAAAGGTAAAAAAAAAAACCATGACAAGGACGGCTAAACAACAATTTGGATCTTAATCCTGTTGCTTGAAAGTGGTCGGACACATCCCTGACAGGTCCCATTATACAAACAAGTATGTGTGTTTAGCTCTGCGTATGTGTATGTACGCGCTGCAGGCAGCAGCTAAACTGAGCTCTGTACGTTTTTTTCCTGTGAACCAACACTGCGCCAACAATATGCCATTATAGGGCAACTGTAAGTTAGAAACCCGTTCAGTAAGTTACACATAGGTTCAAAGAGCGTTACTCATATGTTAGAAATAAATTTTGGGTACCCTAGACATTTCTCTCAACGTATTTTGACTTATGAGTAACTTATGAGTCGCTTACAACTAACGCGTGTGAACAAACGCATAACTTCCCTACAGCTTATGCCTGGGTAGTTTTAGCCATACGCTGGATATGTTGGAAAATTTTCAGCATGCTGAAAATTTTCAGAGGCACTCGCTGTACAACAACGTATACTGGCGTGCTTCAGCGTGCTCTTAACTTATACAAAACTTAACCATAACTGATTCCATGTACGCCTGTGTATTCTTCAAATTTTTCATACGTTTGGCAAATGCTGCCTTAATTGTCTAGGTGTGACAGGACCTTAACAGTCCTCTGAATCAGCTGCAGCTCTCACAATACAACACAATATTTGTGTTGTTTTTCTCCTCTTTGGATCCTTCTTTCATCGGTCAGGAAACAGGAGGTGAGGTTTTACTAATCTCCCGCCATGCTCGTGTTTAGTGATGTGGGATGATGGGAGTTGTTGTCCGCTAATCATTGATCAAAACTAAATATTATTCTGTTATTATATGATGGTCGACAACTTTAATTACGTGGAAAATTATCTTTTAAATTGACAAACATCATACAGTATGTGTAACTCCTGGCAAAATTTGATTGGGATCAAAAGATAATTTCACTCTTGCCATTCATTTCAATGGAGAATTTTTTCCATTTAAGGTCCCATATGCAGAAGTAGAGGGGGCGTGATTTAGGCTCTCTATCACACACATGCTAGATTGGGGGCTTGATGCACGTTGGGCAGTTAATGTCTGCCAGAACTGTAACTCTGAGGATGAGTGTGATGTCTATGACAGGGATGTTGTTAATTATTATTTCTTGATTTCTTGTTAAAGCTATTTACTGGTATTGAATTTGGTTTATAATTTGCAATAAAACTAAACCAAAGTAAAAGCTTAATATTGATGGTTAAGTACCTGTATTTTTTTTTTTTTTAAATGGTTATACAGGTGCATCTCAATAAATTAGAATGTCAACAAAAAGTTGATTTATTTAGGTAATTCAATTCAAAAAAATTAAACTTCTATATTACATAGAGTCATTACACAGAGAGTGATATATTTCAAGTGTTTATTTATTTTAATTTTGATGATTATGGCTTACAGCCCATGAAAATCCCAAATACAGTTCCTCAAAAAATTAGAATATTACATAAAATTAATTTTAAAAAATAGTTTTTTAATAGAAATGTTGGACGACTGAAAAGTATGTCCATGTACACACTCAATACTTGGTCGGGGCTCCTTTTGGATTAATTACTGTATTAATGTGGCGTGGCATGGAGGTGATCAGCCTGTGGCACTGCTGAGGTGTTATGGAGGCCCAGATTGCATTGATAGTGACCTTCAGCTCATCTGCATTGTTGGGTCTGGTGTCTCTCATCTTCCTCTTGACAATACTCCATCGATTCTCTATGGGGTTTAGGTCAGGAGAGTTTTCTGGCCAATAAAACACAGTGATGCCATGGCCATTAAACCAGGTTTTGATACTTTTGACAGTGTGTGTGTGTGTGGGGGGGGGGGGGGGCAATGACATGGTTTTAAGACCCAGTGAGCAGACTCAGACTCAAAAGCACATTCAATTATCTTTATTATGTACTGAGTGTGTGCGTGCGTGTGTGTGAGTGTAGATGTAGCAGCCGGGGGTAAGCAGAGCACCGTGCAGCCTGGCAACCCTATGGATAAGCAGAGACAGGGAGAATTAGTGTTTGACCCCAGAGGGGACGTACAGGAATGTCCAGTGCTTACTGTTTGATGAGATGGTGTAGTGCTCAGGTTTGACCCGAAGGCTCCGGCCAGGGAGAAAGCGCCCGCTGTCCCGGTTGCTGCTGGAGAGGATGGAAGTGCTAGTGGATATGAAGTGTAGCTCAGTCCGCCGCCAGGAGAGAGAGGTCCGCCACTACGGATCTCCGCCTGTGCACAGGGGATGAGCGTAGACAGTGATGAGTGTAGAGATGGCTTACTTGTCGTGGACGTGATAATCCTTCCTGATGACCGACGAAGAGAAGCGAGGTTCTTAGGAGAGTGTAGGCTGCAACTAGGAGAACTGCGAGGAAGACAAAGGCGTGTGCTGGTCTCATCTGACCATGGAGAAAGACGACTCCACGCTGGTCTGAGGGCAGCGTGGTCTAAATAGCTCCGGTGATGATGGAGAGCAGGTGTGCGCACAGCTGAAGATAATAAGCAGGCAGAGTGAATCATCACAGCCAAGTCCTGCTGGAAAATGAAATCAGCTTCTCAATAAAGCTTGTCAGCAGAGGGAAGCATGAAGTGCTCTAAAATTTCCTGGTAGATGACTGCACTGACTTTGGTCTTGATAGAACACAGTGGACAAACACCAGCTGATGACATGGTTCCTCAAATCATCACTGACTGTGGAAACTTCACACTAAACCTCAAGCAACTTAGATTCTGTGCCTCTCCACTCTTTCTCCAGATTCTGGGACTTTGATTTCCAAATGAAATCCAAAATTTACTTTTATCTGAACAGAGGTCATCTGCTGGTGTTTGTCCACTGTGTTTTATCAAGACCAAAGTCAGTGCAGTCATCTACCAGGAAATTTTAGAGCACTTCATGTTTCCCTCTGCTGACAAGCTTTATGGAGAAGCTGATTTCATTTTCCAGCAGGACTTGGCACCCCCCACACTACCAAAAGTATTAAAACCTGGTTTAATGATCATGGCGTCACTGTGATTGATTGACCAGCAAACTCTCCTGACCTAAACCCCATAGAGAATCGATGGAGTATTGTCAAGAGGAAGATGAGACACCAGACCCAACAATGCAGATGAGCTGAAGGTCACTATCAAAGCAACCTGGACCTTCTGTGGTGATCTAAGCGCTGATTCCATCTGTGCTCAGGTTGCTCAGTATTTCCCCTTTTCCACCATATTATTCCGGGGTTTGTTATTAGGACCACTCAGGGGCTTTTATTGTGACAGCGTCATGGCCGCACTTCCGGCTGTCAAAGCAGAGCCAGTGCCGTGACAGCTGTTTGTCATTTTTGTTAATTACTTTACCTCTTTTCTGATTTGTTGGTGTTCTGTATTTAAGGGAGCAGCTGAGGCTCACTCCTTGCTGCGAACTACACAATCTTACTCCTTCGTGTTGATAGACTGGAGCTCCTATTCCAGACTCCAGTCTTCCCCTGTGTCTTGGACTCTTTGCTGCATGTCTCAGTAAGTGTTTTTGCACAGCGCAGGCTCCATCCTCGCTGTCACTCCTAGTTTATCTTCAGAGTCTATTATTTGGTATCTCAGTATATGTTCATGTTTTGCCCCACATGGCTGTTTATTCTGGCATTTTGTCTTCTTGTAAATAAATGAGCAAACTTACTGTTTGGCATCTGGCGTCTCACTAATGCTCTGCAAGGGGCATTCATAACACCTTCATAACAGCTCAGCAGTGCCACAGGCTGATCACCTCCATGCCACGCCACATTGATACAGTAATTAATCCAAAAGGAGCCCCGACCAAGTATTGAGTGTGTACATGGACATACTTTTCAGTCGGTCAACATTTCTATTAAAAAAATATTTTTTTAAATTAATTTTATGCAACATTCTAATTTTTTGAGAAAATGAATTTGGGGTTTTCATGGGCTGTAAGCTATAATCATCAAAATTAAAATAAATAAACACTTGAAATATATCACTCTCTGTGTAATGAATCTACATAATATAGAAGTTTAATTTTTTTAATTGAATTACCTAAATAAATCAACTTTTTGTTGACATTCTAATTTATTGGGATGCACCTGTACGTGGCAACTTATCCACACTGTGTGACAACTTAGTTGGTTTTTTTTTCTGCGACAGAAAAAATTCTGAAGGCTGTCTATCATTTTGAAAGATGATCTATTGTAACTTTTACTTGTAACGTCTACTTGTCCCTTTTATAGGGCATATTAAATAGAGATCATTGAGTATTGCTTCACCAGTCTCTGTTCATCAGTTCATTCAACAAAGGTAAATGCATAATCTGAAAATTAAAATGACAGCTATTAACAGATGACAGAATTTTTAAAGCCCTGACTGTCAAAATGACAAGTAAGGAGAAAGTGTACCACAACCTCTGACATATTTATAGGCCTATAATGTGGAACATTCTCCCCAAATAGAAGATATATTCATTTAAGATAAAAACTGAATAAATGCAATGCCTATGCAGGAGGATATTTTAAAAACACTAATACAATACAGTGAATTATTTAGAAATAAGGATATTACTTTATTAGATGACCAAGTAAAACATGAACTTTATTTGGTGTCATCTAATCAAACTTACAACAAACGGCAAAACCAACGGAAGTTACTGCAGCCTGCCAAAAATGACTTCATTTTTCATGTTCATTTATTTAAGCATGGACAAAGACAGCTCACTCTGAAAAGACAAGGACACTAGTGAATATTATTAATCATTAATAAATGGCAGAATGAGCAGAAACATGACAAGAGGAAATCAGTGTCAAAATGTATGCAGGAGGGGCTATAAAAAGTTTTATCCCTGTAAAGTCTATAATTTTAGCTGGAGTGGCCGCTTCACTGTCCTCATAAACAATATTAACAAGGAAATGTTTCATAAACTCATCAGCATGCTTCAGATTTATCATATTTTGGAGTCACAGTTAGTTCTTTGAATAAATTGCTTCTTATTTCACATGTTTGTAGTCAAAATGTGATTTTATGGCTCAGAGTTCATTTAGAAATGTTTTCAAGGGGAGTCCCTCTGAGGACTGAAGACGAAAAAAAAAAAAAGGGTCAAACAGTGTCAGAGAAAAACGTCCCCAGTGTGTGTTCTCCTGTATGTCTCTAAAATGGCAGCGTGTCCAGGAATAACTTATCTATTATTGCCGGCGGCGGCACCAGATCCTCCAGCTTCAGGTAGAAAATCCTCTGCAGGCCCTGGATGCATAGGGTGCGCAGTTCAGGCAGCTTTTCCAAAAGTCTGGATAAATGGTTGGACCAGCAGCTGGAGGCTCCATCTGGACCAGAACCACCATCCTTCAGACACCGGACCACGTTGTTCTGCAGCTCCTCAACCTTCTTAGGATCCTTCAGCCCATGTCTGTCTGCAGGTGTCCACAGACAGAACAATTAGAGGGTTTTTTTTTTCTTTTTTGATGCTTTATAATATCTATCTGTCTATCTATATATATAGATAGATATGCACGTGTGCGTGTGTGTGTGTGTGTGTGTGTGTGTGTGTGTGTGTGTGTGTGGTATGTTAATGTGTTTACCCTGGGTGCCAGAGGCAGGAAGAAAGTGTATAAAGGAGTGCGCTTTGGCACTCAGAGTTGCTCTGTTCTGTGTTGGAGGAGAATAAAGTTCTGTGTCGTCACCTCGCTGTCTCGTCTGATTCCATCCTCCACATTATCAAAGTTATTGTAAACGATGAATTACTAATAAGTATTATTTTTTTTTACTTTTCAACATGGCAACCTGTAAGTAAAACACACTTCTTCCTCTTCTAGCTTTATTCCCACGTTCTGGTGGGGTTGCTGGGGCAGACATCGATATAGCTGCCATATCCACGTAGGCTGAAGTGTAAGTAAAACACACTGTTATGTCTGTAATTACCTCTTGGTCACAAAAGAGGTGAGGTGACTTGGAACACAGCTTTATTGAACACTCGGTATTGACAGCCACAGGCAGAACACTGGCAAAGGTCCATGCGAGATAAGAGAGTAATAAGATGGCCGACCCGGCCTTATATAGGGCAGGGTGCAGGCGCCACCTGGAGGTGCATGTCTATCTTACATGTTCACGTTAAATATATATGTCACACACACACCCTCCCCTTTAAAAAAATCCAAAACCACTCACTCAATTAAGACGTTCCCCAATTTGGGACCCGAATCATGCACTAATAAATGAAAACTAATGTCTCTAAATGGACTAATGCATTCACCCAACAAAGCCTAAAATAGGGAGGACGGGTGGACTGCTGTCCTGCCCACACGGCAAGGTGGATTATTCTGCCACCTGCTAGGGTAAATTAGAGTCCATTAATAACTAAAACTGCATGTCGTGCTCCTAAACTAGAACAAAAGATAAACCAACATAACCCCTTCTATAACATTCTTTTAAACAACAACACCAACAACAGAACTTTAATATATACCTGTATACTATGTACAATCCAGGTGTTCAAGTCGAAAGGGCATAACTGGTATGGGGGCCCAGGGCACCCTCTCAGCCTATGTGCCCCTGGAAACAGCCAGTCTTCGTGGTGATGGCTGGCCCTCCGGACACTGAAGCCGCTCCTCCTCTCCATCGACCTCGTCCCACGTCCAGCCTTGTTTCCCGGGGCCTCCTCCCAGACACTCCAAAGCCGGTTCGCGTGCTACACCGAGCCATCAGAGAGCCTGAAATGTGTTGTGTCTAGTTTGGCAATGATGCACAGATGCTCCCGATGCTCCTAAGGTTGTCGTCTGTCCCATCTTCGCTGTGGGCACTCCTCACACCCAGACCCAATTCAGGACCCTCAATGGGGCCTGGCTTTACTTGAGGCATTGTTGCCAAGCTTGTCGATCCCTCGAGCTCATCAGTCTTGTCCCAACTTCCTCCAATGCTGGTGTAACATGAGCCATCGTAGCCACAGACCTTCTGTCCCATTGCTGCCAGATTCCAGAGACATCCAGGGCTATCCCATCAGTGCCACTCGCCGGTGCAGGCACCTCACCATCACGCTCGGTACTCCCCTCGAACGTTTCCCGAGCGCCAGCACTGAGACCCTCCTGCACTGGCCATGAGAAAAATTGGTCCCGCTTGACTGCCATAGCGTCCGATAGTTCTTCATCCCACACCACATCTTCATCAGTTCCCGGAATCGGTGGTTCCACCGGCCACAGCCCGACCACTCTTCCCCAGTGTCATCTTTGATGGCGAAACCCAGCCCATAAAATAAATCACAGCCCATGACGTTATCACCCCATGCTGTCACGTGGAATGTGAAGTCAAGCACCGTCACAGACTTGTACCGAACAGTCAGCTCCAAAGTCCCAACCATGTCTAGCGTTCCACCTCCATAACCGTATAACGACACTGGGTTGCCTCTAACCCTGTGGTGGGGAAAAAAACCTCTTCACCGTGGCCCAATTCAGCAGTGAACCCTCCGCTCGCGTGTCAATCAGTAGTGGCACCTCCACGTCGTCCAGCCTTACCGTGCAAAATGTGTACCCGTTCATGTCTGGGGACACTATGTGGATGGTTGTCTGGGGTGGGCGGAGCGATTTCTTCCGTGGGCTCTCCAGTTTAAATTCACGGCACATCCTGGCAAAATGGTCCAAGCGACCACATCTGCTACACTGTGCTCCTCTCGCTGGGCAGTCCTTAGCCTTTTTGCAGTGCGCCACAGCCCATACAAAGGGACTTTCCCAGGGCCAACTCCCGGCTAGTAGCACTGGCTTCTGTCTCCTTGCTGTCCAAGCTATCTTCGCTGTCCAGGTCCGTGGCATTTGCCGTGACACGAGACTCTAGCTTATCCGCGGCTTCAATTTGGAGAGCTAGCTTGACGCTTTGGCTAACATGAGTTCACTTGTCGCCATAAGTAGCCTAGCTCCCAATGCGGTGCTACAAGTGTGTTCCGCCAGCTGGTCACGGATCATTTCCTCTTCCAGTGCTCCAAAACGGCACTCACTGGCCAGCTGCTTCAAGTTGGTGATGAACTGCTGGATGGGTTCACCTACCCACTGATGCCGCCACTGAAAGCGGATCCTCCGGACCGTCACTTTATCCGGGGTGTCGAAATGGCTAGCTAGCAGCCCTACTACATCTTCATACGTGTCAGCAGCACCAAGCGTTCCCAGGATTCGCTGGCTCTCTATGCCCAAGTTGTGAACCAACAGTGCCTGGGCTCTCAGCTCCCCAAGACCCAGCGCGGCAATGTAGTTCCCAAAGGCCTCGAATCACCTAGGCCAGGGCACCGGCGGGTCTCCAGGCACCTCGAGGAAAGGGCATCTAGGGACAATGCACGTTTCCATGGTTTAATCCGATGTTGCCAATTTTATGTCTGTAATTACCTTTTGGTCACAAAGGAGGCAAGGTGAATACAGCTTTATTGAACACTCGGTATTGACAGCCACAGGCAGAACACCGGCCAAGGTCCAGGTAAGATAAGAGCTAAGAGATAAAAGCTAAGATGGCTGACCCGGCCTTATACAGGGCGGGGCGGAGGCACCACTTGAAGAATCGTGTCCATCTTACACTTTCACATTAAATACATATCTCACACACACCTTAGTATTTTATATGTGTTACATTGGGGCACTGGTGGTCTAATGGTTAGGGATGTGGACTGGTGACTGGAGGGTCACTGGCTCAATCCCTGGACCGGCAGGATCAGATCTGCGTGGGACAGATGACATAGCAGTGTTTGCCCCACCCTCATTAGCCCCACTGTGCTGCCCTTTAGCAAGGCCCTGAACCCCAACTGCTCCAGTGGAGCTGCTCAGTGGCCACAGGTCAGTCTGTGGTTGCACTGGGAAACATCCAGGTGTGAGTGTGAACAGGGCGTCCTTGAAAAAGAGAGGTTGCCTCTCAGTGGACCTCCCCTTTATAAATAAAGGTTTAAAAAAACTGTCCAAAACATTTACTGAATAGTTGCAACTATTTATTCATTACTTTAACTTTTTCAGAGTTATATTGCACTTTGAAAAACAACCATCTCAAAGTAACGGTAATGACTGACTGTTTTTGTCCAGCGTTGTTAGCGATGTAATTGTTTTGACTGTTATTACCTCCGCCAAAGAGGTAATGTGATCGGGGTGGTTTGTCCGTCCGTCTGTTAGCAGGATTCCGCAAAAATTACTGGACAGATTTTGATGAAAATTTCACCAGAGGTAGCCCTTGGGCCAAGGATGAACCCATTAGATTCTGGAGGTGATCTGAGAGTGCATACCTCCACCAAGGACCTTGTGTGAATTTGTGCAGCAGGATTATGCAAAAAACTACTGGATGGATTTGGATGAAATTTTCACCAGAGGTGGTCCTTCGGCTAGAGAGGAACCCATAACGTTTTGGTGATGATCTGAGAATGCATACCTCCACCAAGGCTCTTATCTTCTCACAGTGTTTAAGCAAGAATCCTCCAAAACTACTGGATAGACTTTGATGCAATTTTCACCAGAACTGGCTCGTTGCCTACACATGAAACCATTACATTTTGGAGGTGATCCATGATGGATGGAAGGAGCCTTGGAGGAGGTATGCACTCTCTGGGTGCTTTTCTAGTTTTTTTAATCTGTTTCTGTCTGTTTATTACCATGATTACGCAAAAATTACTGTACAGATTTTGATGAAATTCTCACCAGAGGTGGTTTTTGGGCTACAGATGAACCTATTAGATTTTGGAAATGATTGGAAAGTGCATACCTCCACCAAGGTCCTATCTCACAATGTACAGATGGACAGGAGGGTGAAGGTAGAGAGGAATTGTCATATTCAGGTGACCGCGCACTCCCCCTCCCTTCCTGCAAGACTTTCCCCGACTCTGCAGGCAATCACCACACCTGTGTGATTAGACGCACCTGCTGCCTCTTCCCTGCCAGCGCTGAAAGGGACCAGTCTGTGAACGCTCCAGCGCTGGCTCACTGGGTATACTGCCTTTAACAAGCAAGTAAGTGTATTATTCGCTCTCTGAGGAACTGTGATTAATTCCTCCTCCAGGTTGCTGCCATCTTCGTGGTGCATCTCCGGGGGTTCGTTGTGTGCTCACCTGCCCCATCATTCTCATCGCCACTTCAGCTGCCTATTCCACCTGGTCAGACACCTCGCCCAGCTCTACTCCTGCCTACCAGCATCCTCTCCTAGTTGCCGTTTCATGCCGGGATCTACTGCCGGGCTCCCTGCTCATCCCACGTGAGTGCTGTCCTATTTTCCCTTTACCAGTCTCACTCCTATTCTAATCCGCTCTCGTCTCCCCTTACAGGCTGGGTCCTCCTCTGGCGAGTGGCGTCTTTTTTTGAATCAATAAACTGTGGTTACTCAGCTTCTTTGTGTTCTTCGTGTGTTTTCTCTGGTGTCGTTCCCTGCACGTGAGCGGTTTATTATTGCCAATCATGACAGGAATGGCTGGACGGAGGGAGGTATGGCTGGAGCCTTGGAAGAGGTATGCGCTCTCTGAGTGTCCTCTAGATTTGGATGCCTCTTATTGTCGAACAGTTAAAGCGATTTAATTGTTATACTTATAAGGTTTTGCCCTTAGAAATGTAAATCTCTGTATGGTTTGATTTCTCATAAACGCATTGAATGATGGATTCTTATTTCACAGGGGCTGAATAAATAGTAACATTAGTAATTACTTAGTTAACACAGAGAGTAAACTGGACAGCTTCCATTTCAAAATACTGGAAAATAAGCTTGGGAATGCAGTAGCAATCGGTGTTTGTCTTTGAGCGGAATGTCTCACCAGTGACCAGGGCGAGGGTACATATGCAGGAAAAGGTGGAGGCATCCAGGTTCATTCTCTGTAGATTGGCGGAGAATTCAACGATGCTGTCGATCCACTCCCCAAAGCCCCGCAGGCACTGGAGCCGATGCCACACCGACCCGTCACAGAAGATCAGCTTCCCCTCCTGTGGGTTGGATCTGAAAGATTATGACAGCTTGTGCTAAAAATGTAAAAGCTGAAAGAAGGAGCTGAACATAAACGAACACTTTTTTGTTCAGTCAGTCCTAACAACTGAGATTCATTGTAGACTGAGTCCTAACAAGCCACGTTTAGCACTTCACCTGTAAGACAGCCGTAAAACAAACAGCTCCAGGAAAGCCGAGTAGAACAGGAGGTCTTGGTCATGTCTAGGTAGGGAGGTGAAGCCGGGGATCTTCTGTGCCCAACCTCGAATCACCTCCATCGATCTGGTCAGAAGGTCGTAAAACTGGCGGACGTGCTGGGCGTCATCTCCTAATGGACTCCCTGGGTTCTCCTTGAACTTCATGAAAATATCATGAATGCCATGAACTTAAATTTATAATTTTTTTGGGGGGGGTATGAAGGTCAGTTGTTGCATCACAATGCCCACCTTGGAGTAGTCCAGGCGAGAGGGTGCTGGGTTTGACTCCACATGCGCCCTGATGAGGGCACTCAGGAGGGAGCTGCCAGGTACAGACGAGTCTGGAAGAGCTCTTGGTTTGGACGGCAGACGACCCCTCCGACCTTTCAGGCTATCTGTCCTCACCACTGAAGAGCAAAGACAAGCGGATAGCTTTGAACCTCAAACTGTCAATATACAGCCCCAGATTAAGTCCAGCATTTTAGAAGACGTTCCTTTTATCTGCTTACCTTCTTTGACCATCCCCACGGCGAGGCACTTCTGGAAGCGGCAGTATTGGCATCGGTTCCTCCTGCGTTTGTCCACAGGGCAGCTTTTGGCAGCCAAGCAAACATACTTGGCATTTTTTTGCACTGTGCGCTGAATGGAGATGAAAAAAAACCCCTCAGATATTACTGTAATACCTCTGCATCTGCTGATAATATATCATAATTAAATGACAATGAAGAATCAAAAATTAGGGCTTCCTCCTGTATTCCTTTTAATATATATTTGACATTTTTCAGCCAACCTAAATTACTGCACCATTTTTGCTGCATCAGTTTACATAAATCACAACATTAGTGTGTAGAAGCAATAAGTTGGTGCTGAATTGTTCAATGTTTTTTTTTTCTACAATCTCTGATTTATTTAAAAAAGTCCAAAAAGTTTGACTTTAAGCAGCCTTAGACTAATTTCTTATTGGGTCATTAAGAGTTTGAGAGTTCTTTGGTTGATCAGAATATGTATCATACATCTAATAAATGTCAGACATTCTGATAATTGCTTCAAACATGTTCTGAATGGAATAAAACGAATATACAAAATAGTGCCCAGAACCTTTGGATGTTTGGATCCTATTTTTTTCTTTTTTCGCAGTTTAAAGAAGGAGCAGCAAGATTTTATATGATCATGATTATTTTAACGAAAATAGTTATGACCCAAAAATGGTTTTATAGGAATATTCCAAAAACAGAGTTGAAATCAAATTAATTCACCGAGCGTTTGGGTTGGCATAGCATGAATATTGTTTATATTATTATGTTTATATTAATTTATATGCACACAGCAGCTCTGACCTTTTTTTTAAGCTACACTTTTACAGTTTATAAATCAAATATGAGGCTGCACGATAATATCAGCTGATCGGCACGTTGATATTTAAGAGAGAGGCTTGAATTCAGCTGTACTAAAAAAAAAAAAATTTGGTGAGCTTTATTATTATTTATTTAAGAAATTGAAAACTTTGGGAACAAAAGGTTTAAAATGAGCGGAAGCACTCCTGCTCCTGTGGGCCATCCCAGGCGTTCAGCAGGCTGTGCAGGGCGGTCTGGGTAAACATACCGGGTCGTGGTCACTCATAATTTTGGGGAGCTGCCCTCCGGGAATTTCCCTCAGGGAGATGGGGGGGGGGGGGGGGGAGGCTTTGATTCTCAGCACGCAGGTGGTCATTTTCACACCGGAAATGTGGACATTAATTAAGACACGTGTGTCGAGAGAGCAAAAACGTGCACCCGAATTACAGCAATGTTCACTTCGAGGGCCAGTCGGAGGTCCCAGGGGAGATTATATTAAGAAGTGTTCCATACATGATATTAAAAAAAAACTTTTAGAAAGAAATTGTGCAAAAAGGTGCAACATCATAGCAAACCTTTAAGCACCAAATTATTATCAGCATTCTGCAAACGACTCAGTTAATAGGCTGCTACAGTTTTAATTTAAAAAAAAGTGCATGAAACAAACCTTGAAGAACCCCTTGCAGCCCTCGCAGGTGCGCACCCCATAGTGCTGGCAGGCTGCATTGTCCCCGCACACCGCGCACAGCCCCTCCGAGCCGAGCGCCCTCCGGCCGGGCGCCGAGCACGTCTGGTAATCCACGAAGTGGTGGCCCTGGGCGAGCTGGAGCGGGCGAGCGAAGCCCAGACCGGGCTGCTTCCCCAGGCCAGAGGAGCCCAAGACGGCGGCGCTGTCAAGCGGCCGGTGCGTCAGGGACGCGTCAAATTTCATCTGGCAGGCGGACAGGCTCTGGCCGCCGTGCTGCGCGTGTTTGAGGGACAGCAGCGAGAACCTGGACAGCGCGCTCTTCCGCTGCGCCGCCGCCGCCGCCAGGTAGTCCTGCCGAAGGCTGTAGAGCGACCCGGAGTCCTCCCAGATGTGACCCGCCGGAGGCTGGAGGCTGGACGGGACGGAGGCGTGCGGCGAAGGGGGGCGATAGTAGTACAGGGAGCCCGGGGAGGAGAGCAGCTCCTCCGGCTGCTGCTGCGGGCGGTGCTGGCCGGGCTGGTACCGCGGGCACCCGTGCGCGTCCTCCACCTTGACGCACGGCAGCTCCCCCTGCACCTGCATCTGGAAGAGGCACGGCGGCTTGACGTCGTAGCCGGAGCCGTAGGTGTCCGACAGGGGGGCAAAAGTGGAGCCAGACGCGCTCGAGATCTCACTGTTGGTGAGGTCCATGCTGAACTTGACGAACTCGGGCGTGAGGAAGTCGCAGCCGCGCTCGCCGCCGGCGCTCTGGGAGGCTGGGCTGGCTCCCTGTGGAGATGAGCCGCACTGCGTCTGGACGCACGGCATGGCCCCTGCGAAGAGAGAAAATATAGTTGTTGCATACCAGAAAAGTGGAATATGTGTTACCTAAATGGATGCCTTTTCAAAAACTGGCTGTTTTAAAAGTTTTAAGCTTTTCCTTGTCTTTTGTTCTTAGGTGGTAAATCGGTTGAAAATCCTCTTGTTAAAATTTGTATTATGATGGCAAACAACATGCACGCAGATGCAGAATTTACCAGATTACTGCTTGAAGTTCCAATACGCACAAATTTCCGCTTGCCTTCTGGACAAAATAAAAACAGGAGGTCATTTGCTCGCAGGCGCTATTAATCCTCCGTTTCCCTCATACATTAGTGTAAGAATTAATACTTGAGACGTCTATCCGGTGCAGATGGAGGATTAAAAAACATCTAATTCCTGCCTCTGAGATGTCGCTGCTGCCTGTAGAGAGCGATGGAAACCAGGCTTCTCCGTCGCTCAGCTGGCAGACTGGCTGCCTGTGACGCCCACAATGTGCTTATGTTTACGTGCCGCGCGTCCCTGCGCCAAACCCAGTTATACACGAGCCACGCGCGGCCAGTCAGCGTGTGTGCGCACAGAGCGCATTACACAGCATAGACTGCACACAGTTTAGGAATAATCCTTTTTGGAAAAGATGGATTTTGGTATTTATAAAAATATTGGACCTATTGCCCGAGTCATTTAAAGGGAACATAGTATGAGTCTGTGTGTGTGTGTGGGGGGGGGAAGGGTGTCAAAATAATGATATTAACAAATCATAATAATAATATGAACTAGAATGCACTCAACATGCAGACCCACACCCTTTTCAGCCCTGTAGAGTTAAAGCCTTGACCTCTGATCCCTTTGGGCCCAAACTCAGTCAGAGGTCGGGGTGTCGGGGTGAACATGTGTGCAAAGTTTGGTGGCCTTAGCTTTCCTTGTTCTTGAGATATAGTTTATATGGCATTCTAACCTTGACCTTTGACCTTGTGATCCCAAAAACCGTAGTCACAGTTCAGGATCACAAGGTGAACCTGTGCACTAAGTTTGGTGACCCTAGCTTTACTCATTTTATGTAGGGCATTGAAAATGCAAACTTTGACCTTTTGACCCCAAACCCACAGTCAGAGGTCAGGGTGAATCCGTGTCCCAAGTTTGGCGATGCTAGCTTTGTTTATTATTGGGATATAGTTTAATACAGCATTCTGACCTTGACCTTTTGACCCCAAAAGTATAGCCATTGGTACTCATCCCGAGGTCAACCTATGTGTCAAGTTTGGTGACCATATGAGGGGGGCTTAGAAGTTCATAGGCTGAGAAGTCCATAGTGGTCAAATTTGACCAAATGTGGTTTATTTTTCAACATAGTCTCCCCTTCAGTCCACACACTTCTTCCACTTCTTCGCTTGGATCCCTGCGGTTGAAAAATAAACCACATTTGGTTAAATCTGACCCCTATGAACTTTTCAGCCCCCCTTCGTAGCCTCATTCCCTGTCAAGTTAGTGTGGTCGATCACAAGTGGCATCGACCACTTAGTCTACCCACACAACTCATCAGTGTGGGTAATACAGTGCATCCGAAAAATATTCACAGCACCTCACTTTTTCCACATTTTGATATGTTACAGCCTGATTCCAAAATGGATTAAATTCATTTTTTCCTCAAAATTCTACACACAATGCCCCATAATGACAACATGAAAAAGTTTTTTTTCTGAGATTTTTGCAAATTTATTAAAAATAAAAAAAAACTAAGAAATCACATGGACAAAAGTATTCACAACCTTTGCCATGAAGCTCACATTTGGGTTCAGGTGCATCCTGTTTCCACTGATCATCCTTGAGATGTTTCTACAGCTTAACTGGAGTCCGCCTGTGGTAAATTCAGTTGATTGGGCATGATTTGGAAAGGCACACGCCTGTCTATATAAGGTCCCACAGTTGACAGTGCATGTCAGAGCACAAGCCAAGCATGAAGTCAAAGGAATTGTCTGCAGACCTCGGAGACAGGATTGTCTTGAGACACAAATCTGGGGAATCGTACAGAAATATTTCTGCTGCTTTGAAGGTCTCAGTGAGCACTGTGGCCTCCATCATCCGTAAATGGAAGAAGTTTGGAACCACCAGGACTCTCCCTAGAGCTGGCCAGCCATCTAAACTGAGTGACTGGGGGAAGGGTCTTAATCAGGGAGGTGACCAAGAGCCTGATGGTCACTCTGTCAGAGCTCCAGTTCCTCTGTGGAGAGAGGAGAACTTTCCAGAAGGACAACCATCTCTGCAGCAATCCACCAATCAGGCCTGTATGGAAGAGTGGCCAGACGGAAGCCACTTCTTAGTAAAAGGCTCACGGTAGCCCATCTGGAGATTGCCAAAAGGCACCTGAAGGACCCTCAGAAACAAAATTCTCTGGTCTGATGAGCCAAAGATTGAACTGTTTGGTGTGAATGTGTGGCATCATGTTTGGAGGAAACCAAGCGCCGCTCATCACCAGGTCAATACCATCCCTACAGTGAACCATGGTGGTGGCAGAATCATGCTTTGGGGATGTTTTTCAGTGTCAGGAACTGGGAGACTAGTCAGGATAGAGGGAAAGATGAATGCAGCAATGTACAGAGACATCCTGGATGAAAAGCTGCTCCAGAGCGTTCTTGACCTCAGATTGGGGCGACGGTTCATCTTTCAGCAGGACAACGACCCTAAGCACACAGCCAAGATATCAAACAAGTGACTTCAGGACAACTCTGTGAATGTCCTTTAGTAGCCCAGCCAGAGCCTAGACTTGAATCCAAGTGAACACCTCTGGAGAGATCTGAAAATGGTTGTGCACCGACGCTTCCCATCCAACCTGATGGAGCTTGAGAGATGCTGCAAATAGGAATGGGTGAAACTGCCCAAAGATAAGTGTGCCAAGCTTATGGTATCATATTCAAAAAGACTTGAGGCTGTAATTGCTGCCAAAGGTGCATCAACAAAGTATTAAGCAAAGGCTGTGAATACTTATGTACACATGGTTTTAGTTTTTTGCTTTTAATAAATTTGCAAAAATCTCAATTTTTTTTCACATTGTCATTATGGGGTATTGTGTGTAGAATTTTGAGGAAAAAATTAATTTAATCCATTTTGAAATAAGGCTGTAACATAACAATGTGGAAAAAGTGAAGCGCTGTGAATACTTTCCATATGCACTGTATAACATAAAATAAGCCTAAGTAAGGCAAATAATTTGTGTGGGAAATAGGAGAGCAATAAAGTCACCAAGATAAAATCAGCAAATGCGGAGATCGTTGGGATTCAAGAAACAAGCGTCATTGTCTGCTCGTGACCACTGGTGACTGTTATATAGTGAAAATGACACAAGGCGGAGAGCTCTTGAGGGACATCCAACTGAACTTTATTAAGCAGAACACTCAGCTATATACAGAGTGGGCCGTGCCCGCCTGACGTCACCCTGTGGGTGGGCACGGCATCCCAGACATCCAAATCTCATACATAACACCCCCCCCCTTTACAAACTGTGAAACCACACACACAATTGAACCTCCCAAATTTAGAAACCCGAATCACACACCAAGAACAGGGAGGATAATATGCTGTAATAGAACAACCTATTACATTCACACCAAAATAATCAAAATGGACCACGTCTCCTTACACACATATATACTACCGTTTGTCATATCCGGCTCTAGGGAGCCGGGCAATCAGAGCCAGGGGCAAGCCAGTGAGTCGTGATATTTTATTCAGGGAAAGGGGAAGGGATGAGGAGAGCACAGATACTCATGCAGACGTACACTCACAGGTTGCACAGCGCAGAGGTAAGCAGCTCGTACCAGACGTGGGGGTAACAAGACGTACAGACTCACAGCGGGATACAAACACAGGAATGCTGCAAGAGGAGTATAAGCTGACACCAGACGAAGGGGCTTCAGCTTAGCAATGTGTTTATGTCGCAGCCCCGAGTCATCGAGGCTGCTCCTATTTATCCTCATTGGCAGCGCCCCAGCTGATGAAGACTAATTGGCCCCAGCCGTCCATAATGCTGCCAGCTGGGGGCCAGCTGAGACGCTGCTCAATGGGAAGCAGGGATGAGGGAAAACATGGGCTGAGTGCCGAGACGGCATCTCAACCCATGGTGACAGAGCCCCTCCCTCAAGGTCGGGCTCCTGAACGACCAGGAACATCCCAGCCCCCCCCCCCCCCCCCCACCACCTAGGGTGGGAGGAAGGGAGGCGGACCGGAGGGGAAGAAGCCAAGGGAAGGACAACACCAATGGGGCAATGTAGGGTAGCGGGAAAGAAAAACCCAAATACAATACTGACAAAACAGAATAATTAACCCAGGTACAGATGGGGAGAAGAACTGGGTCAGCACGCCGGTTACATACTACCCAGAGAGTACCAACCATGCGTGACCCAGAGCAAGGAAAAAAGAACCACCAAAAAGGTACAGGGCAAAAAATGCTGAGTACGGTTAAATAAAGGGGAACCTATACACAGCGCTAATTTAAGTACATACACAGTCACCAAGAAAAGTGAGGGTGACTGGAACAAATGACAATTATAGAGCATGGTGTTACGGAAAACAAGGCACATGACTCTATAATGAACCAACAGGACAAAAAAGAAATACTGAGTGCAGGCAAAGAAAAACCCACACACACGAATATATAAATACCCAGTCACCTAAAGAAATGAAAGTGACTGGAATAAATGGATAAGTGCAGAGCATGGTGTTACGGAAAACAAAACATAACTCTACAATACAAAAAACGAGGCTAAAAACATGGCACAAAAAGTAAAATGCTGAGCATGAGCGATGGAAAACACAGCACTATAAAAACGAATCCACCAACAGGACAGAACATTACACCCGAGTGACCTTAACAAAAGAAAAAGTGACACCCGAGGTGAATGGCAGGCAGAGTCCAAAAATGGCCGAGATGGCTCCGGAGATCTCCCCGCCCATTGTCCAGCTGGCGAATCAGGGGAAGAGAAGTGTTCGGACGGCGAACTCTGGACCCAGATCCCAGGAATCCAGTCCACCCAGAGGGAAACACAGACCAGTGGGGGGAACCAGATCACCGAACCGAAAGTTCTGTGGGTCGGGTCGTCGACCCGCATCACTCAACCACCAGGACCGTTGAGACGGGCGAAGGATCAGAGCGGATCCCGGTGGAAGAGGCTCAGGGGAGAGCCGATGACGAGGGCGGCGGGCGTCAGGCCGCAGGAAAACGGCCACCTCCTCACCGGACCTGGACAATACTGGGGCAGCACCCACGTCGGACCCCGATCGGGCCTCAGGCGAACCCACGTTGGACCCCGACTGGGTCTCGGGCGAACCCACGTTGAATACTGCACCAGAACCGACCTCCAACGTTGAACCCGGACCCTCCAGCACCACGAGGAACAGCAACTCCTTGCCGGTGACCCTGGAAGAAGGCTCAGAAGAGAAAACAGAACCGGGATCAGGATCACCGGCAGCGCCAGAACCCGGCGAGACGAGCTCAGACGCAGCGGGCGGCTGCACCCGGCTCGTCTCCCCTGGAGATAGGCTGAAGTGCTCGGGGATAAAAAGAGAAAAGAAAGGAGAGCACTCGCCTGATCTCGGGTTCTGACGCCGTCCAGGACTGCGAAGATCCAGGATCCGTCGTCAGGAGGTCGTTGTCAGGCTCCCATCTAGCCGCGTCGGGCCCCGCAGCCAGCACGATGGTCAGCGCAGCTTGAGATCCCTCCAGCTCAGGTGACCCCGCCGACGATCCACTCGGCGTGAAGCCAGAAGAATCTCGTCCCGCCGGACCGAACCGCTCCTCCGTGGAGACCCGGGGACGCTCAGTCGTCGGCGTAGACTCCACGCAGCAGTCAGTCCCCCTCCTCCGTCCGCAATGTAGCTGCGGAACCACAGGCCCTCTCCATATCCCACCACGTTGACCCGGAGCCGGGGACCGCTCGGCGGAGAGAGACAGAGGATGCGGGATTAGGCATACAGGTTACAGCAGGTGGGGAGAGTTCAGGGAGCTGCGAACCCTGAACTTCTCCTCCAGGGATGTGACAGAGCAAATCATTAAGCAGGTGTGAAAAAACAATGACTTGCCTGCCCCCTGGAGGTTGAGCATCGCCTGCTGTAGTGGAATCTGCTTCTTCCTCTCCCCGCCCGGCGATAACGGAGGACCCCCCGGGAATTCGTCTGAGGGTCGCTCGCGTTGTCTCCAGCAGAGAGCTCACCAGGCCGGGATTCCAGGCACACACAGCAGTCAGGAAGCGCGTCGAGGAGGAGGGGGAAACAGCCGGGGTGAGCCAGCCCGAATGTCCAGGAATGACAGCGGGGGAACGAGGCTCAGGGGACGAGGCGAAGGGATGACAGCTGCGTGGGAGGAACAGTCCTGACGATGACCCAGAACTGGATCCGGACGAGGTTCGTGCAGAGGTGACTCGGCGATGTGATGACGACTACTCCCAGGGGACGAAGCGAGGGGGAAACCCAGGATTCGCCGCTCCAGATCGGAGATCGAGACGAGGAAGGCGTCGAGCACGGGAAGGCTTCGTAGCCCTGAAGTCCTCACCATCAATCTCACTGCCGCCGCCACATGCCTGAAGGTGGTGACAGGAAACACAGTAGAGCTCGCGACAGCCACTCGACCCCGGACATAACTGCTGTCAGCTGCGGCTCCTAGAAGGGAATCCCGAGTGACGTGGCGCAGGTCGGGGGGAAGTCCTCTGGTTGGCGCGAACTCCCGGACTGGAATGACGGCAGGAACGGGACTCCGAAGCGGGGAAAGACGTCGCCCACTTCGACTCCCTGCCGGGATTTCCATCCACCCCGTGGAGCTTCTCTCGCTGTGTACCTGCAGCGTCTATCCTGGCACTGTCCTCCAGATGGTACAGAGAGTGAGGGTGACAGTCCAGGAGTTCCTCAGCACGGCCCGGATGCCAGCGTCTCGCGTTGGAGGCGTCGTGCAGGGTGAAGAATGTCCCGTCGACAGCCTCCGAGATGGACCTTAGCTCGTCGCCCTGGCGCCGGAAGTGACTCCTGGGAAACGGCATGCTAGCAGCGCTGACACTCGGACAGAAAGGTACGTTTCCACAGCGACTCACGGCCGCCGGCAACTCTTCTGGCTGCGACATACTGTCATATCCGGCTCTAGGGAGCCGGGCAATCAGAGCCAGGGGCAAGCCAGTGAGTCGTGATATTTTATTCAGGGAAAAGGGGAAGGGATGAGGAGAGCACAGATACTCATGCAGACGTACACTCACAGGTTGCACAGCGCAGAGGTAAGCAGCTCGTACCGGACGTGGGGGTAACAAGACGTACATACTCACAGCGGGATACAAACACAGGAATGCTGCAAGAGGAGTATAAGCTGACACCAGACGAAGGGGCTTCAGCTTAGCAATGTGTTTATGTCGCAGCCCCGAGTCATCGAGGCTGCTCCTATTTATCCTCATTGGCAGCGCCCCAGCTGATGAAGACTAATTGGCCCCAGCCGTCCATAATGCTGCCAGCTGGGAGCCAGCTGAGACGCTGCTCAATGGGAAGCAGGGATGAGGGAAAACATGGGCTGAGTGCCGAGACGGCATCTCAACCCGTGGTGACACCGTTCAAAAGTTTGGGGTCACCCAGACAATTATTTTGTGTTTTCCATGAAAAGTCACACTTATTTACCGCCATGAGTTGTAAAATGAATAGAAAATATAGTCAAGACATTGACAAGGTTAGAAATAATGATTTGTATTTGAAATAATAATTTTTTCCTTCAACCTTTGCTTTCGTCAGAGAATCCTCCATTTGCAGCAATTACAGCATTGCAGATCTAACATGATTGCACAAGGGTTTTCTAATCATCCATTAGCCTTCTGACTCAATGAGCAAACACACTGTACCATTAGAACACTGGAGTGATAGTTGCTGGAAATGGGCCTCTATACACCTATGTAGATAGTACACCAAAAACCAGACATTTGCAGCTAGAATAGTCATTTACCACATTAACAATGTATAGAGTGTATTTCTGATTAGTTTAAAGTTATCTTCATTGAAAAAAAGTGCTTTTCTTTTAAAAATAAGGAAATTTCTAAGTGACCCCAAACTTTTGAACGGTAGTGTATATATATATACTATATATATATATATATATATATATATATATATATATATATATATATATATATATATACACACACACACACACACATTATATATATATATACATACAGGCATTCACACCAGAAAAATAAAATATCAGGTAACCCCAATGTATCTGGGCAGCCACCATCCAGAAAACTGCCTCGGAGGCCCCGGACACCCCCACAGCATATGCGTCCCTGGCCCCTGTCCACCTCCAGGGTCAAAACCCCCCTCCCTGACGAACATGTCTTTATGCCGCCAAAATCTTCTATACAGTCACGGAGGGCCTGGGCATCCCCATGGCATCCTTAAGTCTGGCCGCTGCTGCCCCCAGGATCGAAACACCCCTCACTGGCCAACATGTCTCTAACCCTCAAAACTGGTCTTTCTTCTCTGGGCCAAACCCCGCCGTCGACCCACAGGGGAACTCAATCCAGTCTCCCGTGCCCACCATGTCGTCTCAGGACCTCCCACCTGCGTCGTGCTGTCCCGCCGACCGGGTCCAAACTCTTACCCCGACAATGGCATTTGGCGCTCTGCAGAACTGTGCCAATTTTTCCGCTCCACTCTCATGTCCTCCAGCCTTGGCAGCCCTCTTCACGGGGACCCCGCAGTGCTGTCCAGTTCCCACACCAAGGTTACCGCGGCCTCTGGCACTGGGGTCAACCCTCACTGGGTTATCGTCACACCAGTCACAATTAACACCCAGCTCGCCAGACCAGCTCGTGTCCCAAACCGCGCCATCAACCATGTCTGGCTGTAGCTGCTGTCCCTCGGGGTCCTCTGTGACACTCCCGTCGGCTCCATCTCCCGACCCGGGCACGTCGTCACTGCTCTCGGCCCCCTCGCTCCACGTGTCTTGCTGCGTAGCCTCCGTATCCGGCCGCTGCTCACCTCCGGGATACGCACCATCGCCTTCGCCGGGCCTGCTCACCGACCTGGGGTCCTCACCGCTGCATCCTGTGCTCTCGGTGTTGGTGCTCTGCTGCGCTGTCACCTGTGGCTGCTGCTCCTCCCCGGGGCCTTCAGCCTGCCTGGCCTCGCTCGCCCACTTTTAGCGCGAAGTTAACTCCTTAGCTAGCCCATCAGTTCCTGGTGCCAAGAGCTCCATCACACGCAGCTTCACTGCCCTCGTCTGACCGTCGAAGTGCCTGGCCAGCCGCTCGACAGCATCCTCGTAGAGGTCTGCTCCACCCAGAGCACCGAGGATCCTTCGGCCCTCCCCGCCGAGATTGTGGACCAGGAGCGCCCACCGACGTCTCCCGTCTAGCCTGTGTAGGCCCAGCGCCCAAATATATTCCTCAAATGAGGCTCTCCACTCCGGCCAGAGGATCACAGGCTCCCCCTCGCGCTCCAGAAACAGTGCCAACAACCGAGGCAACCAGCACGCTGCAATTAGTCTCCTCGCCGCCAAATGTTATATTGTGAAATGACACGAGACGGAGAGCTTCTTGAGAGACATCCAACTGAACTTTATTAAGCAGAACACTCAGCTGTACACAGAGTGGGCCTTGCCTGCCTGACGTCACCCTGTGGGGTGGGCACGGCATCCCAGACACCCCAAATCTCATACATAACAGTGACATGCTGGCTGAAGCCAGGAGTCCAGGAGAGAGGCATGCAGTTACTCTTTTAGGTGGCATTATTACTCTGTAGATGCACTACAGAATGTAAGAAGAGTATGTATTTGTGTTCATAATGTTCCATAACGTACTTACAGTGGGGCAAAAAAGTATTTAGTCAGCCATCAATTGTGCAAGTTCTCCCACTTAAAAGATGAGAGAGGTCTCCAATTTTCATCATAGGTATACCTCAACTATGAGAGACAAAATGAGAAAAAAAATCCAGAAAATCACATTGAAGGATTTTTAATGAATTAATTGGTAAATTCCTCGGTAAAATAAGTATTTGGTCAATAACAAAAGTTCATTTCAGTACTTTGTTATATACCCTTCGTTGGCAATGGCAGAGGTCAAACGTTTTCTGTAAGTCTTCACAAGGTTTTCACACACTGTTGCTGGTATTTTGGCCCATTCCTCCATGCAGATCTCCTCTAGAGCAGTGATGTTTTGGGGCTGTCGCTGGGCAACACGGACTTTCAACTCCCTCCAAAGATTTTCTATGGGGTTGAGATCTGGAGACTGGCTAGGCCACTCCAGGACCTTGAAATGCTTCTTACGAAGCCACTCCTTTGTTGCCCGGGTGGCGTGTTTGGGATCATTGTCATGCTGAAAGACCCAGCCACGTTTCATCTTCAATGCCCTTACTGATGGAAGGAGATTTTCACTCAAAATCTCACAATACATGGCCCCATTCATTCTTTCCTTTACACGAATCAGTCGTCCTGGTCCCTTTGCAGAAAAACGGCCCCAAAGCATGATGTTTCCACCCCCATGCTTCACAGTAGGTATGGTGTTCTTTCTCCTCCAAACATGACAAGTTGAGTTTTTACAATAAAGTTCTATTTTTGTTTCATCTGACAATATGATATTTTCCCAATCCTCATCTGGATCATCCAAATGCTCTCTAGCAAACTTCAGACGGGCCTGGACGTGTACTGGCTTAAGCAGGGGGACACGTCTGGCACTGCAGGATTTGAGTCCATGGCGACATAGTTTGTTACTGATGGTAGCCTTTGTTACTTTGGTCCCAGCTCTCTACAGGTCATTCACTAGGTCCCCCCGTGTGGTTCTGGGATTTTTGCTCACCGTTCTCGTGATCATTTTGACCCCACGGGGTGAGATCTTGCGTGGAGCCCCAGATCGAGGGAGATTATCAGTGGTCTTGTATGTCTTCCATTTTCTAATAATTGATCCCACAGTTGATTTCTTCACACCAAGCTGCTTACCTATTGCAGATTCAGTCTTCCCAGCCAGGTGCAGGTCTACAATTTTGTTTCTGGTGTCCTTTGACAGCTCTTTGGTCTTGGCCATAGTGGAGTTTGGAGTCTGACTGTTTGAGGTTGTGGACAGGTGTCTTTTATACTGATAACGAGTTCAAACAGGTGCCATTAATACTGGTAACGAGTGGAGGACAGAGGAGCCTCTTAAATAAGAAGTTACAGGTCTGTGAGAGCCAGACATTTTGCTTGTTTGTAGGTGACAAAATACTTATTTTACTGAGGAATTTACCAATTAATTCATTAAAAATCCTTCAATGTGATTTTCTGGATTTTTTTTCCCCATTTTGTCTCTCATAGTTGAGGTATACCTATGATGAAAATTGGAGACCTCTCTCATCTTTTAAGTGGGAGAACTTGCACAATTGGTGGCTGACTAAATACTTTTTTCCCCACTGTTTATATCCTGTCATCACAATGCTGCAGGAACGGTCAGAACAAGTTATTCCAATCCAATATGGTGCTTCCGTTTGCTGGGGAAATGGCAGCCATGTGCAGTCGAATGTTTATAAAATGTCAGTGTGGTTCCTAAACTGGGTGGAAAATGATGCTGCAATATTTAAACCTTGAGGTTTTTTGACCAAAGCAATTTAATTTAAAACCTTTGGAAAATGTATTAACACCTTAAGCTGCAGGGTTTTTTTAAGCGTGTTTATGGCTTCATAGCACTGGTTAAAAGAAATGTACTAGAGCATGTTTGTTCTCTTGTAGGCTGAAGGCAGGCATTGATTTATTTTGCCGTCCTGGATACCGGAGGACACGACAGCTGGCGGCACTTCTCCCTTTTTATTAGCAGGAGGAAGGATGAGGAGTTGCGCAATCTTGCCTTCATCCTACGTCAAAGACTCGACGAGCCTCCGCTCGAACCCCATTGGACGATGTGGAGCCGAGCGTGCAATCCGATTGGCTCTCCGCAACGTCACTCAGTGCACGCTGCAGGCCGGGGTTTCCTGGTTCGGAGCTGTCAAACAAGCAAGTCAGGCTCCGGACAGCCGCCGATGCCCCGTCCGAGTGAGTTTATCTCAGCCACCAAACAAGAAATCCTGTAAGTTGGAACGTGTGTTGTGTTTTTCAGACATTTTAACAGTAGATTAGCCCGCGTTCTTTTCTTGGCAGAGAGCCAAGAAAGCGGAGCAACATCTGCTAATTTTCCTTGCTAGTCGGACAACCTCTTTTTGCTCTTCCTGTGAACCAGGCGCGCCGAAGTAACGTGCGTTTCTTTTCTAAAATAAATAAAAAAATGGCGCAGACAGATGAATTTTCCACATCCCTACTAGAAGGGGTGGCAGTCGTCCCCCCCTCCCGTCAACGTAAAGAAGCTTATTGGTGACCGTAAAGGCGGAGCCTGCTGTTGGGCTCCTCAGAGGAGGACGCTGAGCTGACGCTTTAATCCACAGCGGCACGACGGTCAGAGATCGCGCTGACCTCCTCATCTGTGTGCTTGTGTTGCGCGACGATACACGACCACCTGCTGCGTGAAGCTAACAGGTGGCATTCACACAAGTTGTTTACCTTCATCACGGGAGCTCGCCATGCCCCCCCCCCTTCTTCTGGATTTATGGTGAGACGGGAGTAACTTCCTGAAGTGTGAAGGAGGAGACAGGCGGCATCAACATTCGGACTTTGTTACTGACTCACATCATTGTCAAACGGTTTGGAAATGCTGTGCAAACTCTAGATAAAAAAAAAACAAAAACAAACAATGCAGTGATTTGCAAATCGCATAAACCACTGTTTACTCACAATAAAACATAGAAATCATAGCTGGTGTTGAAATTAAGACTTTTTACTGTTTCATGAAAAAAAATATTGGCTCATCTTGAATTTGATGGCAGCAGCATGGCTCAGATAAGTTGGAACAGGGGTAACAAAAAAAGGGGGAAAGTGATTGGTACTAAAAGAAAGGCACTGGCTACGGGTACGGAAGCTGTAACCTGAGACGCATTGTCTGTTGCTACGGGGGAGTTGATCAGTCCGACAGAACCTTTTCAGATCGGTTCACAACCGCCACTGTAGTGCAAGGCAAGGGGGTGTGTGATCGAAAGGTGAGGCGTTTGTCTCCCGCTGTCACCGCTCGCTGTCTGTAATGCTGTGAATATGTGATATATACTGTATATGTGAATGGGTAGCTAGCCGAATCTGTTAAGCGCTTTGGTCATACAGAGATTCAAAAATTAAAAAAAAAGAAGAGCTACATAAACAAATACCATTCAGCCATCTCAGTGAAAAACGTATCTAATAAACATTTTCCATCATCATAGCAGTCTGACAGGGGCGACAATGACCGTTTCATTTAGGCCTGATCAGATTCCTCCACGCGGCTCTGTCCTTCGCCCTCCGCTGCCAGGAACTCCTGACCTTGTTAACCCGGGCGACGTCCGAGAGTTGCTTTCTGACTGACCATTTCATGAAACTGCTTGCAAAGTATTTGAGTACCGCTAGCTTTTGCTGGACTAGTGGCACATTCTTGGCAGATAGAGGAATATTATCAGTGGCAAGGACAGGCCAAGACAAACTGACTCCAGTATCTGTTGCAGTGACTGACCAGATGATAGGTTTGTTTATCCAAAATAATGGGCATAGGGAAAGAACATGAATCAATAATGGTAAAAATATGGGCGGTAAAAGACCAAATAACAATTATTAATTACTATAATCCATGTAACAGATTGACAGTTGACTGAACACTGTAAATAGACAAGCACAGGGTAAGGTGGTTTGGTGTGGGGATTTTTATGCACATAACGCACTGTGGGGTCGCAGGAATATAGATGTAAATGGCACAGTAATTGAGGATTTTTTAGGGGACAGGGACTTAATATGCATGAATGATGGGAAAGGTACTAGGTTTAGCAGTAATCTAGTCACAGAAAGTGTGTTAGACCTAACTTTGGTTTCAAATGCGATTGCAGGAATCACATCTTGGGAGGTATTAAGTCGGTCAGCTAATGGGAGTGATCATTACCCAGTAAGAGTTAAAATTGGTCTAGAAGCGGGAGAAGAAGGGATACAGTCCGGCACAAGATGGAAATTGGATAAGGCAGATTGGGATACATTTAAATATCTGTGTAAGACTAGGTGTGAGCAGCTAACCCATCTAAAATTATACATTTGCATATTAAATCAAAAAATAAAATGCCTCGGCACGTATTTACAAGCTCACTCACTGCGCATGTGCAAAATACTCCTAAACAGTCCTCACCGTGCATGCGTAGAGCAAAGCATCTTCTTTGGTTTCCCAACGCTCATTAGGTTGGTGGGAGGAGGATGGCGGATGGTTACCTACACGGACGTTCAAGCAACAGACACAAAAACACTCGAGTTCAACTCCCACTCTCATCTGTGATTGACCTTTTTGTTCATTTTTTTTCCCTTAGTTTGTTTTTCACTCCACTAATGAACGGTTCCTGTGAGGTTAGGGATTAAAGTGTGGGGTAGTTGGTCAATGTTGAAAGACAGTAAAAGTGACAGGAACACAAACTGCCAAACGTTAAGCTGCCGCTACACACCTTTCTTAAAGCTGCAAACTCCACGTATCCACTGTGCGTGAAAAATCTTTACGTGTCTGTGTACATTCTTTCTGAGTGACAAAACGTGCAATTTCGCGTTTTTTTGGTGAGACTGGGCTGTACCATTATACTTGTACATGCCATAGAATTTAGAATCCTAAATTAACATTAAGAGGTTAGCCTTTAGGATTTAGGAAAGGGTAAGGTTAAAAAGATAGTAGATATTAAATTTAAAAATCAAAACAAAATATGGGTAAGTGTAACACTTCTGTTACTGTAGTGTTTCTTCACAGGGTCGTTGTGTAATAAAACACCGCAGGATCATACCAGCTCATCGTGATAACTTCTCCTTATTCTCCGTTTTACATTCCACCAAAACCTCACTGCACACATTTGAGGTTCTACACCAACATGAGAAATACCTTTCTTCAATTGTTGATAAAAGCCTTTGATTTCCGTAACACCAGCCTCTGTGGTCTGTAGAGACGGAAGGCGTTTCCCCAAACGGACTCACAGGTCCAGTTTAAAAACAAACACAGACATCTGTATATGAATAATATCTATTTATTTCCTTTTTAACCTTACCCCTTCATAAATCCTAAAGGCTAACTTCTTATTGTTCATTTAGGATTCTAATTTCCATCTCATGTAAAAATAAAATGGCTTCTTTTATATAGGTCTTAATAAAAAAAAAAAATCTTGATGACCAAAGTGTTTAACAGACTCCATTATCTAACCATTCGTTCAAATCAGATATTCACACACACACACACACACACACACTGCAAGGACAGCGGGCGGTGACAGTTGGAGACGAACCCCTCACATTTGGATCACAGGTAGACCACACTTTTTCCTCACACTACAGCGGCAGCGACTGTGATCTGATTTGAAAAAGTTTTATCGGATTGATCAACTCTTCCATAGCAACAGACAATGACTGTAGGGCAACAGTATTAATATAACGTATTTGTAAATTTTTGTGAATGTGGCACAGCGTGTCATGTGACGCAATCAGATTCCAGCTGTGTCTGGAGCAAGCAATTCTACAGGTACGGTTCCGCAGCCATAGCCACAGAAGACACGGCATTACTAGAATGTATTCGTAGATTTTTGTGAATGAGGTATGGCGTGCAGAATCACGTGACACCAACTGGCCATTGGGATTCAAGCTGTATCTGTAGAAAACATTCTATGGCTATGGTTCTGGATCATAGGCACTGCCTAAAAGAAACAGCTGGAGGAACATTCATTCATTCATTCATCACACCCTGGACAGATCGCCAGTCCATCGCAGGGCCAACACAGAGAGACAGACAACCATTCAGTCTCACAGTCACACCTAAGGACAATCTAGAATCCCCAGTTTTGATGCCAATTAACCTAACTTGCATGCTTTTGGCATGTGGGAGGAAACCGGAAAAATCCCGGAGTAAACCCACGCAGACACGGGGAGAGCATGCAAACTCCTTACAGATCACTGTTGGTCGGGGGCTGGGATCGAACCCAGGATCCCCTGGCCAAGGGTGGGTTGCTGTGCTGCCGCAGCGCTAACCACTCTTCCACCGTGCCGCCCCAGCTGGAGGAACATGTCGCATCTAAATGAAGTTAATGAGCAGTAGGCCAGAATCATCACTGGGTATAAAACAGAGAATCTTAGCGAGGCTGAGCCTCAAATGTAAAGATGGGCAGAAGCTCAGCAGTCTCTAAAGAAAAATCAGCGTTCACAACCTGAGCTACCGTTTAGAAACAGGAGAATTTATTTATTTACTTACTGAATATGTTGAAGGCAAACGCTTGCCTGTGAGACTGTCCTTTATAAATAATAAAAAAAAATATTGTCAAGAATGTTGTTATTGGGAAAATTCACAGAAATGTCATGATATCATTTCTTGGCTATATTGCCCACTGCAACTGACAACTTTTACAGCTGTAAAGGCCCCGTCAATGCAATACATGCGCTCATCCAGACAATGACCCGCATTTTTTAAACATGCATAAGACGGAAAAGTGGTCATACGATCGTTTCAAAACAAAGCTCGGCATTTATCAGTCTGGACATGAGCGTTGTGTTTTCAGGTCTCTGTACGAGCACAGGGCAGCAGAGAAGCCTGGCTGTGTGGGAGAATTATTTCATCAGCTTGTTGAACAGTGCAACCTTTCAGAGGATACGTTTGCCGAGATGAATGTTTTAACAATTAAGGAGACTGCTTTTATTAATTATAAATGTTCTTTACATGTTTATGTCACTTCAGCAAATATAACAGATTTAAGCGTGAAAAAAAAAATCTGGAGTTGTTATGGCAGCAGATCCACTGTCTGTGCCGTTCTTTGAAGCAGTCGGGGAAAGTAATGGACTCGTGCAAAACTTAGAAGTTCAAAAAAGCTTTATCTCAAAAATGGTTGAAATTCCAATATCCATGGTCATCAACAAAGAAAATGTTCTAAACAGCTTCCAAACATTCCTTTACAATTGAGCTCACATGGCCAAAAAACTGCCAGCCTCCTTGCTTCTCTTCAAAACTAACGTCATGCTTCCTTTTTCCGTGGTCGAATAGGTTTCAAAATAAGAGTCTCTACTTTTCATAAATACAAGCTTAAATCGACCTCATTTCTGTTCTATGTAATGATAAGGAAATACAAAAATAATTTCAGTTCACAATAAATCAAATGTAAAATCTTATTTATGGCTCTAACAGTTGTTATTTGATGGAATGGAGAAAACTGAATTAACCTTTCTGCTTTCAAAATATTTTCTGTGGTTGTGATTGAGCTCAGGGTTTTTCAAGGAGTGGGTCTGTTATTTTTATATATAGGCCTTAATATCTTTGCATTGTAGGAACTTGTCGTTGGAAACAAATCTGCTGTCTATTTCAGCTTCAGTACAGGTGCAGAAAATGGTCATGTTGATCATTTATTGTAGCTCTGTAAGACAGTTTGGTTAAGCGTTAACTTCAAAAGATTGTGATTTTTTCCTGCTGCTTTCTGACGGACATAACAGCATGCCGCATGTAATAGGTCACTTATTACTCCAAACTGCTTATTGACATTTGAGCCATCTGTGTGTGTGAGTGCTTGATTAAAATGCATCAGAATCTGCCTTGGTATACTCCGATCCTTGGAAAACTCGTCAAACTGCAGTACAGTAGGAATACATCGATTTTATTGGACCATATCTGGTGGTAATTGACATGCTGGTGTCATGTTGTAGACATTATGGTCAGATCTGGGTAGTAACTAGTTGCATGTGCTGAAGTAACTTTGTCACAGAATTCTAATTTACAGGGCATTTTTATTGTAAGATATTTTTATTACTCTTGAATACATTTATGAAGAAAAAAGTGCACCTTTCCTCAAGCATGTTTGGTTGCTCTCTGAGTTCCTTTTGATTTCACTGATTTTTAGTGAGTATGTCCAGTTTTTCCACTCATTTTCAAACAGTGACCTATTTTTATTTATTTAATTTTAAGCATGGTTCTTTTATTCTGGCTTAGGAAATGTTTTATTTACTACTGTTTACCTTTTCCCTGACGAGGTCAGACGGGAGTCTCCATGTACCATGATGTCTGCAGACGATCTGTAGTGTGAGTATGGAGCAGTTGGAAGAGAACCTTGAGAGGTGGAGGTGTGCACTGGAGCGAAGAAGAATTAAAGTCAGTAGAAGCAAGACAGAATACATGTGTGTGAATTAAATGGAGGCAGTTGTAACAGTAAAGATGCATGGAGTAGGGAAGGTAGGTGAGTTTAAATACCTGGGGTCAACCATCCAAAGTGATGGAAAATGCACAAGAGAAGTGAAGAAGAGAGTGCAGGCAGGGTGGAGTGGGTGGAGTGTCAGGGGTGATTTGTGACAGAAGGATAACAACTAGAGTGAAAGGGAAGATGTACAAGAGGGTCGTGAGACCTGCTGCCTTGTATGGCTTGGAGGGTTAGGGTTAACCCTTATAACAAATATGGAAGGAAAGACCTTGACATGACACGCAACTTGCAAGAAGCGCTGCACAAAAAAACCCACAAAAAAACCCACCCAGAACATGCGGGCTAGCACACATCTCGGAGCAGCATTAGCAGTGGCTAAGCTAAAAAGACATCAGCATGGAGGTTGCTTTCTCCGAGCGCAAAATAAGTAAAGTTTTTTTATGAAGTGCTTTTCAGAGACCTATATTCACAAAACACCGTACAATAAAATGCAATAAAAGGAAGTTGATAAATAAAAATAATTTTAAAAATACAAAAACAAGTTAAAACACGAGATTAAAATAATGTATAAATATGACACTATTAAAAAGCAGTTGAATTGAAACTCAATGGAAAGCCTCATTAAGCAAAAATATTTTCAGCTGCTTTTTAAGAGTCCACAGCCTATCCCAAACAATGTCCACTGCCCTCCCTGTGTGCCGAGAAGTGTTTCCGCAGAAAATGAAGACCCGAGAATACTTTATTATATGAAAAAGATGTCAACAGTTTTATTTTGGAACATGATTTGAGGTTGAATAAGGTGAACAAATATGAAATATATGGGATCGTGATACTTGATATTGCGAGATTGTGATTATTGTTGAATCATGATAGGATCGTACCATGACTCAAGTATCACGATCCGAATCGAATCGCAACGTCCCTCGTGATTCCCACCCCTACAAGTAACAGACTCTGCTACTCCATAAGGGGCTGTTATAACGCTACATGTTCAAAACAAGTGCGAGTAATATTCCATCAAGTAAAAAAAGAAAATAACAAGCTAGTCCATCCTGATTGAAACCTTGCTGGGTCTAGAAGTTTAAAAGGTTAAGGTTGCGTGTCCACCAAACGTGTTTTTTTTTTTTTCCCTCTCTCTCTGGGCGACTATTTTCCATTCATTTTCTATGTAGTCCAGTGTTCAGCACTGAAATGCTCTCGGTGGTGGCCGTTTTTTGTCGCGGCGCTCAGAGCTGAAAAAAGTTCAACTTTTCAGAGACTGCAGCTGAGCTCGTCAATGTCGGACCTTGCAGTCAATCAGAACTGCTGCTTGGGTGGGACATAGGACACCGGTACTAGTCTGTACTCAGACTCCTGCTTTCCGTGTCATCATAGTTTACATCCAGAGCTGCTAGAAAACGTTTCCTGTCCATTGTTATTTAGAGACTGCTATTAAAAAATCAGTAGAAAGTCTGACCATAGGAAAAGTGGAAGTGCTGAGCTGAGAGTGACAAGCTGTTGCTGGGATACAGGGCACAGGCCTTTTTTCCCAGAGCGCCGCACACAAATGCTGAAAAAAAAAAAAAAATGCTCAGGGTGGTCGGGTGACAAAAAACGTGTTTGGTGGACACGCAGCCTAAATAGGCTTCAGATGAAAGTCAAAACAACTTCTTCCAGTCCAAAACAAGAGTTGACAAACAGTTTAAATATCAGTGAAGGAATGTGAGCCTTCACCACACACAAAGTGAAATATTTAAACTATTTTAATTTATTTGTGATGATTATGGTTATTTTTTAAAATTACAAATCATGGTATTCTAATTTACAGAGATGCACTAATATTCAGAATGAGGGCTTATATTACTGTGGCAATAATAGAGAATATGCAAAAGAGTAAGCTACTCCTGTAATTCACTCATTTACTGCACTTAACACATTAGTTAGCATAACTGAAGCAGCTCAGCTGTCAGCAGCCATCGTCCAAGAGAGATTATTGTCCGACAACAGGTAAACTATTTAAACAGCACGTACTAATAGTGTGGGCAGTTTTCTAAAGCTGAGAGAGTCTCTCATTGAAAACAAGAAGCGCTAACTTTAGTCGCTAAAACTCACTAACCTTACAGGCGCAGTGTTTAGAAGTGGGCCGACTTCAGTCATTCATCGCCGCGGCAGAGCACAGCAGAGGTCTGCTGACAGGTGGCCGGAGACGGGAGAATAGAGAGGGAGAGAGGGAGGGATGCATTGTTGTAGTGCAGTTTTAATATAACTCTGCTTTACAGAGTCTACATTTAACTCGTTTCATTTATTTTTGGTCTGGAAGTTTAAACACTCAATTGGGCTTTAGTTGAAAATTAAAAGAACAACTTCCAGTCCAAAATAATAGTTTACAAACACTTTTAATTGCAGTGCAAGAATGTGAGCGTTCACTGCACATACAGGAAATATTTCAGCCGTTTTGATTTATTTTTGATGGTTATAGGTTTTTTTTAAATTAAATAACAAATCATGGTATTCTTACTGTATTTCCTGAGATGCACCAGTATTCGGAATGAGGGCTGATACTACCGTGACAATAATGGAGAGGATAAAAAGAGTAAGCTACTTCTGTAGTTCCCTAATTTACTGCACTTAACACATTGGCCACCATGAACGAAACAGCTCAGATGTTGGCAACCATCGTCCAACAGAGTTTACTGACCGACTGGTAAAATAATATAAACAGGTAAACTAATATAAACAGCGCATGCTAACAGTGTGGTCAGTTTTATAAAGCTGAGACAGTCGGTAATTGAAAAAAGAGGAGCTAATTTTAGCTCGAGTAGGTTCATTTTGTCTTCTTTTAATTATTTACCTTTTGTTCTTATTAAAGACAAAAATAGAAAGGAGATGTTTTTACCTTCTTTCTTTGACTGACGAAGGCTGCAGGGAACAGTCGAAACATGTAAAGAAGGTAAAAACATCTTTCTGTTTTTGTCTTTAATAAGAACAAAAGGTAAATAAAGGAGCTAATTTTACTCGCTAAAACTCGCTAACCTTACCGGTGTGGCAGAGGGGGCCCCACTTCAGCCATTCATCACTGGGATGAAGTGCAACATAGGCCTGCTGACAGGTGGCCGGAGCCGAGGAAACGGAACAGAGGACAAGGAGGAGCAGGTGGCGGCGAATGGATGCCTCCGCTGTAGTGCTGTTGTTTTAATTTGGTTCACCTTGGGACCCTGAGCTACAACTATGGGTTGTATGCAACAGTTTTTGTTATATATTCATGGATGATAGGCTTATTATTATTTGGTTCTGCCTAGGGCTGTCACGGTGGAAGAATTTCCCCTCCGGTGACGGTGGATAGCTCAGCACTGCGATATGCGGTATTGCAAGTGTTTTTAGGACCCTGTGATCTCGTAATTTAAACAGGGTTCATAACTTATGTGGTAAACGATGGAAGCTGTGAGAAACTCGCTGCAGCTCCGCCCTCAACTTTATGTGCATGTGTGACAGTTGTGTGGAGCTCTGGTCTGTCTAGGCATGATCTACTGATTCTGTTTTTTTTTTTTTTTTTGTTTTGTTTTTAAAAAAGGATAATTTTCATAAAGCAGTGGCAGTAACACCAGTATTTCAACTACAGGGTGTGTGGACTGGATACTGCAGTGACATTCAGTTTATTTAAACAGGACTGCCTCCGTACAAGACCCTGTGTGGCTCTTGTTGCCATGATTTTTGGATTTTTGCTGCTGTCCACAAAATCACGTTCAAACAAGCAATGCACTATGCAGTAGTTTTTTCACTCATGGAGCTCAGTTGTCAGGATAATGAACATTCTGCTTAGAAGGAAATAACATGCCTGTATTTAGCAATTTGTCCAAATGTTTCCACCACTAACTGCCTGCTGGAGTCCGTCTGGAGAGAGAGTGCCCCACACGGCGCATATTACACCAGTTTTAAAATCACTGCATTGGCTCCCCGTGTGTTTTAAGGATTGATTTTAAGGTTCTCTTAATAGTTTTTAAATGCCTCAATGGTGTTGGGCTATCTTATCTATCTGAGCTGCTTTTACCTTATGAGCCCTCGCGGACCCTGAGGTCCTCTGGTACTGGCCTTTTAATGATTCCCAAAATCAAGACCAAGACCTATGGTGAAGCCTCCTTTAATTACTATGGCCCTCATCTGTGGAACATCCTGCCAGAGAGCCTCAGGGCTGCAGAGTCAATAGATGTTTTTAAGAACAGGCTCAGGACCCACCTTTTTAATTTGGCTTTTAACAAACCGATTTAACTATTATTGAAGTAGTCATTTATGTTCCATAATTTTATGTTCTTCCTGGCACTATTTGTTTTTTAGATTGTTATATCTTTTCTTATTGATGTGTTTTTAGCTCAGTTTATACAGTAAGTATGGGTTTTTAGTTCTTCTTGTTTTATGTGTTCTTAGTTTTATCTTGTATTTTATGTGTTTTAGCTCTAGTGTTTCCTCAGTGGAGCCCCTCATGCTGGATGCTGCTTGGCCCATCTGCAGGGGTGTTGGTCTCATGGGTCGCTGTAGCTTGGGTGGGTGGGGGCTTTATGCCATTGCCCTGCAGCTGTGGTGTGGGCCCCAGCCTGTCCTGGTTGGGGTGGCCTCTGTGGCATGTCCTGTGGTTATGGGCTGTGTGGTCTCCCAGCGTGGGGGGCTCCACAGGATGGTTGCTTCTTCACATGGTGCCTCGGTGCGAGCTATGTCTCTTTTATTTTATATGTGTGTGAGAGAAGTAGGGGGTGGTGTACGTGCCTGTGTGTGTGTGTTTTGTGGGTGTGTGTATGGGAGGGTTGGAAGGGGTGGGATGTATCATATAAATATATGTAATTAAAATTTGCCTACCGTTTTTATCTATGTAAAGCACTTTGCACAGCATCCAATGCTTGAAAAGTGCTGTACAAATAAAGTTTGATTGATTGATTGATAATGCTGAACATGCAACAGATGAAGCAGCTCACAATTTATTTTCCTGTTAAAATACATGTAGTCTACTAGTGCATCTCAGTAAATTAGAACACTGAAAGTTAATTTTTTGGTAGTACTGTATAACTAAAACAGATGAACTTTGATATATTCATTACACAAAGTGAAATGTTTCAAACCTTTATGAATAAATTTAATGATATTGGTTATAATTTTTAAAATAAATTATAAATCGTGACATTTTAAATTACTGAGATGCACCATTACATAATGCATGCTATGCAATACAAAATTTGTTAAACCACAACAGATGTCTTTGTCTTTAATAAAGAAAATGCAAATAGTGCAATAAATCGTTGAGGAATGTGACATGCATATTTTATTCAGTATATCAAAAACCGTAGTTATTTTTTTGTTATAGCTAGAAAGACCACATTGTACCGAGAGAAATTCACATTCTCAGGAAAATTGTCGCTTAGCAATTAATCGTGAATCGATCGATAAGGTGAATCAACTAATGATTAATGAATTAATCGATAACTTACATCCCTAAAATGTATAAATAGAACATTGCAAATGATTAAGAAAATGCATAAATTTATAAGAAAATAATAAAAGTACTATAGAAAGGTCACAAAATTATGAAGAAAAAAATCTCTTTCATGAGAATTGTCTCAAATATATTACGAAGAAATGTATTTAGTAATGCATGAACAGACTGTGAAATTTTGATACTGATGTTTAAAATAAGTATTCTGATAGCTGGTACCGATAGTTTCTTTTGTTACTTGAGTGCACTGATCTGTCAAGACAAGGAATTATGCATTATAAAAAGTGAAATATTTTAAATTGGTTCGGTTCCAGATGTTTTCTTAGTTTGCAGCTGTAGTCTGTTTCAGAGCAAAAACAGTGCCAAACAACTGGGCCACACCAGAAAATTATTGGCCACTGCTGAGATCTTTTATTTGCTGGTCGGCCGATACCAGTCAATAATGTGAATATCAGCCGATACTGATGTTAACCCAGTATATATACACAATCCTAAAATGTAATTAATAGTTAATTAATACAAATATCCCTTTACATTTACAAGTAAATTTATAAGAAAAACGGTTACGAAAAAGAATCACAAATTTACAAGGAAAAACCTCAAAATTTGGTTCACTCATGGAACATTTTTTGGTAACTACTCTTATACTTGAGCAATTAATTTCATAGGGTACTGCTACTTTTACTGGAGTACAGTTCCTGGCTGCTTTATCCACCTCTGATTATGGTGCTCAGAGTGATTGTAAAAATATGGAAACGGTGCACCTAGCATACTGACGTGTGTGTTTATCACCAAAGTATAAACTGTTGGCTGCGACAAATGATAAAATCTGGCCATATTATACATTGTTCTTTTACTCCTCTGGTCATTCAGCAATATAACTCGGGCTGATCTATTATTCCAATACCCTGGCCATAATACAGTATTATCACACTCTTGCAATATGATGATGTTTGTCCAACTCCCAGCTGTATCACAGGAGTCACTCTTCCTGCGCTGATCTAACCAGACAGTGAGCATTTAGCATTTAAGCACTATCCAAGTTCCATTTTATGTAGCCCGGCAGTCACTATTGTGTTGACTTTTTTTTTTTTTTTTTTTTTAGAAAGTGACTGTATTTTTGGATTGATCATACCAACTTAAAACTCCTTTCCTCTTCTTGCAGCAATAATTATCACCACATTTTTAATGAAATGTGTTAATATTTTCACTTTTTGATGAATCTGCCATTTACGTTTCACCTGATCAAACTGTCTCATGGTGTTCTAAATGTCACAGATGACAGCAAGCGGTGAATGTGGTGAACTGTTGTCCCGATGCTTTTTCATCCTGACTTGCAGCTTTTTGGACCCCCTCCACCCACCCCTGGTCCCTGCCTCCTTCACATGTTTTCCTGCTTCCTTCACATGATCACCTGTAGTGTCAAAGCTTTTATAACCCGGGCGTCTCTGCTCCGTCTCTCCTCTCTGCACTTTACTCCCACTGCAGGGCCAATGGCATTCAGGAAGCTTCTGAAGCGGACGGCGATCGTAGGGGGCGGGACAGTTGCCACGGTTTTTGGTCTGTCACAGCTGATTGAGTACAGAAAGACGCAGGTAGGTCGATGCTCAATTGTCTTGCTATTTAGTGTCAATCCAGCAAATGCTTACTTTATGTTGCAGGGACTAAAAATGGAGTTATATGAGGTGTTTCTGAAAGAGTGAAAATAGGGAGTATTTTATTTATTTGTGTGTATTAGGGCTGCTTGATATAGAGAGGCAAAAGCTGGATTCATGCTGCATTTCCTCTCTGGTCTGCGTCTGCTTTGAACGAGGCCGGTGCGCACGCATCTCTGTATATACTTAACTTTTTTCGTCTACCAGGCCAAGCGGTTGATGCATGCACACAACTGTTATTTGTAGTTTTACCCCAGCCCTATGGGTAGCGCAGATGCGCTAACGCACCAATTTATTCACCGGCTATAAACGCGAGAGTGGCTCACATTTTTTGTAGCAACAACAGTGGCATCGTTTCAAGGAAAAGGGGGGATTACCGTTTTTCAGTGTTCTCTGCTCAAGCAGCTGCAGAATGATTCATGTATGTTTATTCTTGTCTTCCACTTCCTCTTCGTCTTCTTCGTCTACATTGACTTTGTATGTGTTGATAATGCCACCTCTTGAATGGGACGTTCAATCTTGTGCATGCATGCAGTCAACACGGGCAGGCTGTGGGCAGGCCGCTCAGTCAGAAAATTTGGGTTGCACGCGGTCGTCTGCAGAAGAACTCTGCGGACACTAGCGGACTGGAGACGATGACGTAAATTTCGTCACACAAGCCTCACAGTCACGCGGACAGTGGAGGTGCAACATGAATCCAGCTTAAGCCACACCCCCTCTACTTCCACACACAGGACCATAAATTGGAAAATTCTCCATTGAAATGAATGACAAGAGCAAAATTATCTTTTGATCCCAATCGAATTTTGTCATGAGTTACACAAATGATGTTTGTCAGCTGAAAAGATAATTTTCCACATAAATAACGGTGTAGGCTGTTGTCTAACTGTTAAGGTATAAGGTTGTGAAAATACGTAAATTAAAAAACTACAAACACAGATGGACGGCATAACATCATCTTTTGAAAGCGCACCCAGGGTGAAGTAACTAACAGTGCTGTGGATCAGCTGCAGCTGTCACAATACAAAACAGTACCGCTATGGTTTTCTCCTCTTTGGGTCATTCTTTCATTGGTCAGGAAACAGGAGGTGATCGTGTTTGGTGACGGGGGATGGAGTACGCTGAACGTATTCACACTTTTAAATTGATAAACATCGTATGCGTAACTCGTGGCAAAATTCGATCGGGATCAAAAGATAATTTTGCTCTTGCCATTCATTTCAGTGGAGATTTTTTCCGATTTTAGGTCCCATATGCAGAAGTAGAGGGGGGCGTGACTTAGGCTGTGTATTAGGAAAGCATATGTTACGTGATGTTCTTTAATATTAGCATAATGGTGTGATTTGCGATATTTAAACATATACTTCTGATAAATGATTTTTTTCCAGATACAGTGCAACTTTTGTATATAAAATTTTCTACCTTTTTTCCATAAAATGGAAACTTTTCATGTCAATTTTGCAACTTTTTTTCTTATAAATTCGTGATGCCTTAGCTCGTTCTGCTGAAGCAGAAAGGAGCTAATGTAATGGCGTCCGTTTGTCCATCCACATTTCATGGAAATTGCTACTTCTCCAAGGCAGTTGGCCCAGTGGCCATGGAAGTCACACAATGATCCTCAGGTGAGTCTGCTTCCAGGTTAAGTTCAACGTCAAGATCATTGTCAGAGGTCAGGAGATCTGAGCATTCTTGGATTGATTTCATTATGCTGGAATGAGCTATTCCATCATTGATGGTCTGGTTTTTCCCACATATATGCAACTTTTTCACATAAAATTAGGTGCTTTTGTTTCATAAACTTGTGAATTTTTACACGTAAAATTCACAGCTTTTTCCCTCATTTTTTTCTGCATAAATATGCAGCTTTCTGACATATAAAATTTGCCTATTTTTTTTCAAAAAATTTGTGATTTTGTTTATGTATATTAGTGAGTTTTTTTTATATAAATTTCACAACTTCTCATAAATGTAAAAGTTCAGTTCAAAAGTTAAGTTTTTTATATCACTTGCAACTTTTTTTCTTTTGTTTCTTTTCTTTTGTGCTCATGAATCACTGTTTAATAGGAATTAGTTAGGAAGTTAGGAACTGTATTGAATAATCCTAAAATCCCATTCTTTCACTGTCACAGTTGGTATGGGCTGAATTTATGTTTTACTTGGACCTTATAGTAAATGGTCACAAGCTTCATCCTACTCCTTTTCAAACATGTAATTTACTTGATATTTAGAGATATCCATGTATTTTGTTACTATCCACTTTATTATTTTTTTTTTATCCTTTGTTTATGTTTACATGTTTGAATTAAAAATCAATCAAGCAGCAATCTGGAATAAATGTACTGATGCCCTAAAATCCATTTTTTTGCATTCTTGGGAGTGTCTATTTCTTATAAGAGACATGCTTGACCTTGACCAGAGAATTAATTGGCTAAAGAGAAAATAGTCATTACACTAATCGAAAAAATAATAGATTAGTCGTTTAAAAAACAGTTGTTAGCTGCAGCCCTGACGCAAAGTGGAAAAGTGTGCTGTGGTCTGACGAGTCCACATTTCAAATTGTTTTTGGAAATCATGGATGTCGTGTCCTCTGGCTAAAGAGGAAAGCAACCATCCAGATTGTTACCAATGCAGAGTTCAAAAGTTAGCATCTGTGATGGTATGGGGGTGTGTTAGTGCCTATGGCATGGGTAACTTGCACATCTATGAAGGCATCATTAATGCTGAACGGTACATGCAGGTTTTGGAGCAACATATGCTGCCATCAAGCAATGTCTTTTTCAGGGACGTTCCTGCTTATTTCAGCAAGACAATGTAAAGCCACATTCTGCACATGTTACAACAGCGTGACTTTGTAGTAAGAGTGCGAGTACTAGACTGGTCTGCCTGCAGTCCAGTCCTGTTTCCCAGTGAAAATGTATGGCACATTATGAAGTGGAAAATACGCCAACGAACACTCGGGCTGTTGAGCAACTGAAGTCGTACATCAAGCAAGAATGGGAAAGAACTCCACCAACAGAGTTTCAGCAACTAATGTCCTCAGTTCCTAAATGCTTACTGAGTATTGTTAAAATAAAAGGTGATGTAACACAGTGGTAAACATGCCCCACCCCAGTTTTTTGGAATGTGTTGCAGGCGTCAAATTAAAAATGAGTGAAGATTTGCAGAAAACAAAATTTTATCAGTTTGAGCATTAAATATCTTGTCTTTGGAGTGTATTCAATTAAAAATAATAATAATTATGCATCAGATTTATATAGCAATTTTTCATAGACACTCAAAGATGCTTTACAATGAATACATTATACATTCACTCCACAGACAATGGTAGTGATAAGCTACTACTGTAGCCACAGCTGCCCTGGAGCAGACTAATGGAAACTTGGCTGCCAGTCTGCACCAACGGCCTCTCCGTCCACTACCGAACACTGATACACATTCATGCCCAGTGTCATGGACACTGGAAGCAAGGTGGGTAAAATGTCTTGCCCAAGGACACAATGGCAGGATGTCTGGGGAGAGCGGGATTCGAACCGCCAACCCTCTGGTTATTAGACGACCCACTGCCGCCCACATTTCCCTCCTCTGTTCAGTTTTTGCTGAGCACCAAACTGGACAGCAGAAGTTCCATTTTTATATCGTCTTTTGGCACAACCCGGCTGGGACTTGAACCCTAACCTCCTGGTTGTGGGGCAGATGCGCTGCCTCTGGGCCACCACTCTGATAAGTTGAAAAGGATTTGCAAATCATTGTATTCTGTTATGTACATTTTACACAACGTCCTAACTTCACTGGAACTGGGGTTTGTATTTTGATATACAGTATTATGCAGCCCTACTATGTGGGGGAAAAAATACATCTCTTTTTTTAAAGGGCGTGTGTGTGTGTGTGTGTGTGTGTGTGTGTGTGTGTGTGTGTGTGTGTGTGTGTGTGTGTGTCAGACGAAACGTGTCCTAACTGGAGTTGGAATGTGTTTGCAGGCTTTTTGCAGGTGTTTTTTTTCCCTCCATAACATGCTTAAGCAGCAGCTCTGCTGGATTCATTGGTTAAATCGAAAACCTCATAGAAATTCATAATGAATTTATTTAGTTGCATTATCAGGTTTTTAGTGGTGTTAGGCTGCGTGTCCACCAAACGTGTTTTTTGTTGCCCGACCGCCCTGAGTATTTTTTTTTTTTTTTTCAGCATTTGTGCGCAGCGCTCTGGGAAAAAAAAAAAGTCTGTGCCCTGTATCCCTGCAACAGCTTGTCACTCTCAGCTCAGCACTTCCACGTTTCCTATGGTCAGACTTTCTACTGATTTTTTTTAATAGCAGTCTCTTAATAACAATGGACAGGAAACATTTTCTAGCAGCTCTGGATGTAAAATATGATGACACAGAAAGCAGGAGTCTGAGTACAGACTAGTACCGGCGTCCTATGTCCCGCCCACGCAGCAGTTCTGATTGGCTGCAAGGTCTGATATTGACGAGCTCAGCTGCAGTCTCTGAAAAGTTGAACTTTTTTCACCTTTGAGCACCCTGAGTGCCGCGACAAAAAACGGCCACCGCCGAGAGCGTTTCAGCACAGAGGGCGCTCAGCACTGTAAATGCTAGACTACATAGAGAATGAATGGAAAATAGTCGCCCAGAGCGGAAAAAATGTGTTTGGTGGATACACAGCCTTAAGCAGTTATGGAAGGAGTCACCCTTCATACTGATTGCCACCTTCTGAAATGTTCATACTGGTCAAATTTGACTAAATGTGATTTATTTTTCAACCGCAGGTATCCAAGCACTGCAACACCAATGAAAGAAGTGTGTGGACCTGTACCACACCCAGAGTTAGCATATTCATGATACCGTAACATCATTGTGTAATATTGCTTTTATACAACAGTTCCGGCAAGCACAATTTATTAAATGACAGCAATCCTGGACAAAATATTATGATTTGTTTGTTTAACCAGTCTACGATGGACTGGCGATCTGTCCAGGGTGTACCCTGCCTCTCGCCCAAAGATGCTGGGATAGGCTCCAGCCCCCCCGAGACCCGAAAAGGATTAAGCGGAAGAAGATGAATGAATGAATGTTTAACCAGTTATATTTTGCACAGCTGAGAAAAAAAATAGTCCCTTCTAAATGTAGCCGGTAACTGTTGCTAAACATCTCAATCAGCATGAAGACGTTTGTCATTTCACACACATGTAAACAAATACTATCAAGTGCAAAAATAATGAGTGTTTATAAAACATATACTGTACCTGTTGAGTTGGTACTGCAGAAAACCCCAGATCAAAATATATTCAATGCCGGTAGTCAGAACCACCGGTAGATAGCCAGTAGCTAGTAGTTAGCACTGTTGTGCACCTTGACTGAGGGTTAAAACGGACTTGGTGATCCCAGGCTGAAATGGACAACTCTGGCCTTGGCCCAGAAAGTGGGTTGCAACAGCATGCTAGCGATTTAGCATATTTTGCTCACTTTTCTTTGCATTTTCAGATGAAACCAAGAGTCCATCACCACAAAGTTATTGTGGTTTGTTAATCGAGACAATAAATCAAACTCTAGCACTGCCTATTTTTTTAAGCAGACGTGAAATGACAGCACAGCCAGGGTAGATGGAAACAATTTTCTTCAAAAAGGGTGTGACTTCCGGATCACGGATGCATAATTTCTTGTCAAACAGCACCTCACTGTGGAAATTAAGGTATCCAAAACAGTACTGCAATTGTCAGAGAGTTGATACTAAATTACTGTTAGTAATTAATGGTTCCATGAACACCTTTGAAGTGGAGTGATACATATCCAGTGAAATTGGATTGCAGTTATCATGGAATCTTCCTGGAATCCCTATTGTCCAATCAAATTGCTCGGTTGAAACTCACTGTTGTATAATGAAAAATAAACCACATTTGCTCAAATTTGGCCACTATGAACTTTTCACCCCCCTCTGGTATAGCAGAAATATAATTATCAAACCAGACAAAATGTGAAACATTAAGGAATCCGATTTACAAATGGAACACGCAATCCTGTATGTGCAGTAGAGGTATGAATCTTCAGTGGTCTCAAGATTCAGTTACGATTCAGCCATTAATGATTCAAATGCAAAATGGTTCACAGTACATCTAGTTGCATCTCTGTGTTGCATCTTAAATTTTACATTTTTTTAAATGTAATGCTTTTTTAATGAAATTTCAGCTTCTTTTTAAATTTATGATTGGAAAATTGAATGGGCTGAAATGAATTGCTGTGTAGATCTTGCAATAAATAAACCTTTCTTGCTTTACTACTTTTTTTAATCAATTATTAGAATCAGTCAGGTAAATGTGAACTCTTTATTTAGAAAGTGCTTAATCAGACAGCAGCTTTAGATAAAAGACAAGCTTCTCTTTTGTCCTCTGTCTCTTATGATGGCTGTATGATTAGCTTTATGCAGAGACTCCATTCCCTGTGCTTTGGTTCCTTTGTGCTGTGCAGGTGTAGACTTGTCAGTCAAGTAGCTTTGTAACAGAGCTTATACTGTGGCTTCCAGGTCTCCAGAGGTTAGAGGGGCCGGATGTTCTTGGTCACCAACTGGGCAGGAGATCTTTGTGGGCACTGCTGTGGATTGGTTGGTGCTATTTACTTTGAGTTGGTATACCTCCTCTATTTTCTTTTCTTCACCAGGCCCCGCATGTTCTTCAGGGTTGGTGTTTGCTCCGGGTGGAGACGGCTGTTGCGGTCGTGTGGTTCGTGTTGCCGGGGTGTCTGATTTGCATGGAGCGTTTTTGCGGACAGCGTGTGTCTTGTTGTCCATGCTTCCCACAGAGTTCATAAAATCCAAAATGTGCCCAAATGTCTGCTTTCAAAGCGCTAGGTGCATTGTTTTAATCACCTGTTGCTGTTCTCCATCTGCCACAGTGCAGTTAACGAGCAGTTAAGCCTGTGACTGCACACGACAGCAATTTTCAACGTCACAGTGTAACAGCACAACTTTATTGATAAACAGAGGTCAGACAAATGGCAATCAATATCTGCGCTTCAGGTTTTTGTACAGGCAGCGAAGTCTCGATCATTCCTTCTGCATCACGATGCATCTAAGAAATGAGAAACTTCCGCACCTCTATTGAACAATGATAAGTGAAGGTGGATACACTGATTTAATGATGAGAAAGCACTGCAAGTGAAAATGATGTTGTTTGGTTCTGACCAAAAGTTAACTCGCCAGCAGCAGAAAGTGCAAGTACATCACTGTACATTATACCTAGCTACATATGTTATTCTTACCTTCTTACCTTGAATTATTTTGATCAGTTCTGTGTCTGTGACCCCCCCCCCCCCAACACACACACACACACATCTGGGGAAAATCTGCAATCGTAGTTTTTACATCTATGTTTGCAGTGAATTCTTTTGTTTAGTCTGTTCAGTGAAAAGGTAATTTAACTCTAAGGAAGAAGTAAAGTGATATTATGAGACTTGTATAATATGGGATTGATTTACATTTTTACAGATTTTTATTTATTTATTTTTTTGTTCATCCATAGATAGTATCAGCACTTAAACTCTGCTTTGTTAGTGTTGTTGAATGACTGTTGGGATGACTGTTTGGTCTTGACAGTATACCTTGATTATGTAAAAAGAGGGATAAGAAACAGTGACGGGCAGGTAAAACGGGTACGCATCTTTATTAAACTCTGACCTCTCTCCTCATAGCTAGTCGGACTGGTTGCGCTGTTGAACTACAATGACAACAGGGTTTAGATTACTGTATTGCCTCAAGACTGATCATCCTCAGTCCTAGCAGCTCAGCAGCTGTTTCCTTTGACCTCTAACCTGACCAAGGCTTATTCTAGACATGCCACCAAGCTACACAGCAGACTTTGACTACACAAACTAATGTGAACTTTGCTTTGTGTCCTGGGTGCGATATTGTCATCACTTGCCCATCGCTGCCCTCTCAACCAAGCACGGATTGGTAAGCAAGAAGTCAACCCTGATGAAATCTAATTATTTTCACAATAGTTTGTAATCATGCATGCCTTCTAATCCTGATATTTGCAATGCTGATGAGATGAATGTCCGTCTTGTCTCCTTTACCAAGGGCATATGGCTTGGAGAAGTTTTCAGTACAGCGACCGATTGGCTATTAGCGTGGGCCATGCAGTGCCATTCTCTGACTTAACTTGATTACGGGGGGGGGGCACGCTGGTGCTTAATTCTGTGTCGGTGTTTGGTCTGCGTGCATCATCAAAAACAGACAATGATTATATCATTGTCTTGTTTGCGGCTACAGGCCTAAATTACTGACGCCTGCTACTATTTGCAAGTCAAATGCTGTGTCGGCCTCAAAGCCGCTTGATGCAATCATTTAGCTTCAACTTCTAAACAGACAAATAATATCTATTTCATTAGAAGCGAAATTCCACATTCTTGTATTAGAGAGGTGCTGTTCACTGTATTTTTAATTTCTTTAAATGAATTATTTTTCCTGCTAAAACAACAGGTGTAAATTGTTACATTGGCTGGGTTCTTACTCAGTGGTTTTAGAAAGTTTAAGCAGCATGTTACAGTTGGTAGTAACCTTCAGCACTCTTTGCTTGACTACTTATCACACAATTAATGTGTTCTGTTCTGTAAAGGCAACACTTCACTTGGAAACAAAAGGTGTTGTAAAGCATTATAAGCACATTATAATTCAACGTATTATCAAGGGATGTCCTCTGAAATCCAGACATTTTTCTCACATCTTACCTCCATCCAGTCTCTTCATCGGGTGTTTTTGGTGATCAGCCATCAGTGGGAAGAAGTTCACTGAAATCACCTGATAAAGACAGTGGTTAGAGGTGAAACGTGCAGGGTCATGGCCCTCCATGGAATGAGTTTGACATCCATGGTCTAAACTCTGTGGTGCACAGAACATGTAGGTGCCAGAAAACAAGGACACTCATCACAACTTCATTCACCTTGAAAGGCTTAGGCGGAACAGTGGGCTGCCCATAAATGACAAACCATTGTGATTGGTTTATTGCTTGCTACACACACTTCTGAATAGTTAAGAGATTTAGAACATTTTGTGGTTTTTGCCAGTGCAGAATCTTTTTTTTTTCCCTGCCGTGGGAATATTAAAATTGATTTGTACAAAACAATTAACTCATAAGCATCTTCAAAGGAGAGTTTCATACTTTTGAGCTCACAGCACTTAAGTACAACTACTTCCACTAATGATAAATAATTGTACTAACACATGTTACTCACCTCAGGCAAGCAAGATCACATGCACAGATTTTTTAGGCTGATGTTTAGAAAACAACGGATCCATTTATGCTCCCTTTACTCAGGGGTGGAGATTGTTTAGAGATTGTTGAGAGCTCTGGGCAGTTTTTGCTCCATCAATGATCTCGAGTGATTTCCAAAGTCACCACGGTCTCCTCAAAGTTTTGACTCACTCCAAAACACACAAGGATCCCCCAAATGATCCCAAAGATCAAAAATTGGCCCAATCCCTCTACGGTCTCCGTGCTGTATAAAGGGGCCCTTACTGAAGTTTGTTTTCATGCATTTTTATAACAGCGTGTGTAACATCGGTACTCTAATGACCAAACTGTAGTGTAACCATCAACCCAAAAATCCTGCTAAGCTCATACGTCATGTCAAATGTTTTATAGATGAACTCTACAGGATGTCACTGGTTTATTTCACCAACATTTTGGGAATGTGGGAATTAAACAGCGATAAATGATTACATAAATGTGACTCGTGTGTCACCTCTTCTAATTCACCCATCTTTATGCCTCCGTGAGATGAGGCATACGGTAGTGTGTGTGTGTGTGTTAGTGTGCGCCTGTCTGCACCGACGCATGAGCACCATGGTGCGTTTATTTACCAGGTTATTGTCAGTTAATTCCTTTTAATCAATTAAAAGTCCTCTCAGCCTGCATACATTATGTTTTAAGCAACACGCTGAAACTTGCATATATTATACTGTAGGCAAGTATAACGTAAGGTATTCTCATTCCACTCAATCCATAATGTATGAAGATGATTGCAAGTCACTATGCATTATATCACGTCACGTTATGTGATCATGATGCCGGACTAATGTGCTTGCATTGTGCTTATATGCTTGGCAGTACACCTCAAGTAAAGTGTTGCTGTTTGTCACTTAATTTGACATTGAGTCTACATAGACACTGAATGATTTGCATGATTTAGGAAATGCATCAAAGTGGATGAGGCATTATTGTGGTGGTGCTGTTCCATGTGTGTCTGTGTCATGTCCAGGCTCGGTTAGCCCATGTAAGAGCAGAGGCAGAGCTGCACATTCCCTTTGCGGACAAGCTCCCCTCTCGGCAGGCCCAGCTCGCCTCGCTGAAGAACACCGAGGAGTTTGATGTCCTGATTGTCGGAGGAGGGGCGACGGGTGCAGGATGTGCCTTAGACGCTGTCACACGCAGTAAGTTCCCTGTTGTTTGATTTCACGTGCTCCTTAAATGTAACTGCTTTAGAGATCGTCAGTTCTTTTGCGATCCTTATTAAACCAATATCGGAGAAGAAAATTCTACATTTTCAATTTTAGTTAAGTGCAGATATCCTAAGTGAAATAAAAATGTACTTGTAACTAGTGGATTGTTGTTTTTTTGAAGATTTCAGCCAGACATTGCAATCTGTGGGTGGCGATGGCTCAGGAATTAGAGCGGGTCATCCAATAACCAGAGGGTTGGCGGTTCGAATCCCGCTCTCCCCAGCCATCCTGCCATTGTGTCCCTGAGAAGACACTTTACCCACCTTGCCTCCAGTGTCCATGACACCGGGTATGAATGCGGATAAGTGTTTGGTAGTGGTCAGAGAGGCCGTCGGTGTGGATTAACTGCCACGTTTCTGTCAGTCTGCCCCTGTGCAGCTGTGGCTACAGTAGCAGCTTACCACTACCATTGTCTGTCTGTGGAGTGAATGAGTAATGGACTCACCGTAAAGCGCTTTGGGTATCTTGAAAGGCACTGTATAAATGCAGTCCATTATAATAATCTAAATTCAAAGTACAAAAGAAGAGGCAAAGTTGGAGAATAAAGAAACCGCACTTTCATATGTAGTTACTGGGTACTTGATGGATTTTTACAGATGAGAGAACAATAGGCTTTTTATTTTATAGCCAATTAGTCAAGAACCTCTGACACATAACACCGTTAAAATACTATACATACAAAAAGTTCTAAAAAAAAAAGTTCTCTGCCTCTTTTCCAGCAGTTCTTTCTTTACAGGTAATGAGAACTTCTCAGTTTGCGTTTTCTCTGTTTTATCCCCCGCCGGTTGAAAACCAAAGGGGTCAAAGACCAAAGGTCATTATGGTATAGGGTGGTCCGTCTGTCTGTCCAACCGTCCGTCCATCCGTCTGTCCCACTTTTGTGAAATCAACTCCTCCTACAGATTATTTTGAAAAATGGTACCAGGGTTTGATATACACTGATGATGTGCATATTGCTATTTGACTCTGAGTGGATGATTTTTGTAGCAATTGTAGACCTTATGGTTAATGTCAGATGTCAGTTTTTCCTGAAATCTGGTGAACGCAATAACTACTGAGAGAAATGATGTAGGCTTTTTAAATCCATACCATATTTGCATCTAAGACAAATCTAGGACAGTTTGCACCCTGACCTGACTATGGGTTTGGGGTCATAAGGTCATGGGTGAAGGTTAACATTCCATTTGCACTGTTACTATAGAACAAGTAAAGTTAGAGTCACCAAACCTGGTATACAGAAGGAAAAAAATCATAGATGATAGGCTGATCAGAATTTGGTTCTGCCTCAATAATTATATGGGAAATGTTGAAAACTGCTCTCCTTCAGTAACATATTGGGATCTTCAAAGAAAATTGAGGCAGGGAATAGTGTACTCTCCTCAGAGTGCTCTTGTTAGCTCACTCCGGCAAAGCCGAAAGGAAGTAATGCAATGGCATGGCGTCCATTGTCCGTCCGTCCACATTTCACAGGAATCACTACGCCTCCTAAGCATTTGCCCAGGGGTTCATGAAACTCACTCTCGGTGACCCTCAGGTGGGTCTGCATCGAGGTTGTGATCATTGTCAAGGTCAAAGGTCAGGAGATCTTGGCACTTACGTGATTTCAGAAAAATCGCTACTCCTCTTGGGCAATTGTCTTGATGCTTGCTAAACTTACTCACAGTGAAACGTTACTCCTCCTAGGCCGCCGGCCTTAACCTTAAGTCTGTATCTAGGCTGTGCTTAAGGTCAAGGTCAACGGTCAGGAGCACTCTTGGGGTGAATCAAAGAGCGTATACCTCCACTGAGGCTGTTTGTCCACAATAGGGGATTAAAATGCGTCGGCTGACAAAGCGTTATAAGTCTGTGTACTTTCAGGTTGATTAGCTCATTATCTTTAACCATATTAGTAGTAGTAGATTAGTTTATTTGACAGGGACAGTGCAATAAACATAGACAATTAATCAAAGACAATCAATCTGATGTGTTGCACATAGAGTGTATAGCTATTAGCTAATTTGCAACTCTTGTCCCTGGATGGGCTTTAGAAAAAAGAATCAAGATAAAAAATATACACAATAACCACATACATCAATGCAGAAAAATTATAAATACACAATTATAAATATTATAAATATTATAAATACACAAATATAACAGCCTGACTCACATTTAACATAAATATTATAAATACACATATATTATAAAATATTATAAATACACAAATATAACAGCCTGACTCACATTTAACACATATAACATAACTCACATTTGCCTATTTCAGGCCTCCCTCCCTCCGTCACTCACTATAAACAAACACATTTATTCCTTCCCTTCATTCACTCTCACTTTGCAGACAAATAATTCATACATGAGTACATTCTTGTTTATTTTTCAGCCAGTTTTTAACATTTTTAGTGAATGTTTTAAAGTCCGTTATTATTTTAATTTCATTTGGCATTGTGTTCCAGATGTGACTGCCCTTTATAGAGAAAGCTGTTTGTCCAAATGTGGTTCTGCGGTGGAATATTTTACAGTTATTGTTAACAGAACTCCTGGTGGCTCTGCTGCTGTCCTGTCTTTGGACGAAACCAGCAAGTGGCTCGGGTGCTGATTTATGGAAACATTTGAACGTTAATTTCAGAAGACAGAGGTCAATGAAGCTCTCAAAACTCAATAGGTTGTATTTTTTTAAAACATTACAGTGATGCCACCTAATGGGCTTTTTGTCCAAGATTTTTAGGGTTTGATTATATAATGAACCTATATGTCTTATTGTGGAAGGGGCTGCTTGAGCCCAGACTGTCAAACAGTATGATATATGAGAAAAAACCATAGAATGCATATACAGTGCAGCTGCTTCGTAAGGTATGTAATATCTAATTAATTTAAAGCAGTTCAGATTTTTTTTTACTGTTTTTGAAATTTTCTTTATATGAAGATTAAATTTGAGTTGAGGATCTAGTACAATGCCAAGGTATTTGAATTCTGTAGCTAAACTGATGTCATGATCATGTATATTAACTTTAAAATGTTGCAGGTTACATTTTTTGATTGAAAAGCACATTGAGACTGTTTTCTGAAGGTTCAGCAATAGATGGTTCTTGAGGAGCCACTCTTGGACATCAACCATACTTGTAGACAGTACATCTGCAGCCTGTGCTGGAGTCTTGGCAGCTGTGTAAATAACTGCATCATCTGCATAAAGTTGGCATGTTGCAGCTGAGCAGTGTAACGGCAAGTCATTAATAAAAATGCTGAAAAGTAAAGGACCAAGAATGGACCCTTGTGGGATACCCATGCGGTTGTTTAAAAATGAGGATTTATCCTGGTGAACTTTTACACACTGTTCTCTATTCTGGAGATAAGATGCAAACCATTCTAATGTATTTGGGGAGAAGTTAAAAGATACCATTTTGGATAAAAGCAAACTGTGGTTTACAGTATCGAAAGCCTTTTTGAGATCTAGAAAAACAGCTCCTACCACATTACCCCTGTCCAAGGACTGTTTGACGTTTTCAATAAGGCAACAATTTGCTGTTTCTGTTGAGTATCCTGGTCTAAAACCAAATTGATGTGGATGAAGAAGTTGACTGTCTTGTAAGTAGTCTATCAGCTGTGTAGCTACAACTTTTTCAAGAACCTTAGATAGGACTGGTAAGATAGAGATTGGGCGGTAATTGCATATATCGTCTTTACTGCCTGATTTATGAACTGGTATGACGACAGCTTTTTTCCAGCCAGATGGAAATGTACTAGACCTAATGGAGAGATTAATGAGATGAGTCAGTGGTTTGATTAATATTTTGCTGTGCATTTTGAGAAAGGAGGTGCTCATATTGTAGATATCATTAGTTTTTGAGTTTGACAGTGTTTTAACAATACCAGCAATTAACTTCTCATTTACCTCATCGATGTGAAAAGTATCTGTTGGAAGTATGGAATTTGTGTTGTTGAGCACATTTGGCAGCACAAAAATTTTTGTTAAGTCTTCCACAGAGCCCACAAAGTGTGAATTAAATTCATTTGCCAAAGTAGCCTTGTCACTGACGGTCTTGCCATTGATTCTAAGTTCCTTTACCCCCTTCTGATCGTTTTTTTTATTAGTTAAGTTAGTTAAGTATTTAGCAAAGTTCTATCTTTAACCATATTAGCAAAGATCTCTTAAAAAACATCATCCCAGAATGTTAAAGTGAAAAGTGACCTAGAATATTCTGGGTTCTTATAAAACAAGGATCATGAAACCTCCTTGGTAGAGGTAAACATAATTATTGAGACGAAGCAAGGCTAATTTGGTGATTTACTGTATTTTTGTTGGTATTTTTTTTATTACATCCTCTAAGACAGTTGTGTGATTGATGTAGTATGATGTAAATATGTCTCTTAGCAGGACTACACAAAACTGAAATGAGAGATTTCCATGAACATTTTATCACAGGTGCAGCTTGCTCCAACTTAGAAGTGGTTAAATGTTGAAGCCAATCTGATAAACATGGACGCAAGGTTTCTTTTACATTGAAAGTCTTTTCCCCCTTTAGGATGACCACTCTTGTTGGTACAGATGTCAGTAAATATTTTATTAATAGAAAGCAATGTAATCCAAGTAATTAAGATAAGATAAGCCTTTATTAGTCCCACAATGGGGAAATTCCAGGATTGCAACAGCACAGGGATAGCAACACTCAGAGCAACAATCAGAAGGCAAGAAAAAACATCTAGTAAACATATGTCCATATTACTATAAATGTATATATATAGACACACAGTGCAGAGCATTATGGTTGGTTGGTGAATGTGCAGCAGAAAGTCTAAGCTCTCTCTCCGCGGATGCGGCGGGCCAGCTGGAAGTGTTTGGGCATGATGGTGACCCCCTTAGCGAAGAAGAGACCACCAGGTGGGCCTCGCTGGTCTCCTGCAGAGCCATGACGGTGAAGCTCAGGAAACGCAGGACGGTCTTGAAGTCCTGAGCGATCTCCCTCACCAGGCGCTGGACGGGCAGCTTACGGATGAGCAGCTCCGTGGATTTCTGGTAGCTGCGGATCTCTCTCAGAGCCACGGGCCTGTGACGGCGAGGCCTCTTCACTCTGCCGGTGGCCGGAGCGCCTCTCCGAGCAGCCCTGGTGGCTAGCTGTCTCCTGGGGGGCTTCTTCCTCCAGTAGATTTTACGGGCGGTCTGCTTGGTTCTTGCCATCGCTCTTTATTATTCTGTCTTATATTTCTTGCACGCCGCCTAAACTCCAGCCCGGCACCCGCGTCGTTTTTGCTACAGCTCCCGGTATGTCGAGTTTCCCATTAGCACCGGGCGGCGGCCAAGTGCTAGCTAGCACTAGCTCCTCCCCGCTGTAACGTCTCCCGCTGCAACCGTGGCTCCGTCCGCCGACCCGGGAGACCCCCGGGGCGAGCCGTGCGTCCATGATATATATACAGAGTGAAAGGTGTAGAAAGAAGAAGGAAGATAAAAAAAAAAAAAAAAGGCTGTTGCAACGGGCAGCCTACTCGTGTGGCGCCACCGGTCCGGCGGAACCGGAACCGGAAAAAATTAAGTTAAAAAATTAATCCAAAAAATTAATTAAAAATTAATTAAGATTACTCCTCTGTCTGCAAAGTAGTGCTCTTTTCCTTTTTGTTCTGTTTTTATTTTTAATGTTTTTGGAGCTAAAGACTAAATTATTTCCAAATTTTTTATAGAGATGGGCGATATCAAAGAAGATGTCTGTATTGAAGGATGTTCCTTTCACTTTAACTCATACTGCACTTCATAATTTCTTCCAGACCTCAAGACTGCTCTCGTGGAGAGAACCGACTTTTCCTCAGGCACAAGCAGTCGGAGCACGAAGCTCATCCACGGCGGAGTGCGCTATCTCCAGAAGGCCATCATGCAGCTGGACTATGAACAGGTTTGTTTTCTGTCCATTTTCTTCTGTTGCTCATCTTTGTCTTCACGGTCTTATTCAGCCTGTTACTTTTACCATCCAACAGTACATGATGGTGAAAGAGGCCCTCCATGAGCGAGCCAACCTCTTGGACATCGCCCCTCACTTATCTGCTCCGTTACCGATCATGCTTCCAGTTTACAAGTACGTGCCAAAGCCACAAAATGGAAAAAAACTACGTTTGGAGAAACCCACCTTCTTAATGTTTGATGTAAAATTAAACCCAAAATTCAAATAGGGCGATGCCAATTTGAAATTTGTAACCTGAACTCCTGTGTTTGTTTTGCAGATGGTGGCAGTTGCCTTACTACTGGGCGGGGATCAAGATGTACGACTTGGTGGCAGGAATTCAGTGCCTGAAGAGCAGCTACATCCTCAGTAAAACAAAGGCCTTAGAACTCTTCCCCATGCTGAAGAAAGACAAGCTAGTCGGAGCAATCGTCTACTACGACGGTGGGTTTAAAATTCTGGGCCCGAAACTCAGAGTGATTCTTAGAAAATTCTCAGGATTATGATGTTTTCAAAGATTATCCCCCTAAAATTAGGAGAAAATCCTAGTAAAAACAAAAGTTGTTTACAAAGCATCTTAACCCTTAAAAGTGCTCCTAAGCCAAAAACATGTTAGGAGGAGTGAGGAGGACTTTTAAGAGCTTCTTAAGAAGAAGAGACAATGGAGGAGAAATGTTATTGCAACAGAGAATGACAACAAGCTCTTTAAACATTACAGGTTGGATGGTGTTGGGATAATGTGTAACACAGGGGTGTCAAACCCATTCCATGGAGGGCCAAGACCCTGCATGTTTTACTTCCACCCAGTGTCTTCAGCAGGTGTTTTCACTGATCAGCAATCAGTGGGAAGAAATTCAGTGAAATCACCTGTTGAAGACACTGGGTGGAGGTAAAACCTGCAGGGTCTTGGGCCTCCATGGAATGAGTTTGACACCCATGGTGTAACACTTCATAATACAGACCGAAGTTACAGGGTACTCTGTGTTCTTTCAGTGAAAGCACATAGAAAGCACCCTGGAATTATTAAAAAACAAAAAAAAAACCCCAAACACTGCTTGTTACCCCATTGTTTCACTGTTCTTACCAATTTACACCTGTACTTTCACTGAAAATACCATAACTTCAGATTGTATTTTAAAGTGTTACCAGATAATGTCTTTTTTTAAACCCAGTCACAGGGGGTGCACAAGCCAGTGTACTCCTAGTCCCGGTCCCAAGCCCGGGTAAATGGGGAGGGTTGTGTCAGGAAGGGCATCCATCATAAAACCTTTGCCAAATCAAACATGCAGAGGTGTCGTATTGTATGAGAAAGTCAGGAGTGACAGAGAAGTATGTGAGCGTGGTGCAGGACATGTACGAGAACAGCGAGATGGTGGCGAGGTGCGCTGTAGGAGTGACGGATGGATTCAATGTGGGGGTGGGGTTGCATCAGGGATCGGTTCTGAGCCCCTTGTTTGCCATGGTGATGGACAGGCTGACAGATGAGGTCAGGCAGGAGTCTCCATGGACCATGATGTTTGCAGACGACATTGTGATCTGTAGTGAGAGTAGGGAGCAGGTGGAAGAGAACCTGGAGAGGTGGCGGTATGCTCTGGAGAGAAGAGAAATGAAAGTCAGTAGAAGCAAGACAGAATACACGAGTGTGAATGAGAGGGAAACAGGTATAACAGTGAAGATGGAAGCAGCAGAGGTAGTGAAAGTAGATGAGTTTAAATACCTGGGGTCAACCATCCAAAGCAATGGAAAATGCACAAGAGAGGTGAAGGAGAGAGTGCAGGCAGGGTGGAGTGGGTGGAGACGAGTGTCAGGGGTGATCAATGACGGAAGGGTAGCAGCAAGAGTGAAAGGGAAGATTTACAAGATGGTAATGAGGCCTGCTATGATGTATGATTTGGAGATGGTGGTGCTGACAAAAAGACAGAAGGTGGAGCTGGAGGTGGCAGAGTTGAAGATGCTAAGATTTTTATTGGGAGTGACTACGAGGGACAAAATTAGAAATGAATATTATCAGAGGGACAGCTCAGGTTGAGCGGTTTGGAGACAAAGTAAGAGAGGCAAGGCTGAGATGGTTTGGACATGTGCAGAGGAGGCAGAGTGGAGATATTGGACAAAGGATGTTAAAGATGGAGCTGCCAGGTTGGAGGAAAAGAGGAAGACCACAGAGAAGATCCATGGATGTAATGAAGGAGGACATGGAGAGAGTTGGTGTTACAGAAGAAGATGCAAGGGATGGGGTGAGATGGAGGCAGAGGATCCGCTGTGGCGACCCCAAAAGGGAGCAGCTGAAAGAAGAAGACCAGATGATTTTTTTAGTTGATCTTATTAGAGATGCATCACCCCCTCGAGCACATTATATCACCGGTGTTTGCTCCTCACATCTGCAGCTGTTCACACCACATCTTCAGTGGAGTGCATCTATTTAACTCTATTCCTTCATATGATGAAGTGTTTCTGTCATTAGGGGGGAAGACGGTCAGTGGCTCCAGCCCCCCCAGCAACCTGAACGGATTAAGTGGTTGAAGATGAATGAAATAAAGGACGCATTGTCTGTATTAAAATCACACACGCACACACCTCATCTGTCAGTTCATTTGTGGCAAATCACATGATTTATGACAAGGGTTTAGAAAAACAGTATAAGCTGTAAACTGTTGTGGTGTCCAGCCAGGCAGGGCTGTTTGAGCTTCCCATTTCCCAACAGCTCTTGCGGCCGTTGACACATGTTAAATGTTGGAAAAACAAGCCCCAGTCTCCTTAGACTGAGAGTTGACTGCGTTACTGTTTTATATATGTTCAAGGTTTGGTTGCTGTGTTATTTGAGTTTTAGATAACATTTGTGCACCATTAAAAGTTTTGTACACCATGGCCTTTAACTGCTAAAGCCCCATTCCCCCCCATACTGACCAATCTCAGCCCTCAAAGAACAGCATCATACGTAGCAATGGGGTCAAATACACCACCTCTCTAAGGTAATAGTTTTTGGATCTTCCATGCTCAGAGTTGCTCTAAGAGTATTCCTTAATTCCTTCTAAGCTAGGATGCCTTGATAGGAATGTTTTATCTAAAATAGGAGCTAGAAGATTTTCAGAACGTTTGAACATATAGGCCCAGTGATTTAGCATTTCACAACCTCATATTTACATTACACAGTTGTGTTTGGACTGTTTCTTTGTTTCTTCTTTTCTCTAACTATGAAAGTAGAGCTTAATCCGTTTTATCAACTTCACTCTTTTTCTGTCCTGCAGCAAAGAATTAGATACCTAGTGATGGGTTCATCGAAATGTGTGAGAAGATGAGGCTTGAAATCTAGCTGTAGTAACCAATATTGAATCATTCATAACAGCAACTGTGATGAGAGAAATAACCCTTTAATGTTACTGTTTATCCTAATATAAATGGTAAAATTTCAGTTTTCTTTGTTTTGACAATAACTTGTGATAAATGTCAGTACATTGAAAATGAAAGCTGTGATTAATTCACAACTATGATTTTAACCTCTAATATTCACTAACAAATAGACGGCCCGATTGTGTCACTGCCGCTGCATTTACATTTCAGTGTTGTGTTTTGTGTGTGAAAACAATGGTCAAGTGAGCCCAAACAGCTGTTAAGAAAAAAGAAAAATCTTTACTTAATGGTTCAGGTTGTAGCCTGGACAGTCAGTCATTTATTAAATTATCCCTTAAAATCATTTCTTCTGCACTATTAACTTTGATTTGTAAAACAGTGTTTTAGAATCAGACATTCATCAAGACCGTTCACTGGGTATACTGACAGAAAGCAAAGGATTGCTCGTAGTTACTGCTGCGAAATGTCCTCGTCAGTGTGTGACTCTGCAGTCTTAATTGGCGTTCACTGAATACACCATACAGTTGAGGTTTGGTGGGAGGTTTCTTCCTATTTAAAGGGGGGGTTTCCTCTTCAGTGTTGCCACAGTCATCACAGAGATCACCTTATTGTTGGGGGCTTTTTCTGACATTTTAGGGTCTTTACCCTACAAATAACAGTGCCATGAAATGACTGTTGTTGTTGTGAAGTGGGGCTATATACAGGTGCATCTCAATAAACTGGAATATCATGGAAAAGTTAATTTATTTCAGCAATTCAGTTCAAAAAGTGAAACTCAGATTCTTTACCTGCAGAGTGATATGTTTCAAGTGTTTGTTTCTTTTTATTTTGATGATTATGGCGTATGACGTCATGCTTCCCTCAGCTGACAAGCTTTAGAGATGCTGATTTCATTTTCCAGCAGGACTTGGCACCTGCCCACACTGCCATAAGTACCAAAACCTGCTTTAATGCCCGTGGTATCACTGTGCTTGATCGGCCAGGAAACCCTCCTGATTTAAACCCCACAGAGAATCTACAGTATGTGGTATTGTCAAGAGGAAGATGAGACACCAGACCCAACAATGCAGACGAGCTGAAGGCCGCTATCAAAGCAACCTGGGCCTCCATGCCACGCCACATTGATGCAATAATTCATGCAAAAGGAGCATTAGCCAAGTATTGAGTGTGTACATGGACGTACTTTTCAGCCGTCCAACATTTCTATTAAAAATCCACTTTTTTTAAATTGATGTTATGTAATATTCTACTGTAATTTTTTTGAAAAACTGAATTTTGGGTTTTCATTAACTGTAAGCCATGATCATCAAGATTAAAAGAAATAAACGCTTGAAATATATCTCTCTGCATGAAATAAATTGGAGTTTCACTTTTTGAATTTCAGTTCAGGTTTATTTTTTACAGTGCCTAATCGCAACAAAAGTCATCTCAAGGTGCTAGATACATAAGCACAAATCATAAATAATTCAGAGGAAAAACCCCAACAATCAAATGATCTGAGAGAGTAATATTCTCTTAGAATAATTGGGTACAGTCAATTGTTTAACATAAATACAGGTTAGATTATGCATGTTTTTATATGTCAAGAGGAGAACTTTAAAGTTGATTCTGGATTCAATAGGGAGCCAAAAAAAGGGAGAAATATGATCCCTCTTTTTAGTGCCTGTCGGCCAACTAGACTGTTGTGCCAGGCAGTGTGTTGGACACTTGGGTGAGCTGTAATGCAGCTAGAATGACCGAGTCGGACCACCTAGCCAAGCTAATGCTTTGATGTAACATGATGGTGGAAATTTAACAAAATATATTAATAGAAATACAATTGGTGTAAAAAAGTGTTTGCCCCCTTCCTGATTTCTCATTCTTTTGTATGTTTGTCACACTTAAATGTTTCAGGCCATCAAACAAATTTAAATATTAGACAAAGATAACACAAGTAAACACAAAATGCAGTTTTTAAATGAAGGTGTTTATTATTAAGGGAAAAACAATCCAAACCTACATGGCCCTGTGTGGAAAAAGTGATTGCCCCCTAAACCGAATAACTGGTTGGGCCACCCTTAGCAGTAACAACTGCAATCAAGCGTTTGCGATAACTGGCAATGAGTCTTTTACAGTACTATGGAGGAATTTTGGCCCACTTATCTTTGCAGAATTGTTGTAATTCAGCCACATTGGAGGGTTTTTGAGCATGAACTGCCTTTTTAAGGTCATGCCACAGCATCTCAATCGGATTCAGGTCAGGACTTTGACTAGGCCACTCCAAAGTCTTGATTTTGTTTTTCTTAAGCCATTCAGAGGTGGACCTGCTGGTGTGTTTTGGATCATTGTCTTGCTGCAGAACCCAAGTGCGCTTCAGCTTGAGGTCACAAATAGATGGTTGGACATTTTCCTTCTGGATTTTTTTTGTAGACAGCAGAATTCATGGTTCCAATCACCACAGCAAGTCTTCCAGGTCCTGAAGCGGCAAACCAGCCCTAGACCATCAAACTACCACCACCATATTTTTTTTTTTTTTGACTTATTTTGTACCCGTAGGTAGATTTGTTCTGCAGTCCGGTGACAAGCCACCAGCTGCCGGTCGCTGCGTGTGCAAGCGCCCCATATCCCTAACCTGCATGTTTTTGGCATGTGGGAGGAAACCGGAGAAATCCCGGAGTAAACCCATGCAACACGGGGAGAACATGCAAACTCCACACAGATCACTGTTGGCCGGGGGCAGGGATCGAACCCATGATCTCATGATCCCCGCGATCCCCTGGCCGAGGGTAAACTGTGCTGCCGCAGTGCTAACCACTGCACCACCGTGCAGCCCATATTTTACTGTTGGTATGATGTTCCTTTTCTGAAATGTTGTGTTACTTTTACGCCAGATGTAATGGGACACACGCCTTCCAAAAAGTTCAACTTTTGTCTTGTCAGTCCACACAGTATTTTCTCAAAAGTCTTGGGGACCATCAAGATGTTTTCTGGCAAAACTGAGATGACCCATTAACTACTTTTCGCTTGGCAGTTGTTTTCATCTTGGAACTGTGCCATGCAGGCCATTTTTGCCCAATCTCTTTCTTATGGTGGAGTCATGAACACTGACCTTAACTGAGGCAAGTGAGGCTTGCAGTTCTTTGGATGTTGTTGTGGGGTCTTTTGTGACCTCTTGGATGGGTCGTCACTGCACTCTTGGGGTAATTTTGGTCGGCTGGCCACTCCTGGGAAGGTTCACCACTGTTCCATGTTTTCGCCATTTGTGGATAATGGCTCTCACTGTAGTTAGCTGGAGTCCCAAAGCTTTAGGAATGGCTTTATAACCTTTTCCAGACTGAAAGATCACAATAACTTTGTTTCTCATTTGTTCCTGAATATCTTTGGATTGCAGCATAATGTCTAGTTTTTGAGGATCTTTTGGTCTACTTCACTTTGTCAGGCAGGCCCTATTTAAGTGATTTCTTGATTGAGAACAGGTGTGGCAGTAATCAGTCCTGGATGTGGCTAGAGAAATTGAACTCGGCTTTCCAAAGTAAGTAAAGGTATGCGGCTATGCAGTGTCTTGATACTTTAAAATGTATCAATATATTTTCATCGGCGACACAGGATTACGCGAATTGTTTGCATGAATGCTTCATCTGCTTTCTCCTCTCTGTCTGCCCCACAACTTGACCCCACTCAATCTCTTCTCCCTCTGAACGCATAACTGCCCCAAATCTGTACAGAGTGTGGCCCTGCCTCTTCAGAGCGTATACCACATCCATGGCGGTCACGTCTTCCTCTTTGCATGCTCAGTGTAGGTGACTCTATCACGGATCACCTTCTCCAGGAAGGTCTTCAACACACCGCAGGTCTCCTCGTAGAGTAGTTGTGCTATGAAGGGCCATTTCACTGCAGGTTTTTAGTTCCACCTAGTCTCTTCAGCAGATGTTTTCACTGATTATCAGTCCTTGATGCTGATCGGCACAAACACCTTCTGAAGAGACCGGGTGGATCAGAAGACCTGCAGTGGAATGGCCCTTACTACTCGCCTCTGAGCCAGAAGATAAATTAACATTCCTCTATCTACCCCATCACTCCAGCGGGGAACAGGTGAGGGGGCCATGGCCAGGACACCCAAGACGACCGTTAGAATGTAAGCCTCCAGTCTCCAGACCAGCTGTTTTTCCCAAGACCACACTGGGGAACATGCAGCACTGCAGGTGCTGTCTGACTCCTAACAAGCTGGAGCTCACCCCGGCGGGCCTGGTTGCTGTAACTACTGGCAACAGAGCTAATGTTGTGAAAGTGGTGCAAGTGGACTAATGCAATGTTTTTAGCCACAGACTTCATCTCTCTATTTGTGAATTGAATGCGATGTGCTACCTACTGTATAAATTTCAATTACACACACACACACACACACACACACACACACACACACAGAGCTGTTTGTTATTTTTACCAAAATAATTTTTTCAACATCATTTGTAGTTTACATGACACATACACTTTTTCTGTTGAGATATACTGTATATCAGATATCAAGATACTGAATAATAAGACATGATTTTTGACCAGTGTTGCCCAGCCCTACCAGGTGGAACAGGGATGTCTATTAGGATGACTGAAATCTAAAGAAAATAACAATATAAACCGTGTTTGGTTAGTGAGCTCCCTAGTAGCACTATTGGCTCCGAAGCTAACGCCATTGCCTTCCCTGTCCATCTACATGACAGACAGATTGCGCTGGGCTGGGGTTACCATTTATGACATCCCAAAACAAACCTGAAAGAGTCAAAATGGCTTCTTGGAGAGAAAAATGATATCAAGGCTCTTTGTTTTTTAAGATAAGTGAGTGTTTTGATATTTTTTCGAGAATCATGACCATTTCACCGCATTTCAGAAGGTTAAAACATACAGAAATTTTCCAGTCAATGATCCCTTTAAGACTTAGATCTGTTTTTTTGGTTCCATGCAAATTGTTTAAAGTGGGTCTTCCCGTAATAGATTAGGTCAACCCTGATTTTAGACGGATGAAAACATAGTTGTAACCAGTGTCCATGTGCAGTGATTGGTTCTGTTATATTCTGTGTCAGTTACATTCAACCTGTCTAACAGCTCTTTTGTGAATAAATTCTTGTATTGTAAAGTTTTGCCTGAGAGGTGCAACATTTCCCCATTACAGCTGTTAAAAAACAAAAGTCACAGGAATGGCGATAAGATTGTTTGATTAAATCAAATGGTGGATTAAAGAACTGGGTCCTCTAAGGCACTCCTGTCTGAGTCCTTCAGATCCCCGCTGTTGCCAAATAAACGGTGTAGACAGGCTGGTAAGATGCCCTGTCCATCCCATGGCTGTAAAAGTCCTGTGTTCCCTGGTTAGGTACGGAGAACAACCAGACATATGCTGGGTGTTCAGTAGAGTGTGAGAAGCTCCATGCCCTGGGCCTCTTCTCTTTTCTGCCACTGAAAATAACACCGCTGTATCTGTGGGTGATGTGTCTGTTACTTCAGGCTTGCCTTATCATGTTTCAGTCACAACTTTTTTCTTTTTTAGAAATAACACTATAAAGTTGTTTTTTTTTTAAATTTTATTTCCCGTTTTTTTTAAACCACATAAAACTGTTAAAACATTATCAAGAGACAAATAGATAATTATTGTTACAAAGTTAGCAGAATTAAACTAGTTTTGACTCTCAAATTTCACTTAATGCAAATGAAAGCAGCGAAATTTACTTACATTTTTGCTGTTAAAATGGAAGACCATTTTTCCTGGAGCATATGTTTGATTTCCTCCCCCTCACCTTCCTCCATCATCTGCTCTGAGGGGGTGATGGAGGGATTGGGGGGCGGGCGTCTCTTCTCCAATTATGCTGTCTGGAACAATCACGGCTGTGACATTTCGAAATCTGACCTTCTCCCCTGGCGGTGTAGAGCGCAGAGCAGCAGAGTCGTCTTTGGCGATCGGACTGTCTTGAGCAGCAGCAGACATTTCTCTGGCTGTCTTGGTTATGGCTGCAGCCACCAAAATGTGGAGCACGGCCTCCTCTGTTCTCAGATACAGTAAATGGCAAATGTGTGGCTTAATTCATTTGCATGGTGCACTACATGTCCATACAGTGCCTACAAAAGTATTCACCCCCCCCCCCCCCCATTCGTGTTATGTCTTGTTGCATTACAACCTGCAGTTTAAATTGATTTTATGTGATGGGCCTACACATAATACTCCAGAATAATGATGTGAAATTGGGAAAAAATATTTTAAATAATTAAAAAAACAATACTGATAAGTGGTGTGTGTATATGTATTCACCCCTTTACTATGAAGCCCCATCTATTATCTACAGAAGCCACATATTGGTCATATAAGATCCACCTGTGGACAATCTGTCAGATATCTCAGCAAATATACACCTGTTCTGATAGACTCCAGAGTCAACCACTAAAGCAAGGGCTGACACCAGGACCTTTTCAAACAGGTCAGATCCATAATTAGACAACAGAAAGATATTGGTATTATAACAAACCTTCCGAGAAAAGGATCATCACCAAAACTCATGGACGGTCAAGGAGATGATCAATCACAGAAGTAACCAACAGGCCAAACAACAGGCTGCACGGTGGCGCAGTGGTTTAGCACTGTGGCAGCACAGTTTTACCCTCAGCCGGGGGACCGCGGGGATCATGAGATCGTGGGTTCGATCCCAGCCCCCGACCAACAGTGAGCTGTGTGGAGTTTGCATGTTCTTCCCGTGTTGCGCGGGTTTACTCCGGGATTTCTCCGGTTTCCTCCCGCATACCAAAAAAACATGTAGGTTTAGGGCGCTCGCGCACGCAGCGACCAGCAGCCGGTGGCTTGTCACCAGACTGCAAACCAAGTCTACCTACGGGTACAAATAAGTAACAAAAAAAAAAAAACAAAGGTGATTCCGAAGAAGCTGGACATGCAGGTGCAGCTCAATAAGTTAGAATGTCATTGAAAAGTTGATTTCTTTCAGTAATTCAGTTCAGAAAGTGAAACTCGTACAGATTCATTACACACACGGTAATATGTTTCAAGTGTTTATTTCTTTTAATTTTGATGGTTGTGGCTTAAAGCTAATGAAAAACCCCAAATTCAGTTTCTCAATAAATTAAAATATTACATAAAATTAATTTTAAAAAGTGACTTTTAATAGAAATGTTGGCTGACTGAAAAGTATGGCCATGTACACACTCAGTACTTGGTTGGGGCTCCTTTTGCATGAATTACTGCATCAATGCAGTGTGTCATGGAGGCAATCAGCCTGTGGTACTGCTGTGGCGTTATGGAAGCCCAGGTTCCTTTGTTTGTGGCCTTCAGCTCGTCTGCACTGTTGGGTCTGGTGTCTTTCATCTTCCACTTGACAATACCCCATCGATTCTCTATGGGGTTTAGGTGAGGAGAGTTTCCTGGCCAGTCAAACACAGTTTAATCATAGCCATTAAACCAGATTTTGGTACTTCTGGCAGTGTGGGCAGGTGACAAGTGCTGCTGGAAAATGAAATCAGCATCTCCATTAAGCTTGTCAGCAGAGGGAAGCATGAAGTGCTCTAAAATTTCCTGATAGATGGCTGCACTGACTTTGTACTTGATAAAACACAGTGGACAAACACTAGCAGGTGACTAGGCTCTCCAAATCATGAGTGACTATGGAAATTTCACACTGGACCTCAGGCAACTTGGATTCTGTGCCTCTCCACTCTTCCTGCAGACTGTGGGACCTTGATTTACAAATGAAATGAAAAATTTACTCTCATTTGCAAAGAGGAGTAACAATGCAGTCTGTTTTCTCTTTAGCCCAGGTAAGACACTTCTGACGGCATCTCTGGTTCAGGGGTGGCTTGACACAAGGAATGTAACAGCTGTATGTAGCCCATGTTCTGGATACATCTTTGTGGTGGCTTTTGAAGCCCTGACTCCAGCCGCAGTCCACTCCTTGTGAATCTACCCCAAATTCTTGAATGGACTTTGCTTCACAACTCTCTCAAGGCTGCGGTTATCCCTGTTACTTGTGCACCTTTTTCTGCCACACTTTTACTTTCCACTCAACTTTCGAATAATATGCTTGGATACAGCACCCTGCGAACATCCAGTTTCTTTAACGTTTTGTGGCTTACTATCCTTGTGGGGGGGTGTCAGTGATGGTCTTCTGGACAATGTCAAGTCAGCAGTCTTCTCCATGATAGTATAAAGTACTGACCCAGACTGAGAAACCATTTAAAGGTTCAGGAAACCTTTGCAGGTGTGTGGAGTTAATTAGTTGATTAGAATGTGACATCATGAGTCTACAATATTGAACTTTTTCACATTCTAATTTTTTGAGAAGCTAAATGTGGGGTGTCCATTGGCTATAAGCCATAACTATCAAAATTAAAAGAAATAAACATTTGAAATATCACTCTTTGTGTAATGAATCTGTATATGTTTCATTTTTTTTAATTGAATTACTGAAATAAATCAACCTTTCGATGACATTCTAATTTATTGAGATGCACCTGTATCTGCATATCTGTCCTTAGGACCACTCTAAAATGTACTCCACACAGTTTGGCTTTATGGAAGGAGTGGTCAGGGTTTTCCCTTAAAGAAATCCTAGAAATCCTGAAAGAAAAATTAGGAAGAATGTTTAGAATCTGGAAGAACTCTGGTCAGATGAAACTAAAATGTATCTTTTTGGCCATCAAGGACAACTCTATATTTGCAGCAAACCCTACACCTCTCATCACACAGAAAGCACCATCCCCACAGTGAAGCATGGTAGCGGCAGCATCATGCATTGGGGATGTTTTCATAGATGTGCACTGGAAGCTGGTCAGGAATTAATTAATTTGTAAGGGAAATTTATTTGGATCTTCCAGCAGGACAATGACCCAAAACATCCTGTTACGACCCACTTTCTGGGCCAAGGCCAGAACTGCCTTTCTCCCAGCCTGGGGACACCAAGTCCACCTCAACCCCATGTCAAGGTGGCTCAGTTCACTGTCACCCTTACCCACTGGCAAGGGAGACTGACACATGGTCTCTTTCGCACACAGTCCTACACCTACATCCCAGGCTGTGATTCAAACCCATGACACCATAATCTAAAGCCTCTCACTCTTACCACTAAGCCAAAGAGGAATTCCTCTACGAGCACAGGGCTAGTAGTGGAGCTGTACCTTAAGGTTTCAGGAGACTGCATCACTGACTAGTTCCCTACAGAGGGGTATCCATAACAATCCTGTTAAAGCAGCACTACAGTGGTTAAGGGGAAACAGTCAGATGTCCTGGAATGGCTCCGACCTCAGTCCAGTAGAGGATTTGTGGTATGATTTAAAGATTACTATACACAAGTGAAAAATAGGGGGGGAACTTTTTAGTGGCTAGGTCTGCCAAGCTCATAGAGATGCACTCAGGAGACCTGCAGCTGTAATTGCTGCAGCAGGTAATAATGATGGTAATGGATTGCATTTAAATAGCTCTTTTTATGACATCCAAAGATGCTTTACAAGGAGTCCATTAATCATCTACTCCACAGACTGGGGTAGTGGTAAGCTACCTCTGTAGCCACAGCTGCCCTGGGGCAGACTGATGGAAACATGGCTGCCAATCCACGTCAACGGCCTCTCCGACCACCGACCACCACCGAGCATTATTCACACTCACGCACCAGTGGCATGAACACACTGGAGGCAAGGTGGGTCAAGTGTCTTGGCCAAGGATACAACAGCAGGGTGGGGATTCGAACTGCTGACCCTCCCATTATTGAAGGACCTGCTCTACCTCCTTAGCCACTACTGTGCAGAGTATTGACTTTGGGAGGGTGAATAGTTGTGCATACTCAGGTTTTTTTTTCCACAATAAAGAATATTTTGCATCTTTAAAGTTGAAGTTATGGTGTGTAAATCAAGTGATACAGACCCCCTAAAATCCATTTAAATTCCAGTTTATAAGGCAACAAAATACAGAGCATGCTAATGGGGTTAATACTTTTACAATGCACTGTACTGTATGTGTTAAATTCTCTTAAAAGTAATATGCTTGGTTGCCAAAATTAAAAAGTACATCTTCCTCACCGTCGTCTTCCTCCATCTCCTCCAGGACAGCACAATGACGCCCGTATGAACCTGGCCATCGCCCTCAGTGCTGCCCGCTATGGTGCCGCTGTCGCCAACTACACTGAGGTGGTTCACCTGCTGAAGAAGAAAGACCCACAGATGGGCACGGAGAAGGTGTGCGGTGCCCGTTGCAGGGATGTCATTACAGGTGAGGAATGTCGGTGGCTGACTGGGGCTCCAGAGTCTACTGCCATTTTCATCTGTGAATCATTAAAGCTGAAAGGAAAAAGATGCCCCAACACCTGAAAGTTTAAAATTTCTGTCACATCAACAGACAGATTTATTTTTAGTCAGCCTGGTCAAAAAGGCAAATAGAAAAAATAATCAATTCCAGGTCAAATCAACTGCTTTTAGTGTATAGTTACAGATCACAATAGATCTCAAGACTCTTCATATTATAAGATAAAGAAGAGAAAAACCTAAAGATGCCCCTTAGAGGTGCTTATTAACAGACAAAAAACAAAGAGCAAAAACATTATCACCTGTTTGTGGAACTGGTGTGGAAAGAAAGCCGAGAGGACATTAGTTTTAATTTAATTTACTGTATATATAAATGTGGGCAAAATGTGCTTTCAAGGGTATTGTCACTCAAATCTTTCTATTTCATTACAGTACACTTACAAGTATTATTTATGATAGTTTGGGGGTTGGATTTCCTGCCAAAGCAGCTGAGGCTGTGGTGAATATAAAAAGATCGAGCCTCGAGTTTCCAGATGATCCATGCAGTCCCCTAGATTCAGACAAGTTTGATCATCCCACCAGGGGCAATTTGTTTGAATTGCAAACACACACTTGAGGACAAAATTATGAGCCCATCAATGAAAATTTCATTTTTTTTTTTTTAAGTATTTCCCAACTGCTGTTAAAATGGCACAAAGAATTTTTAACACAGCTTTTCCAAACATCCTAGTTTTATTTTGGATGCGTACATTATTTTACTTTGCACACAGAAACAAAATTCTTTCACAAAAACTACCAGGGTCAAAATTATGAGCCCCTCTAAAAAATGACCATTTTATTGAGCTGCACAAACCAGGAATGATGCAGTGATGTCCTTTAACTTTGTAATGCTCAAAGCTTGTCAAATCAAGTTAAAACTGAAGGTTATCTTCCAATCCTCAACTGTAGAATGAAATGAACCACAAAAAGTACAACTGGTAAAGAATATAAAATACAATAATATATATACTGTATATATACTGTATATATAGATAGATAGAGTTCAGTAATGGATGTATAGTAAGTAGATGAGAATTTAAATGAATTAATCTATAAAGAATATTTTAAAAGAATAAATAAAAAAACTATTTAAAATACTTTAATGGAGAATTTAAAAAGGGATATTGCAGAGGAAATATTTACTTTTAAAAGGTAATGCTACTTTTTCCTTTTTTTCTCTTATTCACCACTATTTAGAGAAAACAAATCCTGTGAACTTGAATGCTGCATCATTATTTCCACACATTTAAAATGGAAAAGAAATTAGTTTTTCATCATTAATAGGTTAATTGGCATCAAACTGGGGATTCTAAATTGTCCTTAGGTATGACTGTGAGAGTGAATGGTTGTCTGTCTCTCTGTGTTGGCCCTGTGATGGACTGGCGATCTGTCCAGGGTGGACCCTGCCTCTCGCCCAAAGACGCTGGGATAGGCTCCAGCCCCCCCCACGACCCGAAAAGGATTAAGCGGAAGAAGATGAATGAATGAAAGATGAATGCTTATATGTTTTATGAATTTATCAGCGCAAGTTATTTAACTGATATACTTCTATAAGATATTGTGTTTTAAGCACATGTAATTTTATTTTTTTTAAAATTGAAGGATTGTAGATAAAGATGAAAATGATGTCAGAAGTTCATTTTAATGAAAAACGAGTGCTAGATGAAGAATTCAATTTGTTTGGAAATAGAAGGATGACTATGTAATATGAAGCTATTGTTATATTTTGACCAGTGACCAGACTAGTGTCCGAATCTGTCTGAATTAAATCCTGCCTTTGCTCTCATCCACACAGGGCAGGAATTTGATGTGAAGGCCAAGTGTGTAATCAACGCCACTGGGCCATTCACAGACTCGCTGAGGAAGATGGACAACCAGAAAAGCACCAACATCTGCCAGCCCAGCGCTGGTGTTCACATTGTAATCCCGGGTTATTACAGGTGCTTATGCCAAATGCTGCCTTTTATTAAGGGACTAGGGATGCACTATATATATCAGCATGTTATCAGCATCGGCCGATTAAGCATTTAAAATTATCTATCGGCTAAAGGCAAAAATTAATATTTACAGCTGATAGAATATTACAGTAGACAGTCTTGAGTAGTCAAGTTAGCCGAGTAGTAAGTCCTTCGGCGCGAGGGCCTGACATCATTATGTCAGATGAGCGTATCTCAACTAACATGGCTGCCCCCACTAAGCCAGCATGCTACAGCGCTGTACTCCCTCAAACAATGCTGCATGTGGTTGTTATTTGTATTACTTTTTGTGGTTAAGTGCTGTTGAAGTATATTAAACATCATCTACAGCAGAGAGAAATTACTGCACAGTCGGGAGAATATGCCAAGTTCCCATCACGGCACCGGCGACCGGTGACTGAGGTGACAATGTAAACAGAAGCGGGGAAGCCAGTCTGGCTACTTGGCTTGGCTAAGAGGGCTCCAAACAGACCAATGCTGTCACAAATGCTCAGCCCCTTAGAAACAAATTTGAGCCTAAAACTGGATATATAACCTGACCAACCATAGGAGACAGCTCTATGATGATCATCATCAAGCTAGCTACACCCCAAGATCATAGACACTGCAGTTGAACTAGTGTACTGCTAACGACACCGAAGGTAAGAGCTGTGGAAGCAGAATTTGTAGATATGTGAATAAGGGCTTGTTTGCAAACTCTGTGGTCATCGATTAAGTACTGCTCATCGGACCTGGAGCTGCTGGTAGTTTCTGTCTGCCACGGGAGTTTTGTGTCACTGTGGTAAGAGCAGTCCACATGCTAATGCTAATTTAGCATTCAACAATGTGCTAGCAACAGACCCGGATTTGACCAACAGATTTGACACTCTTGTTGCAGTGCATATCTCTTTAAAGGCTAATGAGCCCCTGTTCACCCTTACCCTGCCTCTCTCATCAATGCTGAGATCTGTGGTTGATGAATAGTATATCCACCCATGTAGTCCTGCTACGGATGTGCTAACAAAAGCTGGTTGGCTAGCAGTGTAACCAACTGTCATCCATGTGCAGTTTTTGAAGGAGGCAGTGAAATTTTCCCAGCTGTGTGCCCCACATAATGTTGTAAACCTAAATATGGCAGCATTTTGGAGATTCCTACAGCAGGCAGAAAGTAGCTGCAGTAGTTATGAAAGCAGCCCCGCCCCACTGCAACTCGCTCAGACGTGTCTATTCATGTCTTTACATTGAGTTTACATGTAATTGTGGGATGTGAAAAATTTGCGCTTTCGTGTTACGTTAGATGTTCACAGGAATATTTCCACCGCAAGGGCAGACTTAGTCCATTTGGGGCCCAAGGCAAAGACAGAAATGGGGCCCTACTTTTTCTTTGTTCTATTCTTTCTTTTTAATCCTTATTGAAATCCTACCTGAAACTTACTGTCCTCAGAAGTCTTCAAATGATGATATCATTCAGGCATCAGGAATTATATGTGTAGAAAAACAAAGAAGTTTCACAAATTGAATGGAGACTCTTGTCCATCCATCCATCTTCTACTGCTTAATCCTTTTCGGATCGCCGGGGGGGAGGGGGAGGGGGGGCTGGAGCCTATCCCAGCATCTTTGGGCGAGAGGCAGGTACGTTCTGGACAGACCGCCAGTCCATCACAGGGCCAACGCACACAGCCAGCCATTCACTCTCACATCCATACCTAAGGACAATTTAGAATCCCCAATTGATGCCAATTAACCTAACCTGCATGTCTTTGGCCTGTGGGAGGAAACCTGAGTACCTGGAGTAAACCCATGCAGACACGCGGAGAACATGCAAACTTCACACAAAAGGGTCAGGGGTGGAATCCATCCAGTGACCTTCTTGCTGTGCTGCCACAGTGTTAACCACTGTGCCACCGTGCTGCCCGCAGACTCTTGTCTGTTATATAAAAAAAAAAATAGCAATTCACATGGAAGATCTGTTGTTTGTTCACACTTACCAGTCCCTCCAGGATTTTGTGATATTGTGATTGCACTAATTCACGCAAAATCAGTGTGATTGGCTGCATCTTTTGCGCGGCCTTGCAACTTTGTCCAATCGCTGCAACTTTCCCGCAATTTTGGCCAATCCTTGTCAACTTCCACTAATTTCGCCAATCAAATTTGCCCCTGAGTAGCACTCAAACACTCAGTCTAACCAGTCAAATGCGTCGCTGCACCGGGCTCACGTCCGTGTTTGCAGTGAGTATTAATGGAACACATCAGCAAAAAACAGTATGTGATTTCAGATACACTCACCTCACTCACTCATCTTTCCCATATATCCCTTCCTCTGTCTCCCCACGTCTCTGACTTGACCATGTGTACAAAGTGCCGGGTTTGTGTTGGGGAAAAAAAAAAGTCCCCCTGCCTGCAAAGCACGCTGACGCAGGAGCGCACATGAGGAGAGATGTCATAAAACCACAATTGAACAAATCTAACACTACAGCCAGTGTTTGAACATTTTATACATCTTTAAAAATCATTACTAAATCTTGTCAATGAGCTTTAAAGCTGTGAATCTCTGGACACGAACCAATGCGCACCCCCAGCAAACCCCCAAGGAGAGCCCCTCCTCCTGGTATGACTCCCGGTAAAGGGAAGATGAGTATCTGATGAGACAGGTGTGTGTCAAGACACGCAGCAGATAGACAGACAGGTAGGAGTCAGGCATGGAAAGAGAGAGAATATGTAGTAATTTCTTTCAGAAAAGCACAGACTTCAATAGACAATACAGAGCAACAGAATAAATTATTTCTTTTTTCTCTACACTTGGTACCGACTGGTTGGGGACCGCTGTGGTTAGGGAGTTTTCAAATTAAGGTGCTGCCAATAATTTCCAAATCTATACTCTTTAATATGCATTCAGTGCAGTTTAGCTGTTGTAATGGATAATTATTTTTTCATCCTTCATTTCCTTCATTTTAATTCAAGTTCTCAGCAAGAGCAGCCTACAGTGTTGGTCATTTTTATGACAAATTTGAGTGCTTCATTCTCACTTAACTAAGTTAAAGTCTGTATTTGCTGTTGCATAAGAGTTTTTCTTTATAGCAGAAGTTTCTGCTTAATTTACAAATCACTGCTTAAAATTTTTTTGACAATCCTGTGTTTTTCTTGTGGTGTTATATAGAATATAATTGCAGTAAACAATGAAAAAAAAACATCTGCTTTAAAATTTGTAATTCTTCCCACAACTTTTAGTGCAAAAAAAACCTCTCAAAACATCACAACTTTTATCATAACTTTTTAAAAAAGCTCACATAAATTCAGGCTTTTTGGGGCGCAACAGTCATAAAAACATCCCGTGAAATCCTAGAGGGACTGACTTACCTACATTTGCCAGGAGGGTCCTGTTCATGGTCTGCTGACATCCATTTTGTAGAGGTATCTATTGTGCTCCCTCCTCTGTACTACGTAGACACAAGGGAGAATATATCTTCTTAGGCCTCCGTCGGGCAGGGTTGACCATGGGTGAAGCATCCTAGTTCTGGTTGTCTGCTCGCCTAGAGCAGTGTCGTCTGTGGCTAAATAGACCGATGCGGGAGTGGCAGTCTCTATCTCAAAGGTCACACCTGTGTGTAGTCTCTGGTCTGTTGGAGCTGCTGCTTTCCTTCCTGCGTGCTCGTTTTTCTGCAGCAGCAGTCATCATTTTCTCCTCCCCTGATTTCAGGTGTTGCTTCAGGGTCCCTTTCCACTTTGCACGGTCACCTGCTAGGCTCTCCCAGGTCTCTGTGTTGATGTCGGTGGCCTTCTTGTCTCTCTTAACGACATCTTTGTACCAGTGCTGGGGCAACCAGTGGATCTCCTCCCAGATGCCAGTTCTCCATACAGGATGTCCTTTGGGATGGGCCCATCGTCCATCTGGTGGACATGGCCTAGCCAGCACAGCCTGCACTGTCTGAGGAGAGTGAACATGCTGGGAAGTCCCACGCGATTCAAGACATCTGCGTTGGTTACCCTGTCCTGCCAGGATATGCCCAGGATGTGGCAGATGCTTCAGAGATGGAAGGTCTTAAGTTGCTTCTCCTGTCTGTCATATGTTGTCCATAACTCACTGCCGTACAGCAGTGTGCTGATGACACAGGTGTTATACACTGCCATCTTAGTCTTCACTGACAGCTTGGGGTTTGTCCACATTCTCATTGTGACATGAGTGAGTGTTTTAGCTGCCTTCCTGATCCTCCTGTCTATTTTTGTGTCAAGGGAGAAGTTGTTGGTTATGGTAAAGCCAAGGTACGTGAAGTGGTGGACAGCGTCGAGTTCATAGTCATCGATGGTGATGGCAGGTGGTGATTCAGTGTCTTGTCCCAGGACATTGGGTTTTTTTAGGCTAATGGTGAGTTCAAAATCCTTGCATTCCATCAGTGTCTGCATCTCCTGTTGGGTGTGTGTTGCAATTGCTGCATCGTCAGGAAACAGCATGTCTTTGAACGTTTCACAAACCTTTGTCTTGACTCTGAGGCGGGCAAGGTTGAACAGCCTGCCATCTGACCTGGTGCGTAGGTAAATTCCTTCAGTTGCAGTGCCAAAGGCAGGCTTTAGGAGAACGGTGAAGAATATCCCAAAGAGAGTGGGAGCAAGGACGCAGCCTTGTTTGATGCCACTGCAGATGCTGAAGGGGTCGGAGGAACTCCTGTTGAACTGCGCAGTCCCCTTCATGTCTGAGTGAAAAGACTCGATCATGCCATGCAGCTTTGGTGGGCAGCCTATCTTTGGGAGAATCTTGAACAGGCCATCTCTGCTGACAAGGTCGAACGCCTTGGTGAGATCTATGAAGGTGACATACAGGGGCATCTGCTGTTCTCTGCACTTCTCCTGGAGTTGGCAGAGGGAGAAGACCCTGTCTACTGTTGAGCTCTTGGCACGAAAGCCACACTGCGACTCTGGGTAGACGCGTTCTGCCAGCTTCTGCAGGTGGATAAAAATGATCCGAGCAAAGACTTTGCCGACGATGTTGAGTAAAGAGATGCCTCTGTAGTTGTTGCAGTCACTTCTTTCGCCCTTGTTCTTATAGAGGGTGGTGATCTTGGCGTCCCTCATGTCCTGTAGTACAGCCCATTCTTGCCAGCACTGACAGAGGACTTCACGCAATGGGAGCAGGAGGGTAGTCTTGCAGTGTTTGATCAGGTCCGGGGGAATCCTGTTGCTGCCTGGGGCTTTGCCTAAGGCCAAGCTGTCAATGACCTTCCTGAGTTCCTCTGTGGTTGACTCTACATCCAGCTCCTCTATGATTGGCATACACTCAAGGGCATCAAGAGCTGTGGGGGACCCTGTGTTCTGTCTGGAGTAGAGGTCGGAGTAGTGTTGCACCTATCTGTCCATCTGTTGGCCCTTGTCTGTAATTACTACCCCAGTGGAAGATTTGAGGGGACCTGTCTTGCTCTGGACTGGTCCAAGCACCTTCTTGATGCCATCATACATCCCTCTAATGCTGCATGTAGCAGCAGCTGTCTGGATGTCTTCACTGAGCTCTGTCCAGTATTTGTTGGTGCAGTGCCTGCCTGGCAGTCTGCTGAGCCTTGCTCCTGGCACCCCTGGGAATCTGCAGGCTCTTCTGATTGGGTGACCGCTTATACTTGGTGAGGACGGCGCGCTTGGCTTCGATGACGGGAGTCATCTCTGTGGACTTGGCCTCAAAGTAGTTGTGAGACTTGGAGGACTTCTTCCCAAAGGTAGCCAAAGTGGTGTGGTGCATGGTGTCCCCCAGTACTTCCCACTTCTCTGTGGTAGAGTCTCTGGGCTGTGAGGTTTGCATTTCCTTCTGGAAGGTCTCTGCAAACTTTTCCATGAGGTCTGGTTAAGACATCCTGCTGACAATCAATGCGGGGGGTTCCCTCGTTTCTTTGAGCAGTGGATCCTCTTTGGCTGTAGCCTGATCTTGTAGCAGACCAGGGAGTGATCTGTATCGCAGTCCGCACTGTAGTCAGAGCATGTGTGGAGGACGTTCTTGATGGCGGCACGCCTGACCAGGATAAGATCTAGCTGATGCCAGTGCTTTGAGCGTGGGTGTTTCCAAGAGAACTTGTGCTGAAGCCTGGCCTTGAAGTAGGAGTTGGCGATGCACAATTTGTGGTAACTGCAAAGCTCAAGCAGTCGTTGGCAGTTCTTGTTCATTTTGCCCACACCAAACTGTCCAAGACAAGAGGGCCACGAATCATGATCTACACCCACTCTGGCATTGAAGTCACCCATGAGAACAAGTTGCTCCTTGCTGGGGATGCTTGTGATGATGGATGCAAGCTTCTCGTAGAACTCATCCTTTGTGACCGGTGTGGAAGGCAGTGTCGGGGCATACATACTAACAAGGGTGACTGGGCCTTTGGTGGTGTTGAGGTGAAGAGTAAGGAGATGCTCTGTACCGTTGCTGCCTGGCTCTACCATATTCAGCAGGTTGTTCCTCACTGCAAAGCCGACTCCATGCTCCCTTGGCTTGTCAGTGCCTTTCCCCTGCCAGTAGAATGTGTAGTCCTTCTCCTTCAGCATGCCTGAGTCAGCAAGGTGTGTTTCCTGAAGGGTGGCATGTCCACATGCAGCCTCCTGAGCTTGTCATTTATGACAGTTGTTTTCCTGGAGTCATTGATGTCCTGAAGGTTTTCAGAAAGATTGGTCATCATTGTCCAAACATCAGTTTCAAAGCTGATTTCTTTCGTTGTTTTGTTTCCTGGTGCGACGATTGCAGTCTGCTATTTGGACGTTTCCAAATCTCCATGCACCCAATGAGGATGGCAGGCTGTGGCGGGACAACACCTTGCTGGCTGGGGGCTGCCCAGCTTGAGACGGGCAGTAGTTGTCCAGTGAGATCCAAGGATCCCTCCCACCACTGGGAACAACCCTGGCACCAAGCTCTATGCCAATCGAGCAATAACTTATAACCGGTAACTGTTGTTTCCCGTGTTGTGTCGACGCTGCAAGTGAAGCTGGAGTGACCTCTCCAGGGTGTAGGGTGTGAGTTTGTGTTGGTGAGTGTTGCTGGATGCTAGCCTGGGCAATGTGATATGGAGGACAGGCTGTTGCCCATGTAGCATGTCCCCCCTCTCTACGTCGCTGATGGATCCAAATGAACAGCAAGGCTGTTACAGTTTGGCTCCAGCGCCATTGCAGGAGCTGCCAGAATGAAGTTTAAATCAACGACGGACTACCTTAGAGGTTCTGAGTCCGGATTTTACCTCAGGGTTGACTCCTGAAACCTTTGCTGTGACCAGGTATGCTGCAAGGTAGCAGAGGTTTGAAATCAGGGTTTTCCTGGGACTACCCTCCCAGGTTGTCCAGCCCCATCTACACAAAGCATCTGGTTTGAAGGCACCAGAGACTCACCTTCGCCCCTTCTCATGTCAGTCGAAGCAGTTCCACCGGGCTTAGAAGCTAAGCCACACAAGCAGGCCAGGAGTTGGACTTGGTTGTCAGGAGGCTATTTGAGACGCACACCATAAGGAGCATTTTTGAGCACTGGGAGCTTCTCCCCAGCACCACTCCTGGCTATGACAACCTTGGAAACGGAGAATATATCACACAAAACAATATAAGGATAAATACAAAAAATATTAAACCTAATACATCCTTGGAATTTATATCTCTTTGCATACTGTCTTTTCCTTTTTCTTCACTCATGACTTTCTCTTCCTTTTTTATCATCTTCACCAGTCTTTGTCCATCACTTCCTCTCCCTTGTCTTTATTTTTCCTCACTGTTCATCTTTCTCTTCTTCTCCCTTCTCTCTTTCTGTCCATTTTATTCTCGTTTTCCTTTTTCAATGTTTTTGTTATTATTTAAAGATTATTTTTTGGTCAGGTTTGTTTTACATTCTCTCACCAGCTATAGAGGGTAATAAGGAAGATTCAGAGACAACATTGGGCTGTTGCTCCAATAATGAACAGCATAAACAGAACAGTAGCTGAACTCTTTCATGGATACTCAAAATTACTATATTTAACCTCATGTAATGTCATCTGCTGTGAAGCTGCAGATATCCTGTGCATGGCTGGGGAGCACAGTTGGTCATACTTAAATTTAACCTTGTGAGCCTTGGCCTCAGCAAATCTTGCAATTACAAAAAATGGTAAAACGTTTTGTTGTTTACCTGTACTGTCAGCAGCAGGTGTCACCACTGCCTCGTCATTAACAAGTGCTCATCATTAGTATGTGTGTGTTAATGTGTGCTCGTATGAGCAGCATTGCTCTGTATCTGCTCCTTTGGAGGGTTAGTCTCCTCCCTGGATGAAGTGAAAAAGGTTGTTTTGATAAAAATTTTCTGTGCCCCTCCCTTTTTCTTCATTTCTCTGCACCGCTTGGATAACTTTTTCATTTTGCTGTTATTCTACACACTGTGCAGTTTGTTTACAATGTAATCAAAGATGTGCGCATGGCTCAGAGACAACATGGAAGAGTCCAACAATCTGAGGAGAAGGGGGGAGGATGTTACGTTCGTGATTTGATTTGCCACTTTTGTAAATGCTCGTGTTTCTTTATTTTGTTGGACATCATGGTAAATATGCTAAACATTTAAAAAAAATATATGGGGCTCCAAGTAGATCGGGGCCTAAGGCACTTGCCTACCTTTGCCTAATGGTAAGTCCACCTCTGTTCCACCGTCATTAAAATGAGTGGAGATGAAGCTGGTTGGTATCATTCCAGTGAGCTTTGGTTCTCACACCACAATGGAACAACTGTGCACTTAATGAGAGGTACTGAGACAAAGTTAGACCCTAACAAAGTAACAGGATTTTTTTTCCCTTTTGAGGTTTTCTATTGGGAGCCACTCCAGATACCAAAACTGCTGCACAAAACACTGAAAAAGGGAAGGTTTTCTCAGATATTCCATTTAAGATGCATTCACACTTGAGCATAGTTGTTCCTGTTTTTTCATTCCTGTCTGTAAATACTAAACTAACCAAACTATTTACTTCCCCCACAGCCAACACGCACCCAGGACAATCTTGTCTGGTTAAGATACAGCGGAGCGGTAGACTGGTTTTGTTGAAGTCGGAGGTTTTAAAGTTCAGCTAAGCTTATTGAGCGAAACCCGAGGGAGCATGAGCCCTTTGAACAGAAATGCCAACCACCTAATTTACTTCCTCCTCCTCCTGCTATCTGCCCTGCCCCTCCCCATCCACCTCCTGCTTTACCTCCTTCGTATCTCTTTTTCCATTTGTTTGTCCCCCTCCTCATATTGCCCCTGCACTCCTCATTTTTTTCCCTTAACATTTCCAGCTCTTCCTCCTAATATCTATTGCTCCTTCCAATAAACTACAGATTACTTTTACAACTCCCTCTTAATAATAATAATAATAATAATTGCTTGTTTTCGTTCCCACAGTCCTGACAACATGGGTCTGCTCGATCCAGCTACAAGTGACGGCCGTGTCATCTTCTTCTTGCCTTGGGAGAACATGACCATTGCCGGAACCACAGACACCCCCACCAGCGTTACGGCTCACCCTATCCCTGGGGAGGACGACATCAACTTCATCCTCAGGGAGGTCCGCAACTATCTCAGTGCTGATGTAGAAGGTACAGCTGTCCCCTTTGCTTTATTATAGGGCATTGGCAGTTTCAAATTGCACATCTCTGAGTACTGAGTGTTACCATGTCCACAACATTTATTGACACCTCTTGGAAAGATAAGTGAGAAAGGCTGGGGAGAAAAAAATCCAGCACTTAATGAAGCTGCTTTATTTCACTGTAATCCAACTTTAATTAAGCAATTTACATGAAAGCCTGCTTTAGTCCTTCAGGTGCTTTTTTAAATTTTTTTTTTTGCAAACTACAAGCAGGCTTTCGTGTCTTTTGCACTGAGGAGAGGCTTCTCTCTAGCCGCTCTGCCATGAAGCCCAGGGGCCTCACGTGTAAAGGATTGCACAGCTTTCATACTGAAAGATGGTGTACTCACAAAATCTGAAAAGTATGTGCTCACAGAAATTTCCTGATGCATAAAACTGTTAACACGCCAGATTCTCCCCTCCTTTTCTTTATGCATCCTACCTCACCGTGAAAACCAGGGCACGTGCACGATCTCTTTACTCTGCCTTGGTTCCTCCCACTAATGACTATGTAAATGACCAAAATAAAAGTTTCTGTCACTCTTCTGTCAAACAGTGGTCGTCAGTGTTGTGGGAAAGCGCAACATAAAAAAAAAATAACTTATTGGAGTGTGATGCTGAGGTGTTGATGACAGAGGTGGAGGTCAAAAAAAAAATATTTTGTTCTGACCTCCGGAATCAACAGTAAACCTAAGTTTACCGAGTTTAGCGAGTGAACCGTGTTACAATGGCAGTTAGTGCAGTCGGCTCTGACTGAAATAAAATAAAATGGTCTAGCATTAAAGTTAAGGTAAGTAGATGGATCACTACTCAATGACAGTGTTACCGGGGGTGTTGATACACAGGGAAAAAAATGCTGTGAAAGAAAGCCCTTGGTAATCCACATAGATAGACGTGATGTTAGCAAGTAAAATAAACAAATGAATAAAGTAAATAAAGACCACTGAATACCACTCCAATCTTACAGCTGAATTTATACAGGTAACAAACCAAATCTGTGTCAGAATCCAAGTTATGCACAACAGCCAGGAGGAACACACGGAGCTGCGCAATATAAAGGTTTTTTACTTCCAGATTCTAACCGCCAAGGTACAGCACGTATTGCCCTGGGGATCCTCCTGTTGTCTTTGGGTCAAAATGACTCGAAGACAACAGGTGTTATGACGGGTTTCCTCCCACCCACTTCCCGAGGTCTGAGGAGGCCAAAATATCAGATGGGGAATCTGTTAAGTGTCCCTGGAAATCTGGGTAAATTGCAGCCCGGAGCTCCCCATGGTCCTCCTTTTATTCAGCATTAACCCAGAGGATCTCTCCTTTTTTCTTCGGGTCAAAATGTCACATTTACAGAAACAGAATCCATTGAACATAGGCGCTGGCTGGTCCATGAGTGAGGCAGGTTAATTAGTTATTATTCATCAGGGCTTCAATGTGCTCAATGAGCTGAATTTTGGAGATAAATCAAGTAATTATCATGTTTTTCACAGACTAATTCATAGACAAAGCATTTTAACTGAAGTGGAAATGTTATTTTAACACATTCTGTGAGTTTCAGCTGTTTTGTAGTTTAACAGACCCACCTGATAGTCAAACAGATTTTTGCGGACAGCCGCAACTTCTCACGGCAGGTGGAAACTTTGTGACTCGGCCCACAGATTCTCACGTCACGTTTGTTTTTATACATCCCACTGTGTGCGTGAAAATCGGTGTGTGCCGTGTTTTTGTACATGTGCATCATTTATACATGAGGCCCCTGATCTGTGGAGGGTTGCAGTGATGGTTACTATGGATGCACAATAGTAAAAATTTTGCCCATAGTTTAAAACTAGTTTTTGCTGATTGCTGATATGATAAATGGATATTTTTTCCCCTCCTGTTTATATCTCCTTTGAGCGATGATTAACTGGGATATAAAGATACATTCCCAAGGAAAATAAGACAACAATCTCAACTTAATATGAAAATAAATACCTGTTAGGTGTTTTCAGATAAATGTATGAGGGGATGGATGCTCTGTATCCCTTTATAATATTAGGATATACACAGTCCAGTGTGCTATCTCCTCATGTTACACACTTAATATGTTGGTCAAAACCGGGTCTGCTGCTAGCACATAGCTGAATGCTAAATTAGCATTTGCATCTGGACTACTTTTACCACGGCAACACAAAACTCCTGTGGCAGACAGAAACTACCATCAGCTCCAGGTCTGGTGAGCTGTACTTAATTGATGACCACAGAGTTTGTAAACAAGCCCTTATTCACATTTATACAAATTCTGCTTCCTCAGCTCTTACCTTCGTTGAAGTTAGCAGCACACTAGCTTAACTGGGACATCTATGATCTTGGGGTGAAGCCAGCTTGATGATCACCATCATAGAGCTGCCTCCTATGGTTGGCCAGGTTATACTGTATATCCAGTTTTGGTTCAGATTGACTTTATTCACTGTCCCATTAGGGCGATTCGGTTTGCAGCAGAGCAAAAGAAGCACAACTGTACACACAAATAAAATAGACATGGCTTCAAAAGAGCCCAACCACGGGGTACACACACATAACTGTTCAGCGCAAGGCGTAATAAAATTTCTCAGGGAGCATGTCACAGTAAGTTTGTCAATCTTGTTTCCAAGGGAAGCATTTGCATTGAGCGTTTGCAACAGAAAGGCTAGGCAGCATTGGTCTGTTTGGAACCCACTTAGTCAAGCCAAATATCCAGACTGGCTTCCCGCATCCGTTTACATTGTCGCCTCCATCACCAGTCGCTGGTACCATTATGGGAACTTGGTATTAGGGCTACAACTGACGATTATTTTAGTAGTTGACTAATCTAACAACTGTTTTTTCGATTAATTGACTAATCGTGATTATTTTTCTCATGTCCACCATCTCTGCTTCCTGTTGGGGCTCTAGTGCATATTTTACCTCACCCACTGTTTAAGCCTGCACACCTGTGAAAATCACCTTGTCAGTCCCTGCTTTAATCTAACATTTTATAAACAGTTTCCAGAGCTAAATAAAAAAAAAACAAACAAGAAAGCTGTATTGATTATCACAAGTTTAAGGTTATATATCACTTTATCACAGACAGCATAATGCCTAATGTCAGTTAAACAATTGATTAAATATCTTACAACTGAATTACTGATCTGATCCATCCCACAACCTAACATTAGGTGGAAGTTTTCTATAAGTGCATTTTTTAACAATAAAATTCAGAATGATAAACCTTCATATTCAATATTCACTGCACTTAAGAGTGATAGTTCGCCATTTGATTTAATTTTGATGATTATGGTTGTAGGTTTTTACTTATTAAATTACAAATTGGGATATTCTAATGAACCCAGATGCGCTAATATTCAGAATGAGGGCTAATATTAACAAAGATGAAAAGAGATAGCGACTCCTGTAATTCATTTACTGCATTCAGCAACACATTAGCCGCGACTTAAACAGCTCAGCCCTCATCAACCAAACAGGTGTGCTAACATAAACAGCACGTACGAACAGTATTGTCATTCTAAAGCTTGAACCAGTTGGCCATTGAAAATAAGTGGCACTAACTTTCTTTACTCACTGAAACTTATCAAGCAAAAGCAGCCGTTAATGTCGCGGCTGACGGGTGCCGTCGTTTCAGATGCTCATGCATCACTGTAGTGCTGCCATGATAGGAAAAGTCTGCCTTGCAAAGTCTGCATTTTACTTGTTTTGTTTTGTTTTTTGGTTTTCTGTGAAATGTTCCCATACCATAGAAAGTTTGGGTCTGTTTTTTAGCTCCGTTTCGACATGTTTGCTTTTTCACTTTGCCATGTTGTGCTCCTTTTCTTCTTCCTCACTGTAAGTTCACGCTACTGCCTGCATCAGGTCCCGTCGTGCATTACAGTTACAACTGACCATTTCCCTGGCATGCATATAAACTTTACAATTAAACGATTTGTTGACAATAAAAATCTGCATCAACAAATTTTTATTGTCAACGTTATTGACGTTGACTAATCGTTTCAGCCCTACTTGGTATATTCTCCCGACTGTGCATTAATTCCTCTCTGCTGTAGAAGATGTTTGATATACTTCAACTGCACTTAACCACAAAAAGTAATGCAAATAAGAACCACAAGCAGCGTTGTTTGAGGGAGTACATGCTGGGTAATGGGGCAGCCATGTAAGCTGAAATACGCTCCTCTGATGTAATGACGTCAGTCTGTTACTCCAAGGAAAAAGCAGCAGAGTGTTTGTCGAGACTGTCTGTCAGCTGTATATATTCATTTTTGCCGATAAATAATTTCAGATGCTTTATCGACCGATTCCATGCTGATATATTCCCTGCATGCCTGATGGTTTCCCTTCTAGAACGTAGTCCCATCTCCACACAGGATCTGTGAAGCTCAGTCAGACCATCGGGTTCTTGGTCACTTACTCAGTTTGGCCAGGTGATCGGCTCTTGTGCCAAGCTTTTCTGTTTGAGTATTGTGGAGGTCACTGTGCTCTGCCAATCTTCAGCACAGCAGGATGGTTTTTTTTTTTTTGTAGCCTTTCTCTGATCTGTGCATTGCAGTGACCCCGTCTCAGCTGTGTAGGTAGTTCCTTGGACTTCATGACTTAGTTTTTCCTCAGATATTCACGGTCAGCTGTGAGGCCTTCTATAGAGGGGGTTGTCTCTTTCTAAATCATGTCCAGTCAGTTTAGTTTAGAGCTAAATTTCAAGTATTTTTGCAGTGTATGAATACTGATGCACATGTAATGCTTCAGTTTTTTTTTCCTTTTTAATAAATTTACTGAAAATCCTACAATTCTGTTTTCACTTTGTTGTTATCGGGTACAGAATATAGATCAATGAGAAAAAGTGAATTTAAACAATTGCATCATCAGGCTGTAATATAACAAAATAGGGAAAATACTGAGGGGGGTTAATACTTTTGCGAGCCACTGTGTTTTTGTAGATTAAAGTACCAGTAGTCAGTCCATTCTAGATGGATTTTTGTCAACTTTGTTAAAATTATATTCACATCTTGATAGCTGTTAATAACTGTAAGAATTTGAAAAGAAGAAATAAAATCCGTCCTGTGGGGTAGTCACAGAACTGTCCAACCATCAGCCAATCACTGCATTTAGATAGCATGAAATGATTGGCTGGTGTACTGTCTTGCCCATTTCCGTTCGCTCTGGCTGCACATGTCCATCAGATATGTGGTTTCTCCACTTCAGTTCACTGTCAGTGTAAAACTGACTGAACTTGCAGTGCATTCTGGGAACACATTTCAGCCAGCTGTTGCTGATGTCAGAGACATATTCTGTAACTAAATGGCTGTTTCTGTTTTGTTTATTCCCACTATCTTGGACGATCCAGAAATCCACCATAGCTACCCCGTGTTGTCCAATTAGAAACAGTTGGCCGCAGGAGGCTAGATTTGTTTTTCTTTGAGAATGGACTACCTACTACTGTATATCAATTGTTAACACAGCAGAAATTTGATTCTTGTGGGTTTGGATCAGTATAAATGTACTGTTTAATCATTTGTACTGTAAACTTTCCAAGTGGATGTGATACGTGGGATACTCGTCCCGTAGCTGGAGCAATAAATAATAATAATTATAATAAAGGACCATGGGGCTGCTTTTAAATGTTTAATATTGAATATAATTTTATCATTTGGTTGGAGTCACTCAGAGATCCATTGTCAAATTAAATATTTGTGATTGATGTACTCTGGTGGCTATAAATCCCCTATAAAAAGAAATCTAAGATAAGATAAGATAAGATAAGATAAGCCTTTATTAGTCCCACAACGGGGAAATTCCAGGATTGCAACAGCACAGGGATAGCAACACTCAGAGCAACAATCAGAAGGCAAGAAAAAAACAAGCAAGCAAGAGCAGCTAATATACATATGTACGTATTACTATAAAATATATATATATACACACACACACAGACACACAGTGCAGAGCATTGTAGCTGGATGGAATAAATATATGAATATATGAACACACAGTGCAGAGCATTGTAGCTAGATGGAATAAATATGTAAATATATAAACACCCACAGTACGGAGCATTGCAGCTAGGTGGAATAAATATGCAAGTATATAAACACACACAGTGCGGAGCAATGTAGCTAGATGGAATAATATGTAGATATATAAATATATAAACACACCCAGTGCTGAGCATTGTAGCTAGATGGAATAAATATGTAAATATATAAACACACACAGTGCAGAGCATTGTTGCTAGATGGGATGAAACAGCATAACCGTCTACTTAGTTATCCTACATGGTATGATTATGTGCCCATACATATTCTCACCCTCCATAGCGACCGGTATGTTCCTAGTTGTATGCCGGAGGGGACCATTGTGTAAGTCTATTGCATCTTTTGCATTCAAAAAACTATTAGTTTGTTACGTCTTTTTGCTATCTCTGCGAGCAGCCCTGCTTAGGTTGTACAGTCTGACAGCCGTTGGTAGGAAGGACCTACGAAACCTCTCGGTTGTGCACCTGGGATGATGTAGTCTGCTGCTAAATGAGCTCCTCAGTGCATTCAGTATGTCCTGCATAGGGTGGAACTCGGACTCCAGCAGAGATGACAGTTTAGCCACCGTCCTTCTCTCTCCTATCTCCTCCATCGGATCAAGGCGCTGCCCCAGGACAGAGCTAGCTTTCTTAATCAGTTTGTTCAGTCTCTTCCTATCGGCTGCAGTAATGCCACTGCCCCAGCAGACCACTCCAAAAGTGATGGCTGATGCCACCACCGTGTCATAGAATGACTTCAGCAGCGCCCCTTGTACACCAAAAGACCTGAGTCTCCTCAGCAGGAACAGCCTGCGCTGTCCCTTCTTGTAGAGTGCATCAGTATTGTGTGACCAGTCTAGTTTATTGTTCAGATGAATACCCAGGTACTTATAGGATGTCACCATCTCGATGTCTGTTCCCTGTATATTTACTGGTACTGTGAGGGGCTGCCCATGCCTGCGGCAGTCCACCACCAGCTCCTTAGTTTTCCTCGCGTTGATCTGGAGGCAGTTCCGATGGCACCAGTCCACGAAGTCCTGGATAAGCCCTCTGTACTCAGCTTCATCTCCATTGGAGATGAGGCCAACGATCGCAGAGTCATCAGAGAACTTCTGTAGATGGCAGTGTGTTGTGTTGTGTGAGAAGTCCGCAGTATAAAGAGTGAACAGGAAGGGAGCCAGCACCGTTCCCTGGGGGGCCCCCGTGCTACTGATGATCGTGTCGGACACACAGTCCCGGGTTCTCACAAACTGAGGCCGGTTCGTGAGGTAGTCCAGGATCCATGATGACAGGTGCTGGTCCACCCCTGCGCGCAGCAGCTTGTCCTTCAGGATCATCGGTTGGATGGTGTTGAAAGCACTGGAGAAGTCAAAGAACATGATCCTCACCATATTCCCGGGCTTCTCCAGGTGGGACAGAGAACGGTGAAGGAGGAAGATCACCGCATCCTCCACCCCAATGCCATGCTGGTAGGCGAACTGGAGTGGATCCATCGCTGGTTCCACCAGGGGGCGGAGGTGAGCAAGGAGCAGTCTCTCCAGGGTCTTCATCAAGTGGGACGTCAAGATCCTACATCCAAATAAAATCTACATCCAAAATTGTGTCTTATGCCCTTTTTTTATAAACAAAACCTTTCATTGACAGTTTGGTGCCAAAATCCCTCCCCCCCCACGCCATAATTGGTGACTAGACCCAACCTACATACCGCAAGGCTAATAGTGGCTAGTGCTACATGAACCAGCATGAATACTGTGATAAAAAGAGCTAGCGGTTAAAGGACATGCCCAGCTGTATGCACGCTGGCCCAGGATAATGACTGAAAATACATCAGTCCTTAAAAGCAGTTTACTGGTAAAAACCCATCTTAATTTGGGTCAAGTTTTCAAAGCAGCTGTCCAAAAATGCAAACTGGCCAGAGTCATACTTCAGTTAGGCCAGAGAGTCTTGATTGGCTCAACACCACGGACGTGCCAGCGGCTGTACATACCTACATCACCAAAACACACTCCGTCTAAACTCACCTTTTTTCAGCAGGCAGGGCTTAAGTGAAACTTTAAAGCCAAAAAAAAAAAAAGAAAAACAGAGACATGAGACATTTGAGTGATTTCACTCTTGATATATCTTGCAAGTCATTAAAACATGTTACAGTTCACAAGAAAAAAAATTGATTTTTGGTTTAGTGTCACTTCAGATATGTATTTATTACCCTTTGACGTCAGTAAAAATATCTTGCTTCACTACTTCAAAAATCTCCGACTGGAAACCGTTTCACATCTTTGATTTGTTTGCTTCATTAATTAAATGGGATTTGCAGTGCGGCGAGGAGACGTGTTGGCAGCGTGGAGCGGCATCCGTCCCCTGGTGACAGACCCCACCTCCAAAGATACCCAGTCCATCTGCAGGAACCACATTGTCAGCATCAGTGACAGCGGATTGGTCACCATCGCTGGTAAGACTTCTTTTGAAGATTATTTTAAAATTGACAACAGTTACATGCCTGAAAGATTTAATCCACAGTTCTGTGTGTGTTTAGGTGGGAAGTGGACCACCTACAGAGCCATGGCTGAAGAGACTCTAGACGCAGCGGTCAAAGCCCACGGCCTCTCAGCAGAGCCCTGCAAGACTGTCGGGCTGATGCTGGAGGGAGCCAAGGGCTGGACGCCCACTCTCTACATCCGCCTGGTGCAGGACTATGGCCTGGAGAAAGAGGTCAGACATTTTTACATTAAGACGGAGTGTCAACACAGACCAGAGGCTTCAGCTCCACATAGAGACAAAGGAAGGATGAGGATAAGCAGTTGTATTTGTATCTTGCTTTTTCTAATCTGCAAGACCAGATCGCTTAACCAGTAACTAAACTAACTGTTCTACAGGCTTATTGGAGACTAATGCTTAGGGCCAGTTTAGAATCATCAGCTAACCGAACATGCATGTCTTTAGGTTGTGGGAGGAAACCAGAGCCCCCAGAGTTAACCCACACAGCACAAGCAGAACATACTCCACACAGAAAGGTTCCTACCGCTGGCAGCCCAGGCATTCAGTCCAAGAACTTTCTAGTTGTGAGGCAACAATGGTAACCACTGTAAGACCATGCTGCCAGGGACCACTTAAGCTGCAGTCGGAGCGTAGGAAGTGACATCTTCTGCAGTTAACACATTCATTTTTCAAGATTCAAAGGCTTTATTATCATGTGCACAGTTAAGAAATGCTACATTTCCTGAGCAATTAAATTCTTACTTTGCTCTCCAAACGAATGCCAAGTTAAAGGTACAGAAACAACAATTCTAATAGGTCATGACACACTAACACAGTAACTCAATCCTAGTACTGATGGATGCTAAGACACATACACCAACACACAGTTAGGCAGCAGAGGAATGAAAATGAAAGTCACTGGATGACTAAAGTGACAGTGGTATATTGATATCAGAGATGATGTGAACCTGAGATGGAATAGACTTATGTACAGTGTGCAACAAGCAGTGTATAATTACAAATTATTTATAAGTAACAGCAGAGATGATATGGACATCAGACAGGTGATACTATATCTACTGTACAGGTGAGCAGTGTGCAAATTTAGCAGCCGGTGTGTGAGTTCCTATATGCAAAGCTGTGTTACAGAGTTTTGGGAGTTGTTGTCTGTTCATGAGGCTGATGAGAGTGGGGGAAAAAAGGAGTTTTTTCAGTCTGGTTGTCCTGCATTTTACACTTCTGTACTTCCGGCCTGAGGGTAGAAATGTGAACAGTCTGTGTTGGGGGTGGGTGGGGTCCCGGAGGATGGCATCAGCTCTCTTTTGGACTTTGCAGTAGTAGATGCTCTGCAGAGAGGGGAGTGGAGTCCTGATGATCTTCTCCGCTGTCTTCACCAGTCTCTGCAGGCGTTTGCGGTCCAGGGCAGTGGTGCTACCGTACCACGCAGTGATGTCGTTAGTCAGGATGCTCTCAATAATGCAGCTGTAGAAAGTGTTGAGGATCCTGGAAGACGTGCCGAACTTCTTCAGCCTCCTCAGAAAGTACAGTTGCTGTTGAGCTCTCTTAACCAGCTCTGTGGTGTTGTGTGCCCACCGAAGGTCTTCGCTGATGTGGATGCCCAGGTATTTAAAGCTGCTCACCCTCTCCACCTCAAGCTTCCGGATGAACAGCGGCCGATGGGGTCTCCTCCTCCCTTTCCTCATGTCCACTTCATTTCCTTTGTCTTGTCCGTGTTGAGGGTGAGATTGTTGTCCTCACACCATGACACCAGGTTGTCCACCTCCCTCCTGTAAGATGCTTCGTCATCACCAGTGATGCGTCCTATCACTGCTGTGTCATCCGCAAACTTTAGGATGATGATGCCTTTGTGGGAGGCAACACAGTCATGGGTGAAGAAGCTTTAGAGGATGGGGCTGAGAACACAACCCTGGGGGACACCTGTGTTTGTGATGATGCTGGCTGAGGTCCTGTTACCCATCCTGACAGACTGGGGCCTGCCAGTTAGAAAGTCCAGTAGCCAGTCACAGAGGGTGGGGTGCAGGCCAAGTGAAGACAGTTTGTCTGTGAGTTTGTGGAGGATGACCGTGTTGAAGGCGGAGCTCTAGTTGACAAAGAGCATCCTAATGTAGGAGTCTTTATCTTCCAGGTGGGAGAGAGAATAATGGAGTGCTACAGCGACGGCATCTGAGGTGGACCTGTTGGGCTGGTAGGCGTACTGCAGGGAGTCCAGGGTGCCTGGTATGCTGTCCTGAATGAGGGCCAGCACCATTCTGTCAAAGCACTTCATGATGATTGGAGTGAGTGCTACCGGCCTGTAATCATTCAGACAGGTTGGCGGGCTCCGTTTGGGGAGGGGGATGATGGTTGTTGTTTTGAAGCAGGAGGGGACTGTGTTCTGGTTGAGAGAGAGGTTGAAGATTGCTGTGAGAATGTTGGTCAGCTCTGCAGCGCATGCTCTGAGGGCCCGCTAAGGGATGTTGTCTGGTCCTGCTGCCTTGCGGGGGTTGATATTCCTCAGTGCTTTGTTTACCTGGTCTGGTGAGACTCTTAGTGGGTGGGGGTGGGGGGTGCGTGAGTGTGTGTCTCTTCTCTGTGCTGTGGCTGATGGTCTCGAAGCAGGTGTAAAAGATGTTGAGATCATCCGGCAGGTCTGTAGAGCTAGCGGTGCTGCTGTTGGTCCTCTTGTAGTCTGTGATGTGTTGCAGGCCTTGCCACATGTGCCCCAGGTCAGGAGTGGAGTAGAGGCTGTCCAGCTTTTCCCTGTACTGCCTCTTGGCAGTTGTTATAGCCTCCCTCAGTCCATACTTTGCAGCATTGTACTCGACCTCAGCTTGATTTAAATGCATGAGAGTGAGCATGCAGCATCTGACATACCTGACTGTTGATCCGGGCCTTCTGGTTTGGGAACTTGCTGACCTGTATGGTGGGTACGATGGTATCAACGCACATGCTGATGTACGCAGTCACGTATTCAGCGTAGTCCTGTATGTTAACAGAAGAGTCCTCTTGAGTGGCTGCAGCTTTAAACACATCCCATTCTGTTCAGGCAAAACAGTCTTGCAGGATGTTCTCAGTCTCTGGAGTCCAGCGCTTAATTTGCTTAATAACAGGGTTTGTTTGTTTAAGCTTTTGTCTGTAGGCTGGGTACATAAACAGTGAGATGTGATCTGACTGTCAGAAGCGGGGGTGTGGTGCCGCTCTGTAGGCGCCACGTATGTTGGAATAAACATGATCCAATGTGCTTTTATCGCGGGTGGGAATGTCCACATGCTGGTAATATTTGGGGAGTACGATCCATAAATTGCACTGGTTAAAGTTGCCAGCAACAATAAAAACAGCATCAGGGTGTTTCATCTCAATTGTGCTGATGACGTGATGACGTCGTGGAGTTTGTTTAGCACTACTGTGTAGTTGCTCTGTGGACAGATGTATACAGCGGCCAAAACCACAGCAGTAAATTCCCTCGGTAAATAATGACGGCGGCATTTCAGCAGTTAAAAGTCCACGTCGGGCGAGCAGTGCTTGTAAACGGTCTGTACATCTCCGCACCACGAGTGGTTTATAAATACACACACACCCCCTCCCCTCGTCTTACCCGAGTCTCCTGTTCTGTCTGCCCGGTGTGTTGAATGGGTTGGAGCTGAATAGCACTCTCCGGGACTCCGTCTGAAAGCCAAGTTTCACAGAATATTAGGGCACAACACTCTTGTCTCCCGCTGGTCTTCAATCCTTGCTCTTAGTTTGTCTAGCTTATTTTCCAAAGACCGAACGTTTGCAATTAAGAGACTGGGTAGCAGTGGCCAGCTGGAGCGAGCCTTTAGCCTAGCATGTAGCCCTGCTCTTTTGCCTCGCCTTCGGTGCCTTCGACACCGCCTCCGACATGCTTTCTTTGGGTCAGCATGCTCACGTGGGCTCGGTGCTTCGGGGCCTTCCTGGGGGGTGCTGATGGTCACCGCTGGGGCGGACGATGCATTGCAGGTCAGGTGGTATAAAGCCAGTAAACTCCGTGTGGCTGCTTGACTTGGCGATATCCAGTAGTGTTTGTCAGTCGCATGTTAGCAGTGCATGATCTCCATGCACTGTAGAAAGAGCAACAACTATGCAAAAAGGAGAAAAGTCGGCATTTGGGAGCGGAATGAGCAAAGACGTTTGCCAACGGTGAGCGCCATATGCTGTTTGGTTTGGGGCCTTGTATTACAGCACTGAGTTTGTCTGACTCCAGGACAGAAGAAGACGCCCCCTCTACTTCTGCATATGGGACCTGAAATTGAAAAATTTCTCCGTTGAAATGAATGGCAAGAGTGAAATTATCTTTTGATTCTAATCAAATTTTGCCACGAGTTACACACATGATGTTTGTCAGTTTAAAAGATAATTTTCCATGTAATTAAAGTTGTCGGCTCTCATATAATAACAAAGTAATATTTAGTTTTTGTTTAACGGATTAGCAGACAACAACGCCCATCATCCCACATCACCAAACACGATCATGGTGGGAGATTTCTTACACCTCGCCTCCTGTTTCCTGACCGATGAAAGAAGGATCCAAAGAGGAGAAAAAAAACCACACAAAGGTATTGTTTTGTATTGTGAGAGCTGCAGCTGACCCAGAGGACTGTTGGTTACTTCACCCTGGATGTGCTTTGAAAAGATGATGTAAGCTCCGCCCATCTGTATTTGTAGTTTTTTTAATTTACATAACAACCTACACTGTTATTTATATGGAAAATTATTATTATTATTTAAATTGACAAGTTGATAAATTAAATTGTGGCAAAGTTTGATGGGGATCAGAAGATAATTTTGATCTCCAAGATAATTTTGCTCTTGCCATTCATTTCAATGGAGAATTTTTCTGATTTCAGGTCCCATATGTAGAAGTAGAGGGGGCGTGACTTAGGCTCTCTATTGCAGTAACTGAGCTTTCCAAATACGCTACTACACCTACGTGACCATTCGTCGGGTTCTAGACCATTTTCCCCCAGGGTTTTTCCCCCTGGAAACAGACTGAGGGTGTAGTGTGTCATCTAATGCTGCATTTGAAATGACTTCAGTTGACGTAATAGAATAATTCTGTCTCTACTGTATTCTTGATACAGAAAGCAGAAAATATGTAAAACAACAATTTAATATATATATATATATATATATATATATATATATATATATATATACAGTATATATAAAATACGCATATACGTATATTAAATATTTAATATATGCGATAACGTGGCATCTGTCTGTCCATCAGTCCACATTTTATGGGGAATTGCTACTCCTAGGCATTTGCTCCAGTGATCACCAAACTGACTCACGGTGATCCTCAGGTGGGTCTGCATCCAGGTTGTGCTCAAGGTCAAAGGTCAAGGGACCTGGCCACTTGGGTGGTTTCATGAAAATTGCTACTCCTTCTAGGCAATTGCTCCAGTGGTTACCAGACTTACAAGGATCCTCATGAGAGTCTGCATCCAGGTTGTGCTCAAGGTCAAAGGTCAGGAGATCTGGGCACTTGATTTTGAATGATTTTAGAAAAAAAAATCACTACTCCTAGGAAATTACCTCAGTTCTCAGGAAACTCGCTCACAACGAACATCAGGAAGGTCTGCATGCAGGTTGAGGTCAAGGTCAAAGGTCAGGAGATCTGGGCATTTATGATTTAACGAAAAACGTTGTTTCTCCTAGGCCATTGACCTTGACTTCAAGCACATCCAAGATGGGTCTGTATCTAGGCTGTGCTTAAGGTCAAAGTCAATGGTCAGGAGATCCAAGCAGTCCAGGGGTGATTTTGTCAGGCCGAAATGAGCTACTCTGTTATTAACCGTCTGGTTGTATTTTTTTAATGTGTTTTTTTTTTTTTTTCAACTTTTTGCATCTTGTTAAATTTTTTTTTTTTTTTTGTACATTTCCTACATTTCATGACATGAATTGTTTCCACATTTTTATATTTTATATTATAGTTTTTATAGATATGCTTCACCTTTCATTATCGTTTATTTTTTTCATATTTTTTATTTCTTTTTTAAAAATTTTTGTATGACATGTTTAAACTTTTAGTGTATTTTTAAAACATTTAAATACATTTTCTTCAATTCCAAATTTTGATATTATTTATTTATTTATTTATTTGTAATTCTCTTGTATACATTTTCATTCAACTTTCAGTTTTAGAATTACTTACTATTGTATTTTATTTTTTTTTTTTTGATTTTGTATACTTTATTGATCCCCAGAGGGGAAATTGAGGGCATCCACCTGGATGGATGAAGCAGCCACGGTATGGCGCTATCCCTTTACCATTCACACACACATTCACACCTAGGGCCACTTTAGAGTCTCCAATTAACCTAACCTGCATGTTTTTGGCCTGTGGGAGGAAACCGGAGAAATCCCGGAGTAAACCCACGCAGATACGGGGAGAACATGCAAACTCCACACAGATCACTGTTGGTCAGGGGCTGGGATCGAACCAGGGATCCCACGGCCAAGGGTGAGTTGCTGTGCTGCCACAGCACTAACCACTGCGCCACTGCACTGTCCCATATATATATTTTCAATTTCTGTATAAAGGATACAATAAAGGTAGAATTGCATGATGTCAACTGAAGTACAAGTATTCTCAGGGTCCATCCCAATTCTCATTTGTACCGCTACCCCTTCCCCTATCCTTTTCCTATCCCTGATTCCAAGGGCCAAGGGGTAGGGTTGAAAATCACCCCATGAATTGGGATTGGGTCATTAGTATTTCTTGAAGGATTTAACCTAAATGGACACTAACCTGTTTTCACCAGAAAAAAGAAGAGAAAGAAAAAAGAAAACTGATAAGAAAAAAAAAATCTCATCTTAAGGAGAAAAATGTCTCAAATTCACATGAACAAGTCTAATCAGTAGAAAAAAGTCAGGAATGTATTGGAAAGAAGGCTGTAAATTCAGAAGAAAATATTAATTTTATGCAGAAAAATGCACATTCAACAGAAAAAATTGCAAGAGAGCTGCAGTTTAAAAAAGTACAAGAAAAAAAACAATGTAGTGCAAACAGTATGGACTCACCGAGTCTGAGAGACTAGTCCGGGGTGTCCAATCTTGTGCCATGGAGGGCCAAGATCCTGCAGGTTTTCTCTTCTACCCAGTCTCTTCCGCAGGTGTTTTCACTTATAAGCAATCAGTGCGAATTTCAGTGAAATTCAGTGGAATCTGCTGTTGAAGACACTGGTTGGAGGGAAAGCCTGCAGGGTCTTGGCCCTCCATGGCACATGATTGGACGCCCCTGAACTAGACCATAAAAATACATATTTAGAGGTTTTACTTCCTTGAAGTAGCTGCATATTGCAACAACATGTAAATGAAATGGATGGGAAAAAAAATCGAAATCACAGATACAGTAAATCAAAGTTCACCTCAGAAAAAGCTTCATTTGTTATTTTACAGCAATATACTGTATAATGAATCAAAGCACAGCCACTTTTGTCTGTCTTAAGAAAACTCACATTTGTGCAACTGCAGGCAATAAACACGAGCTTCTTGCTGTAGAAATATCACGTTTAAGGCTACGTGTCCACCAAACACGCAGACTTTTTGTTGCCTGACCGTTCTGAACTTCTTTTTTTTTCAGCATTTGTGCACTGTGCTCTGGAAAAAAAAAAAGTCTGTGCCCTCCTAGCAACAGATTGCCACTCACAGCTCAGCACGTCCGCTTTTCCTATGGTCAGACTTTCTACTTATTTTTTAATAGCAGTCTCTAAACAATAAAGATCAAAGAGTACCAGACTGTCTGATGCAGCAAAGTTCAGCCTCTTTCCCGTCATCCTGCTGTTCTCGTCTTCCTGTACCGGTGTCCTATGTCCTGTCCTTCCTTAATTCTGACTGGCTGCTTATAAAGGACTGACATTGACAAGCTCAGCTGTAGTCTGAAAAGCTGAACTTTTTTCAGCCCTGAGCGCCGCGACAAAAAGCGGCCACTGCCGAGAGTGTTTTAGCGCCGAGGGTGCTCAGCACTGTAGACACAGGACTACATAGAGAATGAATAGAAAATAGTCCCCCACAGTGGAAAAATACACGTTTGGTGGCATGCAGCCTAACTCTGTTTACCGCTGTATAGAGTGGAGGGAGGGGCAGTTGGAGGTGTCACCTAGTCCTACATGATTACTTCAAATTTGCTCACAACATGCTTAACATATTAACAATATGGCAGTAACAACGTATTGCCAACACTCAGTCAGACTCATTCCCAGTGAGAGTTGGACTCCGCCAGGGCTGCCCTTTGTCTCCGATCCTGTTCATAAATTTTATGGACAGGATTTCTAGGCGCACCCAGGGAATGGAGGGTGTCATCTTTGGTGACCACATGATCTCATCTCTGTTGTTTGCAGATGATGTTGTCCTGTTGGCTTCATCCAGCAATGACCTACAGTTCTTACTGGGACAGTTTGCCACTGAGTGTGAAGTGGCTGGGATGAGAATCAGCACCTTCAAGTCCGAGTCCGTGGTCCTCAGCCGAAAAAAGGTGGATTGTCCTCTCCGGGTTGGGGACAAGCTCCTGCCCCAAGTGGAGGAGTTTAAGTATCTTGGGGTCTTATTCACAAGTGAGGGAAGAATGGAGCGAGAGGTTGACAGATGGATCGGAGCAGCATCTGCAGTAATGCGGTCGTTGTACCGGTATGTTGTGGTGAAGAGGGAGCTGAGCTCTAAGGCAAAGCTGTTGATTTACCGGTCAATCTACGTTCCTACCCTCACCTATGGTCATGAGCTTTGGGTAATGGCCGAAAGAACGAGATCGTGGATACAAGCGGCTGAAATGAGCTTTCTTCATAGGATCGCTGGACTCACCCTCAGAGATAGGGTGAGGAGCTCAGTCATCCGGGAGAGGCTCAGAGTAGAACCGCTGCTCCTCCACATTGAAAGGAGCCAGTTGAGGTGGTTTGGGCATCTGATCAGGATGCCTCCTGGACGCCTCCCACTTGAGGTGTTTCGGGCACGTCGCTCTGGGAAGAGACCCAGGACTCACTGGAGAGACTACATCTCCCAGCTGGCCTGGGAACATCTTGGTATCTTCTCTGAAGAGCTGGAGCAGGTGGCTGGGGAGAGGGAAGTCTGGTCTTCTCTGCTTGAACTGCTGTCTCCATGGCCTGGCCCTCCAGAAAAGCGGTAGAAGATGGCTGGATGGATGGATGGATGGACATGCAAACATTGTGATGATGTCCGATTTTACAGACTGACATGTTAAAGCTGAGTTGGTTACTTTGATAACTGACTGTATTATGAGTGAATACAACTATAAACCCTTTTTCCTTTCCATTCCCTCTCAGCTGCCCCAGTGCCATGTTCAATTTGTTATTCTCATTCTCACTGGACATTCAGACTGATAAGATTTCTGCAAATCATCATAGAGGCACTTGGAGGAGCCAGAGGAACCAGATTCCCTCCACAGATTATCTCCCATGAACTGATTTGAGGATATACTGAAATTTTCAGCACATATGACATTTTTTTTTAAATAAATGTTATCAAATTCAGCTTTAATTCTGGTGGTTTCCAATAAAATGTAAGTCCTTTGAAATTAAACATGAAGTTTCTGTTGTTCAATATTGCGTTATCCAACCCAGCTCATATTTCTCATGCTTGATACTAGTCCTGCCTGAACACATTGACATGTCAGTATTGAGTTACAGTCACAGCACCACCTACTAACTACAGGAAATTAGCCTGATGGCACAGATTCCATCCAATTTCTATATAATTCAAATGGTGTGTTGGATATACGATTGAAAGCAACATGCTATCTTATAACTGTGAGTTGTATTACATCCCATAATTTAATGAGGAACCTCATTACATCAGAGATGATCCCAAGCCTAAATACTTAACTATGGTGACCATAAAAGCCCTCGACCAAAACACAGGCCATAGCAGTGCCAGGGTACAGCAGCCCTTAATGCTGCTTGCAGCTTTATTTATCACATTAATTGGTGGACATGCAGCCTTTGTGGAAGGTTAGGGGGTTAGGGTTCCATGGCAGTTGCAGTTACCCCGGTAACCTGATCACTGAGAGCGGGGGCTAGCTGCTGTCTGTTCGTTGCTGTTTTTCCAGACTGGCCGCGAAATGAACTCTTCGCGAATGGAGTCTGGCTCTGCTCTGAGCTTTGTAGTGGAGAAGCTGCCACCCAGCACGACATTTCTATCCAGCGGGCTGCGGTGTGAACTGGGGTGGGACGGGAAACCAACCCGCAGAGGAGACCATTCACAGCTTCTCTGACAGCAGAGCCTGACTCGTTCCATGGCGACAGTGAACCATTGAGTACACAGTGTGCAGATAGTGCTTATAGGAGCTGTAGTTTCATAGTCTCATATTGCGATAGGTTTATTATTTTAGATGCCGCTTGAGAAAACTATAACCCACCAAAGTGACTAGTGGGAGTGGCTGTCTTACCCACTGTTGGCGCGTGTTAATGTCAAGCCCTAGTATAGGTAAAACAAGGTAGAACACTGAACCTTTTTATATCTGAAAGGTGTCAAAGTGACTCAATAAATAAGTCAAATCATGTTCTGCTTCTTTTTATTGACAGTATGAATAAGGTGAATTCATTCAGAGGACACACAGTAGAATAAATCCCTCCTTTTTCAGCTTCAATGAACCTGAGTCTCCGCTCTCATGCGGGGAGTCATCAGTGTGTATGTCTTTAGACTGTGGGAAAGCACAGGGATACTCAGAATAAATCCACCCAAGCACAGTATGACCTAGGGGTGGGGGGAAAAGATCAATGCGGCAATATTGTATTGATTAAGAGATAACAGTATTGTCATATTTTATTAACTCATAAAAACCCAGACCCCTTTCTCCTTCAAGGAAAATTATGGGGGTCTGGGTTCTTATGGGCTAAAAATAATTGATAAATGTTGCAAATACAAACTTTGCTATGTAGGTACCAGAGTAATAATAATAATGGACTAGATTTATATGGCGCTTTAATTAAATTAAATTAAAATCATCCTTTATTGTCATTCAACCATACAACCAATCATGTACAGTAGAACGAAATTGTGTTTTTCCTACCTACAGTGTTAATCACACACACCCCATATGTAGAATCAGAGGGCCGCTGCCATGCAAGGTGCCGCCACAGATTTCCCTCCTCCATTCCATTATTGCTGAGCACCAAGCTGGACGGCAGGAAGTTCCGCTTTTATATGGTCTTCGGCATGACCCGGCCGGGATTTGAACCCCTGCCTCCCGGGTGTGGGGCGGATGCTCTACCAACTGAGCCACCACTCCGGTTACATGTCAAGTGACATCTCAAAGCACTTACAGTGAGTCCATTGTTCATTCACTCCAGACAGACACTGATAGTGGTACGCTACTACTGTAGCCACAGTTGCCCGGGGGCAGGCTGACGGAAACATGGCTGCCAATCCGTGCCAACGGCCTCTCCGACCACTACCGAACATTTATACACATTCATACCCAGTGTCATGGACACTGGAGGCAAGGTGGGTAAAGTGTCTTGCCCAGGGACACAATGGCAGGATTGCTTGGGAGAGCAGGATTCGAACCGCTAACCCTCCGGTTATTGGACAATCCGCTCTACCTCCTGAGCCACTGCCGCCACACAGAGCAATAAAAACCAGTTGCGGGACGTATGTTCCTTTCTGGAAAAGTGGATTCCGGAGGTGCTGGGCAGCGAGGAATTGCAATCAGCAGTGGTTCTGGAAAATGCACATCGTATTGGCCCACGGAGAGATAAGGGACCGCCGAGGACCTTAATTATGAAGTTTCTTAGCAACAGAGACAGGATGAAGATCTTCAACGCTGCACGAGCTAAAGGAGAGATTAAACACCAGGACCAGCAGGTGCGGTTCTACCCAGATTTGGCCACAGGAATCCAGCAATTGAGGAAGCAGTTTGATCCCATACGTAAGGAGCTGCGCAACCTTGGGATTCGTCATGGTGTAATCTATCCTGCGAGACTGCTGACCACGTATGAGGGCAGAACCCACATCTTCAAGACCCCAGAGGAGGCGCAGGAGTTCATCAAGAAGATCAAAGAAGAAGAAGAGACTGGTGGGAGCTAAGCATGAACAAAATATAAGGTAGAATAATTAAGCATTTGCACAGGCATCTGACTGACTTGAAGTAAATAGTAAGTTTACAAAATATAGATTGTATTATATATTAAAAAAATAAAACAAAAACAAAACAAACAAAAAAAACTATGATGTACAAAGTTGTTAAAAATTTTGGAGTTAAGTTGGAAAACTACAGAGGAGAGTTAATGTTACGTCATTAAAAGCAGTAGAGTTAGGGCGATTGGGAGGATGAAGAAGGAGTGGCTTAGGCTGTTCCCCGTGGGTGTGGAACGGTCGATGGCTATATCGGGAGACGGAATTTTTCTTTTGATTTTGGGGGGTTTGCCACAAGTGTGGGAAGGGGAAATTTGTTTGTGTGTAGTTTGTAGGATGAATGTTCAACCACTCATGTTTTTGCTTCTCTGTATGAGCATGTTTACACTGCAAGGTAATCCCAAACTCTCTATTGATCATAAACCAAAGTGTTAATCTTAATTTAACTTCATGGAATTGCAGAGGTCTACAAAATTTAAAAAAACTTAAACAAGTTATGAATAAAATAAAAGACATGGGTTCAAAAATTGTGTTTTTACAAGAAACTCATCTAATAGAGGAGGATGTTAAAAGAATTAGGAGTAGATGGCAAGGAAGTGTATTCACCTCTTCATTTTCATCCCGAGCCAGGGGAGTTATGACTCTCATACATAAATCAGTTCCTTTTCAAGTGAAAAATGTAATTGGAGACAAATTTGGAAGATATGTAATCATTCAAGGTTCTTTGTTATTAGAAAATATAAATCTTGTGAACTTATATGGTCCCAATATAGATGATCAGAAGTTCTTTGCTAATTTATTTCTTATCTTATCATCACTTACAGGGCAACATATAATAGCAGGGGATTTTAATTGTACATTGAATCCAGGTATAGATAGATCAACAGGACTGGATTGTACGCACATTGGATGTAGGATGACTATTAATCATTTTATGAAAGAATTGAGATTGTTAGATATATGGAGAGAAATGAAACCACAAGTTAAAGCCTGTTCTTGTTATTCCAGTACCTACAAGACATTCTCACGTATTGATTATTTTTTGATTTCCACAGAATTAAGGTCCAAGATTCAAAACTGCTTTTATGATAACATCGTGATCTCTGATCATGCACCCTGTTGTCTAATATATGTAGATAAAAAATTGACAAAGGAATCAGGTAGATGGCAATTTCAGCATAAATGGCTTCAGGATGAGGAATTTGTCAAGTATATAGAAAAACAGATAGACGAGTTCTTTGACATCAATACTACACAAACATCAGCATGTGTAAAGTGGGAGGCTTTCAAAGCTTTTATTAGGGGACATATTATTAGTTATACAGGATCAAAATCTAAGAAGACTCGAGAGGAGAGAGCTAAATTGGAACATAAAATAAAAAGTCTTCAGGAAAAAGTGTATGCAGGAAGTGACCCAAGGTTGGAGAATGAATTACTGATTTTGAGAGCTGAATACGACAAAAAATCAGCGAATAGAGCTGCCTCGAGTCTTCTAAGATTGAAACAATCTTTTTATGAACAAGGTGAAAAATCAGGAAAATTATTAGCATGGCAGATTAAACAATTAGAAATTAAAACACCAATTACCAGTATTATAAGTAACGGACAGGTAGTTATAGATCCTTTAGAAATTAATAGAACCTTTAGAGATTACTATGAAAAATTATATGATACCAAAAATGAACCTGATTTAACAAAACTAAATGGGTTTTTGAACGAACTATCTATACCGTGTATCCCAAATGAAAACAGGGAGATATTGGAGTCTAAAATTAGTCAAGAAGAAGTTGGGCTAGCCATTGATAATATGAAATCAGGAAAAAGTACAGGACCAGATGGTCTTCCAGTTGACCTTTATAAAAAATTTAAGAATAAATTAATAAAACCTTTTTTGGAAATGGTTTTAGAAGCATTTCAAAATAATAATTTACCATCATACATAAATAATGCCTTAATTATACTGCTGCCAAAACCAGGTAAGCCCTCTAATAAATGTGAAAATATGAGACCAATAAGCCTATTAAACGCCGACCTTAAGATAATCTGTAAAATTTTAGCAAGACGAATACAAGAAATTTTACCAAATATTATTAATCGAGATCAGAATGGCTTTATAAAGGGTAGACAAGGCTTCCATAATGTAAGAAGACTATTTAATATTATTTATTTTAATAAAGAAGCACCGGATACAGCTCTCCTATCACTGGACGCCGAAAAGGCCTTTGATAGAGTTGAATGGCCCTTTCTTTTTGAAGTCCTACAAAGGTTTGGACTTGGAAATAATTTCATAAAATGGGTTCAAATAATATACAATAATGCTACAGCAGAAATCCTAACAAATAACAATATTTCAAAACCAATAAAAATCAATAGAGGATGTCGACAAGGCTGTCCACTTTCACCTTTACTGTTTACTATGGCAATTGAACCTTTAGCGATAGCGATACGTTTACATTCACAAATATATGGAATTAAAGTTGGACCAACAGAACATAAAATCTCCCTGTACGCCGATGACATAATTTTGTTTATGTCGAATCTAAAAAAATCAATTCCAACCTTGTTGAATTTAATAAAGAATTTTGGGGAAATATCAGGATATAAAATAAATAAAACTAAATCTTCAATATTAATGCTAAATGAGACCCAGAGAAATTACCCAGCCCCTGAGGTAAATCAATTCAATGTTGTAAATCAGTTTAAATATTTAGGAATCCAAATTGTGCCTAAGCTAGAATCAGTCGCCAGTGTCAACTATGAAGCCTTAATGTCAGATATCAATGAGTTAACTCAGAGATGGATGTCACTACCAATGTCGATGATCGGGAGAATCAATATACTTAAAAGTAATATTTTACCTAAAATACTTTATTTATTTCAATACATTCCCTTATCACCACCTTTAGATCTATTCTCAAGAATAAAAAAAAAGTTAGTGGAATTTATATGGAACAACAGGAGGGCTAGATTACGTTTGTCTTTATTATATTTACCATTTGATCGTGGAGGTCTGAAATGTCCAAATTTTATGTTGTATTATTGGTCGGCACAACTGAGGTCTATGACATATTATTTTTCATCAAATGATCTCCCTCACTGGACTGAAATGGAATCATACAATTTACCTTTACCTCTTCCCATATTCATATACTCAGATTCGGCAAAAAAATTACAAAAACAAGTTAAAAATCAATTTGTAAAGCATATGATCAAAATATGGTGTGAAGCTAAAAACTATTTAAAAGAACCACAGTTATTGTCACAATTTAGTCCAATATGGGGTAATCAATATTTTAAACCAGGGAGAGCGGACGCTGTATTTAAAGTATGGAATTTAAAAGGGATACAAAAGATTCAGGATTTATATTTGCCATGTGCAGATAACATAATGTCTTTTGAAGAGCTGAGGATCAAATTTAATCTCAATAGAACACATTTTTTTAAATATCTTCAACTTAGAAACTTTATTCGATCAAATCAAAATAAAGCTCTCACTCGACCTATTTATTCATCCTTGGAAAAAATGATGATGAAAGATAGTAAAAGAAAGGGTATTATTTCAGAGTTTTATAACTCATTGACACTATCTTCAAGTGAAAATTCACTGAAAAGATTAAACTACTGGAAAGAAGATCTGCAAACTGAAATTTCAGAGGAACAATGGGAATTGGCTTGTACAGAAGCTCAAACCAAATCAATAAATGCACGCCTTAAATTGATACATTTCAAATGGTTAATGCGGATGTATGTTACACCGGAGGAGTTAAATAGATATAACAAAAATATACCAGATACATGCACAAAATGCATGGAAAGTAAAGGAACCCTATTTCATTGTTTATGGGAATGTAGATTAATAAGAATGTTTTGGGAAGAGGTGAGGGTAACAATTGAAAAAATAATCTCAAAACAAATCATATTGAATCCTAAACTGTTTTTGTTGGGTCTGTACCCAGAAAAGCATAATTTTAATAAAAGTGAAAGAACATTCATAGACCTCAGTTTGCTTAATGCCAAAAAATGTATTGCACTATTATGGAAAAAGACTCATAGACCAGATGTGACTCAGTGGTTAAGACAGATGTTAACAAACCTTCCATTAGAAAGAATAACATATATACTGAAATCAAAGGAAATTGTGTTTGAGAATATATGGAGACCTTTTATTGATTATGTAAAAAATTTAAACATAACTCTTGAAGAAGAAGGTGAATGATGTGTGTGGACCTTGTAAATTCCAAACTGGTGAACATAATATGTATACTTATGTATTGGATTGTCTAGACTAAACAGAGGAGCATTGTTGAAGATTTGATTTTGTTGGTGGTTGTTGGTGTTTTTAGTGCATTTTTTTTTTTTTTGTAGTACTTTAGTGTTAGTGTTTGATTGTTTGTATCATGTTTGTTAAAAAAAAAAAAAGGTTCAATAAAGATATTGTGGAAAAAAAAAAACAGTTGACTTTTTACTCCACTAGATGGTACTAAATGCTCAGTGTCTGATTAGGTCAGCACAGCGAGGGAGAGAGTCCAGAAATCTAGCAGGGAGCTGAACAAACATCAGGATGGGAATTACTGCAGTAGTGGAAAAATTAGAAGTCATTGTCCATCTCTAATATAAATGCCCAGTTTTCTCTGAAACTGAAGTAAATAAAGGTATTCAGTTTTCATAACAGTATTCATATTTAAAGTAGCAACACACTAATTTGCTGTAAAACTGTTTGAATTTTAGACACCAGTCCATTAAGACAGCTGCTTCATAAAGGGCAGTTTAGTCTCAAAGTTTGAGACCAATAACTACCTACTGCACACACTCATTGGTTTGTTCCGGTACAACCAATCCTCTCTGAGTTTTGTGTCTCCTTCAGCAGCAGCAATGGAGCTGACATTAAAGCTGCTGCTGTAACAAAGCTGACATTTCTACTACACAAAAGACTGGACAGACGTTGAAAATGCTCTCTGTACTGTCCAATTTATCAGTGGCATTAAGCAAGGGCACACTGAGTTACATCAGCTGCACACCTTCTTTCCAATAATTAGTCCGTTTATTCATAAGAGGGATAGAAGATGAGTTTCAACGGGGAAAAGTTGCTACAATCAACGTACTCCTCATTAGAGCCTTCAGCACTGGCTCTGGTTGTTCACTGAGATATTCCTGAAAGGTCACTGTTCATATTTGGACAGCGTTTGCCCTTTCACACGTACCACAGGCCAGCAATCTGAATAGCAAATAGCTTGTTGTGTTCTGTAAACATGTGACGCCTCATTGACAAAGCAGCACTATTGTTTTGTCATTTAACCCAGTGTAGGTGAAATCAATCATCTGAATACCATCAACTGCAATGGACTTTGGAACGGAATAGTGCAGAAGCAGCAGAGAATATAATACTCCATGTACGAGGGAGGCTGAAAAGTTCATAGTGGTCAAATTTGACCAAATGTGGTTTATTTTTCAACATAGTCTCCCCTTCGGTCCACACACTTCTTCATCGGTGTCGCAGCACTTGGATCCCTGCGGTTGAAAAATAAACCACATTTAGTCAAATTTGACCACTATGAACTTTTCAGCACCCCCCCCCCCCCCCAGCATGTAATTCATAAACAATTTAATGTTTCATGACTGCATCTGATTGATTATTATTATTGTCATTTTCTTCATCTTTTATGTTCAAATGTGTGTTTTGGGCCTGTTGGTTAAACAATGTTAGTGAAGGTGGCTCAGCCATGATCAGCTGTGTTGCTTGCGCTGCTGCATTTGTGCATCATAATAGTCTCTTATAACATGATCTCACTGAAGACTCTATTCTGATTGGCTGGAAGGTTAAATTTGTTTAACATGCACATAGTCCACTCAAGTTTAAACACCTTGTAACCATAGCAACTCTAAACAGACCCACTGTGAAAACTGACTTATTAACTGTGTAAGAGGGGAAGGAAAATCCAGCAATGGCTAATTTTAATATTCAGTTCAATATTTTTGGAGAATACCATTTTTTGGAGAATGGGATGCAGCAGATTATAAAACTGGAGAGGGGGGAAAAAAAAAGAAAAATTGGACATTTGTGGCCAGTGGTAGCCTAGTGATGGAGCATCCACCCCGCAACCGGGAGGTCGGGGTTGAAGTCCCGGCCGGGTCATGCCAAAGACCATATATAAAAAAGTGGAACTTCCTGCCGTCCAGCTTGGTGCTCAGCAAAAAAAAAAAAAAAAAAAATGGAACGGAAGAGGGAAATGTGGGCGACAGTGGCTCAGGAAGTAGTTTACCACGACCATTGTCTGTCTGTGGCATGAATGAATGATGGACTCCCTGTAAAGCACTTTGGGTATCTTGAAAGGTGCTACATAAATGCAGTTAATTATTATTTATAAGGAACTGAAAGAGGAGGAGCTTAAAAGTATAAAAGAATGTAAGGTCGAAATTTACACTTAAAGGGTTACAAAATAGGCTATGCTCAGGCTTCTTAAACTAAAAACAAAAGAGGGACTTGAAACATACTCTACCGTCATGCTGTGGCATGGCTTGAGAAAGTTGAAGCAACTAGATTGATTCCTTGTCATTACAAGTAAGCCCTTTATTAAATCAGTTATCAATCAGTTATCAAGCAGTTGCATGTATCTTAATATTTTTATTAGGCTACATTTGTTTCGTATTGTTGGCAAATGTCTGTTAATTAGGGGTGGGAATCTTTAGGCACCTCATGATTCGATTCAGAATTGATTCTTGATGCAGCTTTTTTTCTAACATATAAATATTAGCCTTCTAATTAAAAAATAGAAGCATTTCTACCTGCTGTTTTTGCTTATTCCCTGTTTTGGTCTAGCCGCGGCTGTGCAGGTCGGGCCCTGAAGTTGTCTGCCAGCATGCCATGTTTCACGCATGTGCATTGAATGTAATCTTTGGTCCATGTGTCCACACAGTATGACAGATGAATCAGCAAACTGATTTGAACACCAAGACTTAAATAAAATGAGGCATTTGTGCTGGGCTTCACACATGGCTCTGTTGTGTGCCACACCAAAGACTATCCAGGCAAGCGCTCATTCATGCATTTAAGAGTTCTGCTTTTTTCATTCCATCAAAATGAATTATGTTATTGTGAAGAGAGCAGCAAACACTGTATGCCCTTATGCGCTGTGTGGCCGAGCCTGTCACGTACCTTAGACAATCTCAGACCAATCTACACACCAAAATCAGACCCTGCGAGGTTAAGGGTACACTGAGATGGGTAGGATTTTAACAGAAGGAATCTAACACAATTTTTCAATGTGTGCAGCTCCTTTTAATCACAGGTTTACAGAAAACACTCGGGGATAAAGTTAAAATGATGAATACATGTCAAAAACCAAAGTTCAGTGGATACGTGGAAGTACATGACAACACACTACATAATGACCAAAAACCAAAATAAGGTGGAAAGTAAAAATGAGTCCCACAAGAGTCCAGGCGAGTCCCCAGACCTCCCTAAAAAATCCCTTCTGAAAGTCCTCTGCTCATTTTTATGGATGATGGCCCTCAAGTCACCACCCCTGGCACTGACGCAGCTCATCTCCAAGATCGTACAGTGCCACATGAGTGGCTATAACAACCATATTTGGGCTTCCTGTAAGATGACTCTTACTGCTGAGTCATCTCCGGCTGAAGTTGGGGTGCTTCGGGACTTTTCAACTCGTGTCTGATTGGCTGAGCAGGAAGAAAGGACTTTCTGTAGTATGGCAAAGGAGGGAGGGTGTATGTGGGCCACAGGTGATGCTCCACGTAGTTCGCGATCAAATTGTACAGACTAGGAACAGATTTGCCACTGGAAGAGGGGGGAGTGAGCTGTAGTAATGGTGGGAGTCCCTCTGACCCCTGCTCTCATGTAGGTAGCTGGTATGGGCTGGGACTTTAACAGTTATTAATTAATATTTAAGAATCGGAACCATGACATTTATGCATCGATTCAGATTCATGTCTGCATCATGATGCATCGGGAAAACGATTATTTCCCCCACCCCTTCTATTAACCAGGTTAATCAACTCGAAGGAGTGTGTAAAATAGTATTAAGAACTTTGTGGAGGCAAACACCCTCCGCCTCACATCCACTAGTTCCTTAAAATCATATTATGTACACCTTCTCTGTTGATTAACCCTTCCTTGTCATCTTATTGAAGCAATAAAAAAGGCTGATCAAAGGTTTGTAAGGGATGGTATGTTAGATTTATTATTATTATGTATTATAAGTAAATTCTAAACATTTTATAGAAAGGATTTATACTTTTATTAAAACAAAGATAGTATCCAATAAGATAGCCATGTAAACCTGATTTTTTGTTTCTTTTTATGTGTTTATTTCTGGTGCAGGTCGCCCAACACCTGGCCTCCACATATGGCGGAAAGGCATTCGACGTAGCCAAAATGGCTCAGGTGACTGGGCAAAGATGGCCGATCGTGGGGAAAAGATTGGTGTCTGAGTTCCCCTACATTGAAAGTGAGGTAAAGCAGGGTCTCATATGAGGGGGCATGAAGTCCACCAGTGTTTTTGATGAGTGTCTTTTTGAAGAAAGCTTGCCTCCTTCTGTGTCAGGTGCTGTATGCCATTAAGGAGTACGCCTGCACCGCCATTGATGTCATCGCTAGGCGAACACGCCTGGGTTTCCTGAATGTGCAGGCGGCAGACGAGGCGCTCCCACGCATTGTTCAGATCATGGGCAAAGAGCTGGACTGGAGCCAGGAGAGGAGGACGGTACGACTTTACAATGTGTAACATCTCTTAACTTGGTTAACCTGCAGACTGCTAACAAGGCAAGTCACAGTCCAATCAGCCTTGTCAGTTAAGCCACTCTGTATGTACAGGACATTTCCATAATCAAAATATCTTAGTGGTGTGAAAAAATGTTTGCCCCCTTCCTGATTTCTCTTTTTTTTTTGTATGTTTGTCACACTTAAATGTTTCAGATCATCAAACAAATTTAAATATTAGACAAAGATAATACAAGTAAAGACGAAGTACAGTTTTTAAATGAATGTGTTTTTTATAAAGGGGAAAAAAAATCCAAACCGACATGGCCCTGTGTGAAAAAGTGATTGCCCCCTAAACCTTATAACTGGTTGGGCCACCCTTAGCAGCAACAACTGCAATCAAGTGTTTGTGATAACTGGCAATCAGTCCTTTACAGCGCTGTGGAGGAATTTTGGCCCACTTGTCTTTGCAGAATTGTTGTAATTCAGCCACACTGGAGGGTTTTCGAGCATGAACCATCTTTTTAAGGTCGTACCACAGCATCTCAATCGGATTCAGGTCAGAACTTTGACTAGGCCACTCCAAAGTCTTCATTTAGTTTTTCTTAAGCCATTCAGAGCTGGACTTGCTGGTGTGTTTTGAATCACTGTCCTGCTGTAGAACCCAAGTGTGCTTCAGCTTGAGGTCATGAACAGATGGCCAGACATTCTCCTTAAGGATTTTTTGGTAGACAGCAGAATTCATGGTTCCATTTACCACAGCAAGTCTTCCAGGTCCTGACGCAGTAAAACAGCCCCAGACCATCACACTACCACCACCATATTTTACTGTTGGTATGATGTTCCTTTTTCTGAAATGCTGTTACTTTTACGCCGGATGTAATGAGACACACACCTTCCAAAAAGTTCAACTTTTGTCTCATCAGTCCATAGAGTATTTTCCCAAAAGTCTTGGGGATCATCATGATGTTTTCTGGGACAAGCCTTTATGTTCTTTCTGCTCAGCAGTTGTTTTTGTCTTGGAACTTTGCCATGCAGGCCATTTTTTCCCAGTCTCTTTCTTATGGTGGAGTCATGAACAGTGACCTTAACTGAGGCAAGTGAGGCCTGCAGTTCTTTGTATGTTGTTGTGGGGTCTTTTGTGACCTCTTGGATGAGTCATTGCTGCACTCTTGGGGTAATTTTGGTCGGCCAGTCACTTTTGGGAAGGTTCATCACTGTTCCATGTTTTCACAGTTTGTGGATACTGGCTCTCACTGTGGTTTTCTTGAGTCCCAAAGCGTTAGAAATGGCTTTATAACCTTTTCCAGACTGATAGATCTCAATTACTTTTTCTCATTTGTTCGTGAATTTCTTTGGATCGCAGCATGATGTCTAGCTTTTGAGGATCTTTTGGTCTACTTCATTTTGTCAGGCAGGTCCTATTTAAGTGATTTCTTGATTGAGAACAGGTCTGGCAGTAACCAGGCCTGGGTGTGGCTAGAGAAATTGAACTTGGCTTTCCAAAGATGCGATAAACCACAGTTTATGTTTTAACGGGGGGGTGGGGGTCACTTTTTCACACAGGGCCATGTAGGTTTGGATTTTTTTTAAACCCTTAATAATAAACACCTTCATTTCAAAACTGCATTTTGTGTTTACTTGTGTTATCTTTGTCTAATATTTAAATTTGTTTGATGATCTGAAACATTTAAGTGTGACAAACATACAAAAAAATAAGAAATCGGGAAAGGGGCAAACACTTCTTCACACCACTGTACCCCTGACCAATGGTGCAAAAACATACATAAAAATGGACAAGAATTTATAGAAAAACGGTGCAGTCGAGGGCTTGTATGTACAGTATATCAAGAAATGTGATCAAGGTTGTATACGATGATCTGTCCAGGATTTGGGGTTAGAGCCACATTGATTTACTTTTTAAATACATGGAAAAAGAAAAGTTAAGAACAGAACACAATTCATGTGTGAGGCTTCATTTATGATAATGCTTGTTTATGTAGGGAAAACAAACCCCTACCCTACTTCTGCTGAGTGTTTACTGGTAAAAATGACATGAGCTGATGGGATTGCTTGCTGGGTTCTGTGATCTGCAGTATTCTGTTTTACGTAACGCAGTAAACCCTGTAGGGCCCCTGAAGTCAGGGAGAGCAGGGCGTCTATTGTGATCAGAGCATAATGGAAAGGTCCCCTCCCTTTATTCTTTCATTGAAGCAGTTCAGTGTGTGAAGGAAAGCTGAACTCTATTTTAAGCTCTAATTGTCACCCAGCAGAATAGTTTCATGAACAGTTGGTTAGTCATATGTGAAGTAAGTGTTCTTCGGTCTCTTAATCATTCAATAATTGAAATTATTCAACTCCATTATATGTTGCTTATTTTCAAAATTTACAAACTTTCAGCTCCGTGCAAACAACAAACCAAATGGGAAACAGTTTAATATTCAATCTAGTTAAATCAGGGATATCCAAATTAAGCCCAGGGGCCAACTGTATTCCTCAGTCAATTTTTGAGTGGCCTGCAATAAAATATAAATTAAAATGGAATATGGCCCATAGAAATAGAATGGACTTACTGTATGATGCCGCATGTTGGTGTCAAAATCAGTGGTTCCTCAAGGTTGAATTTTTTCAAATCGGAAATTAAAGGGATCATTAACCTTCTGAAATGCATCTATTGGTCATGTGGTTATTGCAAAAAAATTCTCTCTATAAAATATCTCTTTATATTGTTTAAGCAGTTTTAACTCTTCCAGGTTTGCTTCGTTCGGAACGTCATCATCATGACGCTGCTGTTTTATTTGCTAGCCTAGTGGACCGTTATGCAGATGGGCATGGAGCCAAACGCGTCCGCTTCCAATCTTGCAGCAACAAGCTTGTTTATCAAGCGAGGTTTATATCATCATTTTCTTTAGATTTCAGTCACCCTAATAAACATCCCTGTTTCTACCTGAGTCACTAATCCACAGTTGATAATATACTGTATCTCACCTCATTCTGGCTTATTATATTTCCCGCAACAAAGTTGCGGAGGGTTTTTGACCTGTTCATCCGTTTTTGTTCGTTTTGACATGTTGTCACACTAGCTTCTACATTTCAGATCATATTGACTTCAAATTTCTACAGAAACTTTGACTCATCAATAGTTGGGCCAGTTTGATTTTCACACACACCTAATGAGGGGTTCCATGTACTTTGGTTAGGGGTCTTTTGATGTTGATGCTACTCTAGTGTCAACATTTCTGATTGGATTCACTTCAGATTTATACAGAATCTTTGACTGGAATGAGGGGTTCCTGTTTTGGGGAGGGGGACTTATTTTTTTTTTTTTCCGTCCAGTCTGTGTTGATCACAGTTCTCTTTCGGGGCCCGTGATATATAGATGTATGGGGGTTTGTGAGCTTGCAACTAAAGATCTTAGATTTTGTTATATTTTCGTTGTGATGCTACACTGAACTGTTAGCATTAGCTTGGCTAGGTGGTCGGAGTTGATGATTGTAACCCCATTACAGCTCACCTCTGCAGGCAGAAGCTGACCAAAAGGCTGTCTGGTATTGGCTTAACTGTCAGTTGGGCCAGTTTTCATCGCTTTTACTTCTTTTGGGTGTGCCCTTTTGAGGGCGCCACAGTGGATCTTCACCTGATGTTGCGATGATCCACATGTCGGTTTGGCAAGGATTTTTGCCATCTTTCCCCATTTATCCAGGCTTGGGACTGGCACAGTGAGCACTCTGGCTTGTGTTCCCCGTGTGGCTGGGTAACCAGCTTTCCTTCCCACATTCTATTATGCTGAGTCCCAAGCTAGAAAGCAGGAAGTACCATTTTTATATGGTCTTTGGTGTGTCCCGGCTGAGTCTTAAACCCATGACCTCCCGATTGTTGGAGGCGGATGCTTTACCACTAGGCCACCACAAAGGCCGGTTTTGATCGTTATTTTCTATGAATTCTGTCCACCACCACCATAATCCTTGACCTTATATGTTGTTCTTAGACATTACTTAAACTTGGCTAATGTTTTATTTTCTCAGTCCGAGACCCAAGCCACTCATTCACAAATGTTTCTGTGCTTATTGTACTCCTGGGACCGCTCATATCCCATCAACCACTGAAACTACATGCCCCCATACACCATTCATTCATTAATTCTTTCATTCTTCTTGTTAACCGCTCATCTTTTACAGGGCTGTAGCCCAACCAGGCTTCTTTGGGTGAGACAATTTGTTAGTTGGCTCAGGCTAGATCTAACATTGGAGCTAGCCAGCTAACATTAGTGACATAAGCAGGAGGGCAGAGTTAAACGTGGTCTTGGAGATTTGAAGAGATTACACTGATACCAGACATTCTCAGAAAGGCTGCAAAAGATGATTCACAATTATGCTGCAGAAATTGGAAGAAAATTTGATAAAAATGTCACAAACCTTTCATCAAGACCTTTTGAGCTGTTAAAATGTAGAAAAAGTGCAATGACCCCTACAAGGGAATGTGTGTTTGATTTTCAAAGACTGTTTTTCTGTATGTAACCCCCACCCAAAAAATTCTGAACGCCGCTGATTTATGTTGTTTTTTTCTGGGTTTGTTTTTTGCAAACAGCTGATTTTTTTTTTTTTTTTTTTTAACATTTCAAAAATAGACAATTTTCATTAGGGGTTGAATAATTTAAAGTGCAACTATACACTGCTGATGTTGAGGAGTCTAGAAGGAATTTGTTGCTAGTTCGTTCTGTGCAAAAGCCTGGTGACAAACTTCTGGTTGTATCAGGAGTCAGCAAACGTGTTTCCTGTTTAAGAAATGCTGTTTTTACTCCTCCGACCGGTGTACAAACCCCTAGTGCACAGACAACCTCCGGCCATGCACACTGTGGAGTTATGGTCTGAGGAGACAATGGACACTCTAAAGGACTGTTTTGAAGCCACTGCCTGGAAGCAGCTCTGCGATCCACATGGTGAGGACATCGAGTGAGTGCTACAGTGAGTGCTACCCACTCCCCACTCCACCGACACCCCCCCCACTCCCAACACACAGCCCCCCATCCTGACCCTGACCAAGACCCAGGTGAGGACGGAGCTGAGGAAGATCAAGGCGAGGAAGGCGCCGGGACCGGACGACATCAGCGCAAAGCTCCTCAAGTCCTGTGCAGACCAGCTGTGTGGGATTGTGACGTATATCTTCAACATGAGCCTGAAACTGGGGAGGGTACCACAGCTGTGGAAAACATCTTGTGTGGTACCTGTACCAAAAACTTCCCACCCCAAAGACCTGAACAGCTTCAGACCGGTGGCCTTGACGTCCCACTTGATGAAGACCCTGGAGAGACTGCTCCTTGCTCATCTCCGCCCCCTGGTGGAACCAGCGATGGATCCACTCCAGTTCGCCTACCAGCATGGCATTGGGGTGGAGGATGCGGTGATCTTCCTCCTTCACCGTTCTCTGTCCCACCTGGAGAAGCCCGGGAATATGGTGAGGATCATGTTCTTTGACTTCTCCAGTGCTTTCAACACCATCCAACCGATGATCCTGAAGGACAAGCTGCTGCGCGCAGGGGTGGACCAGCACCTGTCATCATGGATCCTGGACTACCTCACGAACCGGCCTCAGTTTGTGAGAACCCGGGACTGTGTTTCCGACACGATCATCTGTAGCACGGGGGCCCCCCAGGGAACGGTGCTGGCTCCCTTCCTGTTCACTCTTTATACTGCGGACTTCTCACACAACACAACACATTGCCATCTACAGAAGTTCTCTGATGACTCTGCGATCGTTGGTCTCATCTCCAGCGGAGATGAAGCTGAGTACAGAGGGCTTATCCAGGACTTTGTGGACTGGTGCCATCGGAACTGCCTCCAGATCAACGCGAGGAAAACTAAGGAGCTGGTGGTGGACTGCCGCAGGCATGGGCAGCCCCTCACAGCACCAGTAAATATACAGGGAACAGACATCGAGATGGTGACATCCTATAAGTACCTGGGTGTTCATCTGAACAATAAACTAGACTGGTCACACAATACTGACGCACTCTACAAGAAGGGACAGCGCAGGCTGTTCCTGCTGAGGAGACTCAGGTCTTTTGGTGTACAAGGGGCGCTGCTGAAGTCATTCTATGACACGGTGGTGGCATCAGCCATCACTTTTGGAGTGGTCTGCTGGGGCAGTGGCATTACTGCAGCCGATAGGAAGAGACTGAACAAACTGATTAAGAAAGCTAGCTCTGTCCTGGGGCAACGCCTTGATCCGATGGAGGAGATAGGAGAGAGAAGGACGGTGGCTAAACTGTCATCTCTGCTGGAGTCCGAGTTCCACCCTATGCAGGACATACTGGATGCACTGAGGAGCTCATTTAGCAGCAGACTACATCATCCCAGGTGCACAACCGAGAGGTTTCGTAGGTCCTTCCTACCAACGGCTGTCAGACTGTACAACCTAAGCAGGGCTGCTCGCAGAGATAGCAAAAAGACGTAACAAACTAATAGTTTTTTTTTTTTTTTTTTTTTTTTTTTTTTTTGAATGCAAAAGATGCAATAGACTTACACAATGGTCCTCTCCGGCATACAACTAGGAACATACCGGTCGCTATGCAGGGTGAGAATATGTATGGGCACATAATCATACCATGTAGGATAACTAAATAGACGGTTATGCTGTTTCATCCCACCTAGCAACAATGCTCTGCACTGTGTGTGTTTATATATTTACATATTTATTCCATCTAGCTACAATGCTCAGCACTGGGTGTGTTTATATTTATATATCTATATATTTATTCCATCTAGCTACAATGCTCCGCACTGTGTTTTTATATATCTACATATTATTCCATCTAGCTACATTGCTCCGTACTGTGGGTGTTTATATATTTACATATTTATTCCATCTAGCTACAATGCTCTGCACTGTGTGTTCATATATTCATATATTTATTCCATCCAGCTACAATGCTCTGCACTGTGTGTCTGTGTGTGTGTGTGTGTGTGTATATACAGTATATATTTTATAGTAATATGTACATATGTATATTAGCTGCTCTTGCTTGCTTGTTTTTTGTTTTTGTTTTTTTTTGTTTTTTTTTTTTTTTTCCTTGCCTTCTGATTGTTGCTCTGAGTGTTGCTATCCCTGTGCTGTTGCAATCCTGGAATTTCCCCGTTGTGGGACTAATAAAGGCTTATCTTATCTTATCTTATCTTTTTTTAGAGGTGTCTGAGAGATCTGCTGTATATAAATGTAAATGATGTCCATCGCCTTGTTGATGCCCACTCCCCTGCTTCAAGAAGCTAGCAGGAAAAGAGACTCAAGATCTACATATCAAGATATTTGCATAACTAGGAGAGTAACAGTTGACTGATACTTGCAGTGTGCTAACTTTAGCTTTGTTTATGTCAATGCTTTTTTAAAAAAGAATCCTCCCACAGGCCAAAAACATGCATGTTATTTTAATTGGCATCAACTGGGGATTCTAAATTGTCCTTAGGTATGAATGTGAGCGTGAATGGTTGTCTGCCTCTGTGTTGGCCCTGTGATGGACTGGCGATCTGTCCAGGGTGGACCCTGCCTCTAGCCCAAACAAGCTGGGATAGGCTCCAGCCTCCTCGTGACCTGAAAGGATTAAGCGGTAGAAGATGGATGGATAGATCTTAATCACAAATTGTGCTTTGCTATACTACCTAGAAAAAAATGGTCTTCTAGTGAGCTGTGTTTACAGACCACCAGGATCTAGTGTAGATATATTTAGTGACAAAATGTTTGATATTGTGGAGTGTGTAAAATCACAGGCAGATTCATTTCAAAATGATTTATTTCACACTCACATCTCACGAGCACAGAACAGTCTGAACGTTTTACCAGAGACTCTCCTCTTAAGTTTCACGGCTTACATCACACACAACAGGACATTTGCATCACACTGCATTCAACCCCCTACATCCTTGACTCCTTCCGCTCTCTCACCAGGAGACTCCTGCTCTTTTGTCTCCCATGCTTATTCACTGTCTCTCGTCTGAGATGCTAGAAATCTGACTCTCCCAAGGTGCTACAAATACCCCCCCCCAGCATCTTAGATAGGACAATAGAATAACAGTCCACATGCTGTGATAGAACAACAGAACATCAGTCCACATGCTGTTTGGGCTTCCGTCTCCTCCCGTATCTGCTGTAACTGGGTTTTACCGCCTCCACGGCGCTGTTGTGCCGGTGGGAGGTTGATGGGAGGGGGGGGCACTTCGGTCTGTCCGTGTGGCTGCTCTGGCGAATCGTTTCCCTGGGGAGCCCTCCGTGGGGGTCTTCCACGCCGAGGGGCTCTAGCCAACAGCACTTGCTCGTCCGCCACAACGAAAGCAGGTTTGAGTCTGTCTATGCCAATTTTTTCCCTCCTACCCCCCAAGTCTAGCAAAAAATGCTTATCCCCTGTTTCCAACACTCTGAACGGTCCATCATAGGGTGGGCGCAATGGAGGGCGGTGGGCATCGTGTCTGACAAACACGAACTCCGCGCTCTTCAAAGTTTTAGGCACAAAAACACGTGGAAAACTGTGGTGGGCAGGGCCCGGCAGCGTGCCCGTGTTTGCGCTACGCTGCAAAAGCTGAGACGCGGAGCTGCCCGGAGCGGGATTATCTGGTAGAAATTCCCCGGGCAGCCGTAGTGGCTGCGTAAAAACGAGTTCTGCCGGGGAAGCTTCCAGATCCTCTTTCGGCGCTGAGCGCAACCCCAATAAAACCCACGGCAGCCTGTCTACCCAATTTGCATCCGTCAGTGAGGCCCTGATTGCTGCTTTCAGTGATCTATGAAAACGCTCGCATAACCCATTGGCCTGAGGGTTGTACGCAGTTGTGCAGTGAATTGTAACACCCAGGCTGCGGGCCATCGCAGACCAGAGTTCGGAAACAAATTGAGGGCCCCTGTCAGACGTAATGTCCAACGGGACTCCAAAATGCGCCACCCATGCTGTTAAAAAAGCGCACGCTACGTCTGCGGACGTGGTTGCCGCCAGCGGAACCGCTTCTGGCCAGTGCGTGGTGCAGTCCACCATTGTCAGGAGGTGCATGCCACCCCTGTGATGGCGGGAGGGGGCCCACGAGGTCCACGTGAACATGGTCGAACCGCTTAGCCGGAATACGAAACGGCTCCAAGGGAGCCTTCGTGTGTCTGTGTACCTTGGCTCGTTGGCACGCCACGCAGGCTGCAGCCCACTCTTTCACTTGTTTGCGTAGGCTCGGCCACACAAACTTCTCTCCCACCATTTTGACCAACGCGCGCACTCCTGGGTGCGCTAGAGTGTGAACCGACTCAAACATGCGGCGGCGCCACGCAGCCGGGACCACGGGACGCGGTCGACCCGTGGAGACATCGCAGATTAGGGGGGGGCATGCCATCTTGCAGCACCCTGCTCTCCAGCCTTAACCCTGTTGGTCCAGACTGGAGCGCGCGCACGTCTGCATCGCTAATCTGCTCCGCGGCCATGGCTGCGTAATCTATCCCCACGCAGACCGGGGCCGCCACGGCGCGCGAGAGGCAGTCCGCCACTACATTCAGTTTACCCAACACATGCTGAATATCGGTAGTAAACTCTGAGATCGCGGCCAGCTGTCTCTGCTGCCAGCCCGACCACGGTTCTGAAACCTTGGCCATTGCGAATGTTAGCGGCTTGTGGTCCACGAACGCGGTGAAACTGCGCCCTTCCAGCCAGAACTGGAAGTGGCGAATGGCCAGGTGGAGAGCCAGCGACTCTCTGTCGAACGCGCTGTATTTACGTTCACTGTCGCGCAAAGTTCTGCTGAAAAAGGCGAGTGGCTGCCAAGCCCCGGTGACGCACTGCTCCACAACAGCCCCTATGGCCACGTCTGAAGTGTCAGTGGTGAGCGCTATGCGGGCCATCGGGTCTGGATGTGCCAGCAGTGCGGCGTTTGCCAGGGCTGCTTTAACTTCCGAGAACGCCCACTCTCGCTCCGGGGTCCATTTGACCCTATCCGCGGGTTTCTGTTTCTTGAGCGCGGTGTACAATGGTTGCATGAGCCGTGCCAAGCGGGGAAGGAAACGATTATAAAAGTTCACCATTCCCTAAAATTCTTGTAGCGCCTTGACCGTTTGAGGCCGGGGAAAATCCGCTACGGCGCGCACTTTGTCGGGCAGCGGGATCGCTCCTTCTGGAGAGACGCGGTGCCCCAAAAAAATCAATCTCCGTTACGCCGAACTGGCATTTCGCCGGGTTGATTATTAACCCGTGCTCCTCCAACCTTCGGAAAACCGTCGTGAGGTGGGTTTCGTGTTCGTCTTCGGACGCGCTGGCTACCAGGATATCGTCCAGGTAGACGAACACGAACGGGAGATCGCGCAGCACTGCATCCATCATGCGCTGGAACGTCTGTGCCGCTCCTTTTAACCAGAATGGCATGCGCAGGAACTTGAATAGACTGAACGGAGTTATTACCACTGTTTTGGGTACGTCCTCAGCGCACACTGGGACTTGGTGGTAACCGCGGACCAGGTCTATTTTGGAAAAAATGCGTGCCCCGGTGAGGTGAACGGAAAAATCCTGTATGTGGGGAATCGGGTAGCGGTCGTGCGCCGTGGCGTTGTTCAACCTGCGGAAATCACCGCACGGTCGCCACGATCCTTCAGCCTTAGGGACTATGTGTAGCGGGGAAGCCCATGGGCTGTTCGAGCGCCTGATGATGCCCAACCTTTCCAGATTGGCGAACTCCTCGCGCGCTATGGCCAGCTTAGCTGCGTCAAAGCGCCGAGGTCTCGCAAAAACGGGCGGCCCGGTGGTGGTGATAAAGTGCTCCACCCCGTGTTTAGCGATGGCCGCGGAAAACGTCGGGACCGTGAGTGCTGGGAACTGAGTGAGCAGTGTGTGGAACTTACCGCCTGTAGCTGTGATGTTGGCTTGTGCTGTTGGCCGGGTCACTCGAGCTATACAGGGAAGAGAATCGAAGGACAGTGCATTAACCAGGCGCCTGTTAGCAACATCAACCAATAAACCATGTGCACACAGAAAATCAGCCCCCAGTATATGGTAATTCAGTGTTGCTATGACAAAAGTCCACTCATATGTATGGCCGTGTAGAGATAAGAGTGGAGTCCTCTCACCAAAGGTCTTAATATCCGAGCCGTTTGCTGCCACTATCTCGGGGCCGCTAGATCCTGCCAGCCGGTCAGCGTAGGTCGGCCGGATGAAGCTCCTCTGGGCTCCGGTGTCCACGAGGAAATGCCTCCCCGAGCGTGCGTCCGTTAGGTAGAGCAGCTTGTTCACTTCACCGAGGGTTGCTGCAGCTACCAACCCTCGGCCTTGGCATTTTCCCGAGTGCTGGAATTGGCACGGTGGCGTACATCTGCGTGCGTTCTCTCCGAAGCGGCGGTGGTAGGAACAGAGCGTGTCTCTCTGGCGTTCCCTGGTCCCCGCTGCTGCTACCGTCAGTGGCTCCTCGCCTCCTCTGGTCGTCTCGCTGGGCTCCGCCGCTGCTGCGTTGACTGTGGTCGCCCTGGTGGCGATGATGATCCGGTCTGCCTCCTGGGCTAGCGCACGGTAGTCTCGCGCGGCCAGCCGCGGCGAATTGGCCAGAAGCGCTCTCGCTACTGTCGGAAGGTTCCGGAGGAAGAGATGGGCAAACAGAAAGTGCTCGTCGTCCGTGCCCATTAACGCCAGCATCTTCTCCATCAGGTCTACGGCCGAACCCTCTCCTTGCTCAGTCCGCGTCAGGAGTCTCTCCGCTTTCTCACAGTCCGAGAGCGTGTAGCGCTGGATGAGCGCAGCTTTGAGCGCCTCGTATCTGTTGCTGGCTGGAGGCTGATCGAGCAGGCTCGCTACCTGTTGAGCTGTGCGGGCGTCGAGCGCTGCGACCACATGGTAGAATCTGGTGTCATCTGCCGTTACTCCCCGGAGGGCGAACTGGGCCTCGGTGAGGTGGAATCAAGAGCGCGGGTTGTGCTGCCAGAAATCCGGTAGCTTGACTGAAACCGCACACGTGTGGCTGGAGGTTCCAGTCCAGGCTGTCTGTGGGATGGCTGCCGCCTCGCTGTAGCTTCCTGACCGGGCCGGCTCCGGGGATCTTGCCTCGTGTTCCATAATACGTCTTGGGTCACCAGTGTGGAGTGTGTAAAATCACAGGCAGATTCATTTCAAAATGATTTATTTCACACTCGCATCTCACAAGCACAGAGCAGACTGAACTTTTTACCAGAGACTCTCCTCTTAAGTTTCACGGCTTACATCACACACAACAGGACATTTGCATCACACTGCATTCAACCCCCTACATCCTTGACTCCTTCTCGCTCTCTCACCAGGAGACTCCTGCTCTTTTGTCTCCCATGCTTATTCACTGTCTCTCGTCTGAGATGCTAGAAATCTGACTCTCCCAAGGTGCTACAATATGTATGATGGCAGGAAAAATCAGTCTTCATATGTGGAGATTTTAATATAGATTTGTTAAATATAGACAAATGCACAGAGTAGGGACTTTTTGGATGCAATGTACAGTCTGGGATTATTCATTCATTCATTCATCTTCTACCACTTAATCCTTTTCGGGTCGCGGGGGGGCTGGAGCCTATCCCAGCATCTTTGGGCGAGAGGCAGGGTACACCCTGGACAGATCGCCAGTCCATCACAGGGCCAACACAGAGAGACAGACAACCATTCACTCTCACATTCATACCTAAGGACAATTTAGAATCCCCAGTTTGATGCCAATTAACCTAACTTGCATGTTTTTGGCATGTGGGAGGAAACCGGAAAAATCCCGGAATAAACCCACGCAGACACGGGGAGAACATGCAAACTCCGCACAGATCACTGTTGGTCGGGGGCTGGGATGGAACCTAGGATCTCCCGGCCAAGGGTGAGTTGCTGTGCTGCCGCAGTGCTAACCACTCCGCCACCGATTAATTCCAACTATCTTGAAACCAACTAGAATTGCATGTGATAGTGTTACACTGATAGACAATATTCTTATCCCTCACCGGTCAAAGCCCAAAGGAGTCAAAGAGCCCTTTGGGTGAAGACCGAAGGGGGACTATTCTATGGGTCTGGTTTCTGTGAAATCAACTCCTCCTTCTGTTTTGTTCTGATTGTTTTGAAACTTGGTATCAGGGTTTGATATACTCTGATGATGCACATATTGCAATTTGGCTCTGATCGGATGATGTGTGCAGGAAGTTGTAGCCCCTGACCTATGACCCCCGCTTCACCTCACTTCATAGACAGTTACTGTCTTGTGAAATCAACTCCTATAGTTTTCTTCCGATTGTTTTGAAACTTGGTACCAGGATTTCATATACTCTGATGATGCACATATTTCAATTTCACTCTCATCAGATGGCCTTGAGGTTAGAGGTCAAATTTTCCCTAAATCTTCTAAACACAATAACTACTGAAAGAAATAATGTAGGCTTTTCAAATCAATACAATAGTTGTATCTAATACACATTTTAGATGATTTACACCCTGACCTCAAAGGTCAAAGTTCAGTTAGCATTGCAGTTGCGCTATGGTGAATGGTAAGTGAAGGGCGCATGCACACGCAGCGACCGGCAGCTGGTGAAAAATTCCGTCGTCTGTGTGTCTGTTTTTATGTACTTTTATAGGTTTTTACGAAATCCTCTGTGTCGTTTCTGCCCTGGGGTGTTTGTGGACTATATGGCGAAGAGCTCCCTGGTTCCAACAACATGGACTACTTCCCCTTTTTTGCACTGCTGCTAATTCTCCTCCAGCTCTTTGTCTCTGAAGTAAACACATTCGGCACCATGGCGGGCAGGATACATTATTCCAGGGACATGTTGCTGCATTTAAACACGTTTGATGCAGCGGCCGTGATTGAGCCTAAGCCGCAACTGCCGGACTTGATTTTGAGAGACGTTCATGGACACAGCGGTGAAAAGAGAGACGGAAGAAAACAAACGCGGAAAACGTGGAGGAGTGAAATTGCGCCTGAGAAGACATCAGTTTGGTAACATTCCTCTTCCTTCAATGATTTTTGGGAACGTACAGTCTCTGAGAAACAAAGTGGATGAAATTCAAGGGAATGTACGCTACCAGAAGGACTTTAAGAACTGCTGCATCATGGCCTTCACCGAATCTTGGCTTACTGCGCATGACCGAGATGCAGACCTGTGGATTGACGGCTTTGGAGCCCCGCTGCGCTCGGATCGGCAGGAAGAGGTAACGGGGAAAAGTCAGGGGGGGTGGCGTATGTTTATACATTAATAAGCAGTACTGCACATCTGTCACGGTCAGAGAGCGCATCTGTACACCCGATGTGGAGCTACTGTCTGTGTCACTATGCCCCTTTTATTTGCCTCGCGAGTTCCCCCAACTTTTCATCACAATTGTGTACATTCATCCGAGGGCAGACGCTGACTCCGCCTGCAGCACAATCTTTGATGTGATCCAGCAGCTGCAATCAATTTCTCCAGAGGCGCCAAACTTCATTCTTGGGGATTTTAACCATGTTTCTTTAAAGAAGACACTTAAAAACTTTTATCAGTATGTCTCCTGCCCAACCAGGCGAAAAAAGACATTTGACCTGTGCTATGGATCCATAGAGAGGGCCTATAAATCACTCCCCCTTCCTCCTTTAGGATCCTCAGATCACAACTGTGTACATTTGCTGCCCACATATAAAACTGCTCTCAGAAGAGGCAAGGTGGAGACCAGAGACAATGATGTGTGGACAGAAGATTCAGTGCACAGCCTCCAGGAATGCTTTGACTGTACAGACTGGGAGATGTTCACACTGGCCTGCGGGGATGATTTGGACTCTTTGGTGGACGTCACATGCTCATACATGGCTTTCTATGAAAATAAGATCGTTCCACATAAACGTGTCAAAATATATCCCAACAATAAACCATGGGTTACAAAATCAGTTAAATCCTGCTTACAGAGGAAAGCACTTGCCTTTAAATAGGGGTCTGTTTCTGAGCTACAGGTTGCCACAAAAGAGCTGAAATCCGAAATTTTAAGAGCAAAACAGAATTATAAATGAGAACTGGAAAGCAAGATGGCAACAAAGAAACTTGGTTCAGCCTGGGCCAGTATGAAAACTATTGCAGGCCTTCAGAGCACAGAGCGCAGTAATCGTGTGTTTTTAGATGGTTTTAATTCAGACACAGAGCTGGCTAATGCTCTTAATTGTTTTTATGGTCGTTTTGACTCCTTTGATTTTAGCACTGAAACCCAAGATTTGAAACAGAAACTCAAAGACAATCAGCACTTTAATATTGAGGTGCAGGATGTTAAAAGGGAGTTCGGCGCTGTAAAAGTGAACAAAAGTCAGGGCCCTGATAATATATGTGGGCGCTTGGTAAAGTCCTGTGCACATGAACTGAGTCCTATATTTCATTATATTTTCAATAAGTCCTTACAGACACAATATGTGCCTAAGATCTGGAAAGAAGCCGTGGTTGTTCCCGTTCCAAAATCCAGCTGTCCTAAAACGATAAACGACTTTAGACCAGTTGCTTTGACTTCAATTTTAATGAAAATTTTTGAAAAACTGGTCAGATGTGAGGTCCTAAAGCAGACTGAGCATGCATTGGATCCTCTGCAGTTTGCCTATAGGCCTCACAGAGGAGTGGAGGATGCCACTGTCACTCTGTTTAACATGCTTTTTAAACATCTGGATTTTAATGGGACACACGCTAGGCTTTTATTTGTGGACTTTTCCTCCGCCTTTAATACAATCCAACCTCATATCTTAGCTGAAAGGCTCCTGCAACAATTTGATTTGAGCAATAATCTGGTGGGTTGGATTCTGGATTTCTTAACCAACAGGACGCAGAGAGTAAGGGTCAATGGTACGTTGTCTGACCTAAAGTGCTTTTCTACTGGCTCTCCTCAGGGGTGTGTGTTGTCACCACTACTCTTCATCCTGTACACAAACATGTGTCGGAGCAGACATTACAACAGACACATTATAAAGTATGCTGATGACTCAGTTATTTTCAGTCTCCTCCAGGATGGTGAAAGTGGCCACGGCCCAGTAGTTGATGATTTTGTTCACTGGTGTGAGGATTCCTACCTGCAGCTGAATACGACAAAAACTAAAGACATGATTATTGACTTTAGGAGGAAAACTCCCAGGCACAAAGTCACCGTACTAAAAGGCCAGACCACCGAATGTGTACAATCCTACAAATATCTTGGGACAATTATTGATAGTAATTTGAAGTTTGAAGAGAACTGTGAAAGGGTGTGCAAAAAGGGTCAGCAACATTTGCATTGCTTGAGAAAACTTGCACGCTTCCAAATTGACCGAACCATAATGACAATGTTTTATCGGGCTTTTATTGAATCTGTTTTATCCTTTTCTTTAGTGTCATGGTTTGGTCAGATAAAACTGAAACAGAGGAAATCCTTGGATCAGGTAGTTAGATGGTCCCCTCGTTTGCTTGGTGAGCCACAGCTGAGCCTGACATCCCTGTACACCAGACAAGTACAGAGGATGGCTACCTCCATTTAAATGATGACTCCCACCCTTTGCACTGCAACTTTCAGCTTCTTCCCTCAAGACGGAGGTTTGCTGTCCCAAAAAGTAGAACCCAGCGCTACAAAAACAGCTTTGTCCCTGCTGCTGTCAAAGAGTTGAACAAGCTGTAAAAATATATAGCACATAATTTAGGTACCTATTTATTAACTCCATTTTATATTTACTTATTTTTGTAGGATGTCACTTGGGTTCTAAATATTTTATTGGGTTTTAGACCTCTGAGTTTTTAACCTCTTTGACTAGTTTTTAACTTTTAATATGACCCTTCTCTCTTACCTCTGGTTTTTCTCCCATCTCTTTGTCTTTTTATACCCTGATTGATGGAGACTTGAGTATTTTTATCATGTTTATAGTCAGCTTCATGTGTGCCTGTGTTTGTGTTCATGTTGAATGTAATTTGTGGCTTGTATATATGGATGTCACCAGACTGCAAAACAAATCTACCTACGGGTACAAATAAAGTAACCTGAACCTGAATTTACTGAAAATGTATATTGTGATATATATACAGGTACATCTCAAAAAATTAGAATATCATGAAAAAGTTCAATATTTTTTGTCACTCATTTCAGAAAGTGAAACCCATATATTATATAGATTCATTACACAGGGAGTGATATATTTGAAGTGTTTATTTATTTTAATTTTGATGATTATGGCTTACAGCCCATGAAAACCCCAAATTCAGTTTCTCAAAAAATTAGAGTATTACATAAAATTAATTAAAAAATAATTTTTTAATAGAAATATTGGCCAGCTTTAAAGTATGTCCATGCACACACTCAATACTTGGTCGGGGCTCCTTTTGCATTAATTACTGTATCAATTTGGCGTGTCATTGAGGTGATCAGCCTGTGGCATTGCTGAGGTGTTATGAAGGTCCAGGTTGCTTTGATAGTGGCCTTCAGCTCATCTGCATTGTTGGGTCTGGTGTCTCTCATCTTCCTCTTGACAATACTCCATAGATTCACTATGGGGTTTAGGTCAGGAGAGTTTGCTGGGCAATCAGACACAGTGATGCCATGGTCATTAAACCAGGTTTGGATACTTTTGGCAGTGGGGGGAGGGGGGGGCAAGTCCTGCTGGAAAATGAAATCAGCTTCTCCATAAAGCTTGTCAGCAGAGGGAAGCATGAAGTGCTCTAAAATTTCCTGGTAGACGACTTTGCTTACTTTGGTCTTGATAAAATACAGTGGACAAACACCAGCAGATGACCTGGTTCCTCACATCATCACTGACTGTGGAAACTTCACACGAAACCTCAAGCAACTTAGATTTTGTGTCTCTCCACTCTTTCTCTAGACTCTGGGACTTTGATTTCCAAATGAAATGCAAAATTTACTTTTATCTGAATAGAGGTCATCCATCTGCTGGTGTTTGTCCACTGTGTTTTATCAAGACCAAAGTCAGCACGGTTGTCTACCAGGAAATTTTAGAGCACTTCATACTTCCCTCTGCTGACAAGCTTTATGGAGAAGCTGATTTCATTTTCCAGCAGGACTTGGCACCCCCCCTCCCCCATACTGCCAAAAGTATCAAAACCTGGTTTAATGACCCTGGCATCACTGTGTTTGATTGGCCAGCAAACTCTCCTGACCTAAACCCCATAGAGAATCTATGGAGTATTGTCAAGAGGAAGATGAGAGACACCAGACCCAACAATGCAGATGAGCTGAAGGTTGCTATCAAAGCAACCTGGACCTTCACAACACCTCAGCAGTGCCACAGGCTGATCACCTCCATGCCACATCACATTGATGCAGTAATTAATCCAAAAGGAGCCCCGACCAAGTATTGAGTGTGTACATGGACATACTTTTCAGTCGGTCCACATTTGTATTAAAAAAATATTTTTTTTAAATTAATTTTATGTAATTAATAAATTCTCAAATTCAGTTTGAGAAACTGAATTTGGGGTTTTCATTGGCTGTAAGCCATAATCATCAAAATTAAAATAAACACTTGAAATATATCATGCTTTGTGTGATGAATCTATATAATATATGGATTTCACTTTCTGAAATGAGTGACAAAAAAATTTCACTTTTTCATGATTTTCTAGTTTTTTGGAGATGTACCTGTATATATGAGCTGGGGGGGCGGGGTGAAAGGTTCATAGGCTGGAAAGTTCATAGTGGTCAAATTTGACCAAATGTGGTTTATTTTTCAACATAGTCTCCCATTCGGTCCACACACTTCTTCCATCAGTGTTGCAGCACTTGGATCCCTGCGGTTGAAAAATAAACCACATTTGGTCAAATTTGACTACTGTGAACTTTTCAGCCCCCCCTCACATATATACAGTATATATCGTTATTGTGATATCAGATTACTTATATCGTGATATGAAATTTTGTTTATATCGCATAGCCCTACCTCCTTGTCTTGCCACCAGTGTCTCTACCAGCTTCACTCATTGAGACTCGACTCAGAAAGCCCCCACCCTCTGAAACCTGACAGCTGTTCAGACAGTTAACACATTTGCCATAACATGTACACAGAGCCAATTCATACATCACTGGCAGCATAAACAAGTTCATACATATGTAAACTTTTGCGACACATTATGGCTCCTGTTTCAAATTCAAAAACAGCCTTGTGGTCTGCTAGACTGAGAATCTCCAGGAGGTTCCTGAGCTTAATGCAATCCTGTGAGCAAAAGTCAGCAAACTGGTGATAACACTGTTTTTTATTGCAATTTATGTGATTAAAAACATGTTTTTCATTTGTTTATGTGCTGCAATATTCTTATTACACACATTAGAGCTGAAACCACAGCAACACCAATAACTGAGGTGTAATATTTGGTCCTGTTTGATCTGAGTAGGGAGGAAATGAATGTGCTGATTCTCGTCTGCGATGTGATCTTGCTTCTTGTGAATGTGAAATACAGGCAGAGCTTGAAGCTGCAAAGAAGTTCTTGTACCATGAGATGGGCTACAGATCTCGCTCTGAGCAGCTCATCAAGACATCCGAGAACAACCTGGACAACCAGGAAATAGCCAGGTGAAAACTAATCAAACACCCCTTTTGAATAATTATATGTAAGTCATTGCTGGGTCATCAGCCTGTTGACACTCCCCTATCACACACATTCAACAGGTACAAGAAGCGTTTCCACAAATTTGACAAAGAGAGCAAAGGCTTCATCACCACAGTTGACGTCCAGCGAGTTTTACAGGTCAGTTTGCTTCTGTCTGTTTCACACACTCCTTACTCAGTATTACCTGTTATTGATCATGGCTTGTGTTTTTCTTCTGCACAGAGCATCAATGTGCACATTGATGAAAACGCACTCCACGAGATCCTTAATGAGGTGGACCTTAACAAGAACGGACAAGTGGAAATTGATGAATTTCTGCAGGTAGGCTGAGAGCAGAGAGAGCAACAACACCTTGCTTAAGGCTCCTCAATAAACATTTACACTGTGGGCAACATGGTCTTTGGATTCAGTTTAGAACAAAACTTAAGACCACTCAAACCTTATATACAGTCATGTAAAAAAATTAGGACACCCTATTGTGTGTTTTTTTTTTACATATTTGGACATAAGGATATTTAATATCAATTTTAACAATACTGGGAGATTCAAGTAATATAACTAAACAAAAGTGAAGAAAAGACTTTTTAAAATTTTCTGTAAAATGTAATTCTAAAAACATGCAATTTCTGGTGAGGGATGAATTAGGACGCCCCCACATTTATTCCCACTTAAAATGGCTAAAATCACACACAGGTGTATCACATCAGGTGCACATGATTAGCTAATCGTTACTCAGCATTTTGAAGGAGGCTTGTCGTATTTAAACCTCAGACATTTAGTTTGATGTCCTCCTGACTGTTGAAGTGAGAGTGAACACCATGGTGAGATCAAAAGAGCTGTCTGAGGTCTTCAGAAAGAAGATTGTAGCAGCTTATGAGTCTGGTAAGGGATATAAAAAGCTCTCAAAAGAATTTGAAATCAGCCATTCCACTGTCTGGAAAAAAGTCTACAAGTGGACGACATTCAAAACAACTGCCAACATGCCCAGGTCTGACCATCCAAGCAAAAGTTCACCCCAAGAGCAGACTGAAAGTCTCCAAAAACCCTAAAATGTTATCATGGGACCTACAGTAGGCTCTTGCTACTGTTGATGTGAAAGTGCATGCCTTGGCAATCAGAAAGAGACTGCACAAGTTTAACTTGCATGGGAGGCATGCAAAGACAAAACCTTTGCTCTCTAAGAGAAACATGAAGGCCAGACTGAAGTTTGCCAGAGAGAACATAGACAAAGGCCAGGACTTCTGGAATAATGTTCTTTGGACAGATGAGTCTAAAATTGAATTATTTGGACACCAGAACAGAGGACATGTTTGGCATAGAACAAATACAGCATTCTGGGAAAAGAACCTCATACCAACTGTGAAGCATGGAGGTGGAAGTTTCATGGTTTGGGGATGCTTTGCTGCAGCAGGACCTGGCCAGCTCACCATCATAGTATCCACCATGAATTCTACTATCAGAGGGTGCTTGAGGACCACGTGACACCATCTGTAAAAAAAAAAAAAAAAAAAAAATTAGAGCTGAAGCAGAACCAGAGTGGTGGCCTAGGAGTAGAGCATCCGCCCCACAACCGGGAGGCTGGGGTTCAAATCCCGGCCGGGTCATGCCAAAGACCATGTAAAAGTGGAACTTCCTGGCATCCAGCTTGGTGCTTATCCATAATGGAATGGAGGAGGGAAAAGTTGTATTACCTAGCCACAATGGGTGCACAAGTCAAGTGTACTTCCTGCACCGGTCCCAAGCCCGGATAAAATGGGCAGGGTTGCGTCAGGAAGGGCATCCGGCGTAAAAACACACCAACTGTATAAGAGGACCCACCCCAACTGTTGGACTAATTGTGTCCTGTCAAAATAAATACAGATGATGATGATGAAGCAGAACTGAACCCTGCAACATGACAATGACCCAAAACATACAGTACATCCACCAAGGACTGGCTAAAAACTAAGAAATAGAGAGTTCTGGAATGACGGAGTCAAAGCCCAGATCTTAATCCCATTGCGATAGTGTGTGGTGACTTGAAATGGGCTGTACATGCAAGAAACCCCTCAAACATCTCACAGGTGAAAGAATTCTGGGTTGAGGAGTGGGGCAAACTTTCCTCAGACTGATGTCAGAGGCTGGTGGATGGCTACAAGAAGTGTCTCACTGAAGTTATTTCAGCCAAAGGGGGGTAACGCTAGCTATTAGGCGGTAGGATGTCCCAACTTTTTCCTCAGACTGTGCATTTTTGTTGATATCTTTTGTTTAATGAGTAAAACAAGGTTAATTTGTTATTTACTTGCAATTGAATCACCTTCTCTTCCAGAGATGGATAAAAACAAGATTAAACATCAATATGTGATCATTTCTTAATAAAGAACTGAATATTTAATGGGGTGTCCTAATTTTTTCACATGACTGTATATTTATAAAAGGGCTTCTGCATTGTACAGTGGCGTGGAAAAAGTGTTTGCCTCCTTCCTGATTTCTTATTTTTCTGTATGTTTGTCACACTTAATGTTTCAGATCATCAAACAAATTTAAATATTAGACAAAGATAACACAAGTAAACGTGATATGTAGTTTTTAAATGAAGGTGTTTATTATTAAAAGGGGGAAAAAGCCAAACCTACATGGCCCTGTATGAAAAAGTGACACCCCCCCCCATTAAAATATAAATGAACTGTGGTTTATCACATCTTTGGAAAGCTGAGTTCAATTTCTCTAGCCACACCCAGGCCTGATTACTGCCACACCTGTTTTCAATCAAGAAATCACTTAAACGGGACCTGCCTGACAAAGTGAAGTAGACCAAAAAGATCATCAAAAGCTAGACATCATGCTGTGATCCAAAGGAATTCAGAAACAAATGAGAAACAAAAGTAATTGAGATCTATCAATCTGGAAAAGGTTATAAAGCCATTTCTAAAGCTTTGGGACTCCAGCAAACCACAGTGAGAGCCATTATCCACAAATGGCAAAAACATGGAACAGTGGTGAACCTTCCCAGGAGTAGCCAGCCAACCAAAATTACCCCAAGAGCGCAGCGATGACTCATCCAAGAGGTCACAAAAGACCCCACAACAACATTCAAAGAACTGCAGGCCTCACTTGCCTCAGTTATGGTCAGTGTTCATGACTCCACTATAAGAAAGAGACTGGGCAAAAATGGCCTGCATGGCATACTTCCAAGACAAAACCCACTGCTAAGCAAAAAGAACATGAAGGCTTATTTCTGTTTTGCCAGAAAACATCTTGATGATCCCCAAGACTTTTGGGAAAATACTCTGTGGACTGACGAGACAAAAGTTGAACTTTTTGTAAGGTGTGTGTCCCATTACATCTGGCATAAAAGTAACAGCATTTCAGAAAAGGAACATCATACCAACAGTAAAATATGGTGGTGGTAGTGTAATGGTCTGGGGCTGTTTTGCTGCTTCAGGACCTGGAAAACTTGCTGTGGTAAATGGAGCTATAAATTCAGCTGTCTACCAAAAAATCCTGAAGGAGAATGTCCGGCCAGCTGTTCGTGACCTCAAGCTGAAGCGCACTTGGGTTCTGCAGCCGGACAATGATCCAAAACACACCAGCAAGTCCACCTCTGGATGGTTGAAGAAAAAGAAAATGAAGACTTTGGAGTGGCCTAGTCAAAGTCCTGACCTGAATCCGATTGAGATGCTGTGGCATGACCTTAAAAAGGCGGTTCTTGCTAGAAAACCCTCCAATGTGGATGAGGGAGCCAAAATTCCTCCACAGCACTGTAAAAGACTCAATGCAAACGCTTGATTGCAGTTGTTGCTGCTAAGGGTGGCCCAACCAGTTATTAGGTTTAGGGGGCAATCACTTTTTCACATAGGGCCATGTGGGTTTGAATTTTTTTCCCCTTAGTAATAAACACCTTCACTTAAAAACTGCATTTTGTGTTTACTTGTGTTATCTTTATCTAATATTTACAGTATCTCACAAAAGTGAGTACGCCCTTCACATTTTTGTAAATATTTTATTATATCTGTTCATGGGACAACACTGAAGATGTGACACTTTGATACATTGTAAAGTAGTCAGTCTGCAGCTTGTATAACTGTGTAAATTTGCTATCCCCGCAAAATAACTCAACACACAGGCATTAATGTCTAAACTGCTGGCAACAAAAGTGAGTACAACCCGAAGTGAAAATGACCAAATTGTGCCCAATTAGCCATTTTCCCTCCCTGGTGTCATGTGACTCATTAGTGTTACAAGGTCTCGTGTGAATGGAGAGCAGGTATGTTAAATTTGGTGTTATCGCTCTCACACTCTCTCATACTGGTCACTGGAAGTTCAACATTGCACCTCATGGCAAAGAACTCTCAGGATCTGAAAAAAAGAATTGTTGCTCTACATAGAGATGGCCTAGGCTATAAGAAGATTGCCAACACCCTGAAACTGAGCTGGAGCACGGTGGCCAAGATCATACAGTGGTTTAACAGGACGGGTTCCACTCAGAACAGGCCTCGCCATGGTTGACCAAAGAAGTTGAGTGTACGTGCTCAGCATCATATTCAGAGGTTGTCTTTTGAAAACAGACGTATGAGTGCTGCCAGCATTGCTGCAGAGGTTGAAGGGGTGGGGGTTAGCCTGTCAGTGCTCAGACCATACACCGCACACTGCATCAAATTGGTCTGCATGGCTGTCATCCCAGAAGGAAGCCCCTTTTAAAGATGATGCACAAGAAAGCCCGCAAACACTTTGCTGAAGACAAACAGACTAAGGACATGGATTACTGGAACCATGTCCTGTGGTCTGATGAGACCAAGATAAACTTATTTGGTTCAGATGGTGTCAAGCGTGTGTGGCGGCAGCCAGGTGAGGAGTACAAACACAAGTGTGTCTTCCCTACAGTCAAGAATGGTGGTGGGAGTGTCATGGTTTGGGGCTGCATGAGTGGGCACTGGGGAGCTACAGTTCGAGGAAACCATGAATGCCAACATGTACTGTAACATACTGAAGCAGAGCATGAGCCACAGGGCAGTATTCCAACATGATAACCACCCCAAACACACCTCAAAGACGACCGCTGCCTTGCTAAAAAAAAATTGAGAGCGCTCCGGTGAGGGTGAAGAGGTCGCAGGCGTTCTCTGGTCCTCTGGGGTCCACAGCACGGTGAGAGGGAGCAGACGGTCATTCTCTCTCGTCAGGTTACCAGTGTGGAGGGAAAAGATGAGGCGAGGGGTGCACCATGACACGTCGGGGGTTACCAGTGTGGAGGGAAAAGATCAGGCAAGGGGCGCACCATGACACGTCGGGGGTCACCAGTGTGGAGGAATAAGTTCAGGTGAGATATGACGAGCTGGAAGGTTGCAGAGTTTTATTTCCTCCATCAAAATGAGCCACACTTGTAGCGCTGTGCGCTGCTGTGCTCTGCTGTGCTGTCTGTGCTGTGTTGTGTTCTTTTATATGTTATACAAACAGAGAAAATACATGGCACATTAGCATATTGATATACATATCAGTCAATACATATGATTAGCCTGACCAACTGGCGCCCGGACGTCTTCTCCTTAATCCGGGGATGTATAAACAATAGTCCATTATTCTGGTTGTCCCCCCAGGGGCTCTCTGTCCATATTTGAATGGTCCTCTGCTTCTTCCGGACCTTCTGAGTGTGAGGATGAATGTCCCTGAAGATTGTGGTGGGTCACCACAGTATGAATTATTATGGATCTAAAATGTTTGTAAAAACACCCAAGAAGATGTCTTTTTATGAAAATCTGCTCATCTATCCACCAAAACCTTTAGAATGGACCCCAAAAAACTTTCCTTCCAAGAAAAACATTAAAAAAAATTGGATCATTGTCCAGATCAGCAGAAAAAATAAAACATCACAGAAAACAAAAATTTAACCAGCATCTATATGAACATTGCAGATTTATATAGTAACTCCTGGAATCCCTATTGCCCAGTTAAGATAAGATCAGCCTTTATTAGTTCCACAGTGGGGAAATTCCAGGATTGCAACAGCACAGGGATAGCAACACTCAGAGCAATAATTTAGCAGATAAGATAAAAACAGCAGTGAATATACATATGAACACATACATATATAAATATATATACACAGTGCGGAGCGTTGTAGCTAGATGGAATAAACAGCATAATGGTCTATTCAGTTACCCCACCTAGGATGAATATATACCCATACAGCATATTTCATATTTGAGTCAGCCTAGTTGTCACCCTCTGTAGCGATTGATATTGTCCTGGTTGTGTAATGGAGGGGACCATTATTGTGCAAGTTTGTTGCATCTTTTGCATTCAATGCTTATTAGGTCATAAAGTTTTTTTACGACTTCTACAAGCAGCCCTGCTTAGGTTATAAAGTCTGACAGCCGTAGATACAGTGGGGCAAAAAAGTATTTAGTCACCCACCAATTGTGCAAGTTCTCCCACTTAAAAGATGAGAGAGGTCTCCAATTTTCATCATAGGTATACCTCAACTATGAGAGACAAAATGAGAAAAAAAAAATCCAGAAAATCACATTGAAGGATTTTTAATAAATTAATTGGTAAATTCCTCGGTAAAATAAGTATTTGGTCACCTACAATCAAGCAAGATTTCTGGCTCTCACAGTCCTGCAACTTCTTCTTTAAGAGGCTCCTCTGTCCTCCACTCGTTACCTGTATTAATGGCACCTGTTTGAACTCGTTATCAGTATAAAAGACTCCTGTCCACAACCTCAAACAGTCAGACTCCAAACTCCACTATGGTCAAGACCAAAGAGCTGTCAAAGGACACCCGAAACAAAATTGTAGACCTGCACCAGGCTAGGAAGACTGAATCTGCAATAGGTAAGCAGCTTCACTCTTCACTTCCGCACTCCCAAGAGAGTAGACGCTTTTTTCTTCTCTCCTGCTCTGACTTTTTCCTCCCCTCCTAACTACTGGATCCCAGCTTGCTGTTGTCTGTCTGCGTCCAACTGCGACCGCCGAAAAGAAATTATGGAGTTAATAAGCTGGGCTTTGAACACAATTGACACTATTTTTTCAACAAGGAAAAGTGCTCCGGGGGAAGCTGTCTGCCCCGCTGGAACGGCTCCAGTGGGCTATTTACGTGACACAGGTAATTGGAAAATGCTGTGTCTCTCTAATCTCTCTATCGAAGATATTGAAGATTTGTTTATCTTCGTAATCTTGGTGATTGGGATAATTCTGATTGGGACGGGAATTGTCTGGTTTACCGCAAATTGCTGAAGATGGATTCAACCTATCAAAATGCTGGCCAGGCGAGGTGCATCCAACAAATTGAAAAACTGGAGAAGACCCTGATAGCGACTACTGGAGAACTGTCTCGTAAGGTGGATTACATCATGGGTTCGCTCAGGTCTTTCCACGACGAATTCAAAGCTGCGCAATGAAGGATTAATGTACTGAATCTACAGAAGAAATACAAGTCTTCTCTGTGATCAGTCCTATTTGGCATTATTATTCCCCATGAAAATTCCTCCTGGCTGTCTGCAGACTGTGTTTTTTCAAAATCATGAGCACAAGGCCTTGGACAGCCAGCTGCAGCGCCAGATAAGACTGGCGCCAGACAGACAAAACATCTTCTGCCAAGGGTCCTTGGGTCTCTCTTATTATCATCAACACTGCTCAACACCGCACACACATTGATCCATGAACTGAATAAAGATAACACTGCTCTCTTGTGTCCTGTGAATTCTGTGTGTAGCGAATATATGTGCATGAGCTTTTTTTTTCCTTGAACTCTTAATATTGATTAAGTATGTAACCAGTATTTTGAATCAATGATTTTTTTGCTCCTTCCTATTGTATCATCTTTATGTGACCTGTACCCTCCTGCTGATAGGCGCGTTGCAGATGCGCCGCGGCACGGAAATGCAGGTTCATTACTGTGTCAAGTCAAATTCTCTCGTATGTTATCAGTGATCTGTTAATGTACTTGGCAATAAATCTTTTTCTGATTCTGATTCTGATTCAGCTTGGTGTGAAGAAATCAACTGTGGGAGCAATTATTAGAAAATGGAAGACATACAAGACCACTGATAATCTCCCTCGATCTGGGGCTCCACGCAAGAGCTCACCCTGTGGGGTCAAAATGATCACGAGAACGGTGAGCAAAAATCCCAGAACCACATGGGGGGACCTAGTGAATGACCTGCAGAGAGCTGGGGCCAAAGTAACATAGGCTACCATCAGTAACACACTACGCCGCCAGGGACTCAAATCCTGCAGTGCCAAACGTGTCCCCCTGCTTAAGCCAGTACATGTCCAGGCCCATCTGAAGTTTGCTAGAGAGCATTTGGATGATCCAGAAGAGGATTGAGAGAGTCTCATATGGTCAGATGAAACCAAAATAGAACTTTATTGTAAAAACTCAACTTGTCGTGTTTGGAGGAGAAAGAACACCATACCTACTGTGAAGCATGGGGGTGGAAACATCATGCTTTGGGGCCGTTTTTCTGCAAAGGGACCAGGACGACTGATCCGTGTAAAGGAAAGAATGAATGGGGCCATGTATCGTGAGATTTTGAGTGAAAACCTCCTTTCATCAGCAAGGGCATTGAAGATGAAACGTGGCTGGGTCTTTCAGCTTGACAATGATCCCAAACACACTGCCCGGGCAATGAAGGAATGGCTTTGTAAGAAGCATTTCAAGGTCCTGGAGTGGCCTAGCCAGTCTCCAGATCTCAACCCCATAGAAAATCTTTGGAGGGAGTTGAAAGTCTGTGCTGCCCAGCGACGGCCCCAAAACATCACTGCTCTAGAGGAGATCTGCATGGAGGAAAGGGCCAAAATACCAGCAACAGTGTGTGAAAACCTTGTGAAGACTTACAGAAAACGTTAGACCTCTGTCATTGCCAACAAAGGGTATATAACAAAGTATTGAGATGAACTTTTGTTATTATCCAAATACTTATTTTACTAAGGAATTTCCCAATTAATTCATTAAAAATCCTTCAATGTGATTTTCTGGATTTTTTTTTTCTCATTTTGTCTCTCATCGTTGAGGTATACCTGTGATGAAAATTGGAGACCTCTCTCATCTTTTAAGTGGGAGAACTTGCACAATTGGTGGCTGACTAAATACTTTTTTGCCCCACTGTAGGAAGGACCTGCGAAACCTCTTGGTCGCACCCCTAGGATGATGCAGCCTACTGCTAAATGAGCTCCTCAGTGCGTTCAGTGTGTCCTGCGTGGGGTGGGACTCAGATTTCAGCAGAGATGACAGTTAAATTGCTCTGTCGGAACTAACTGTTGTATAATATAAAATCAGGCTAATGTAGCCTCTCACAACTACCTGCCAAGGCACACCTCATTTTAACATATCACAACCAAACAGAAAGCCCTTAGCAGTTATTATATTTTTTAACATGTTTCCTTCACTTCTTGTATACTGTCTACTGCTATGGATGGTTGACCCCAAGTATTTAAAGTGACATTCCACCAAAAATCTTTTTTTTTCTTGTTAACGTGTCTGTAACATCTTTTTTTATGACTTACAAGACATATCAAGAGTGAAATCACTTCGTGTCTGTTTTTTTTTTTCCTTTGCTTTAAAGTTTCATTTAAGCCCCACCCCTGTAAAAAAGCTAGTTGAGATGAAGTGTTTTTGGTGACATAGCTATATACAGCCGCTGGCATGTGAGTAATGCTGAGCCAATTAGGTGAAGTAACCATCAAAGATGCTTTGCTACAAGCAGAAACTGCAGAAGCAAAATAGATGAAATGTTGGTTTCTCCTCTTAATAGTCCTGGTGGCCGAGTGGTCAGAGCTTCGTTAGAGGATCCCTTCTGCATCATCAGCAGGTGTCTCACGGTCATCAGCGTTTCGTCCCTGAACCTGTACGCCTCACCTGAGTGGGGCAGCGAAGGTTAATCTTCACTTGCAGAAGGGTTCCAACTACTGTCTCTTGTGAGCCACAACCACCATGAACTAACCTCAGCCAGAGACTATGTCCCCAATTGCTTTCCGTAGATGTTTAGGTTCCAAACCTATCTTGTGTAGAAAGCAGTGCAAAGATGCAGCTGGGAACCCACGACAACCAGCTACGATGGGGAATGAAGTAGTGTGCCACTCTTTGATACAAGCCTCATCAACTAGGTTCTGGTATTTTCCTTTCTTGAGCTTGTGAGATATGGCCAGCCTCTACTCCCAAGGCACTGGAAGCTCAGCTATTACAATGGATTTTGCACGCCGAGAGAAAAGATTCATGTCCAGGCGGAGTGTGGTTGTTGCCACTTCTTCTGGGAATAGTAGAGTCATTTTTGGGGGTTTCGTGACCAACCTCCCAGGACCTTTTTTTCTCACTGGATTTAGCATTCTAGACCCATTTTAATGAAAATAAGCTCCCATGTACCTCCCAAAAATTATGGGAAACCTTTTTTTTGCCCAAAATTCAAAATGGCCGCCAAAATGCATACCACCACCTATATCTCAGTAACTAATTCAGCTAGGAGGTTGATTTTGGTGTCTAGACATAGGTTTTTGGGGTCAAGCATTCCATTAATGCTATTAGTTTACTTGTGAAACAAACCCATCACGATGAAATCCAATATGGCCGTCAATTTGGCCACCGATTAACATTTTTTTTGTTTCTTGACTACTAAGGCACCTAGAAAGCTGATGTTGGTGTCAAAACAGAGGTTTAAGGGATCATACTATCTGTTTATTCCAATAAAAGTGTGTTTAAATGATTACATAATCGAGAAATCCAAGATGGCGGCCGGCTGTCATTTTCACATGCAATGGACTTTTTCATATCCGTCACCAAATGAACTAAAAAAAAGTCAAGTGAGGCTCCTGTGAACCATCCATTGTGTTCATTAGTGCCCTCATTGTCTATCAAGCTCAAAATGGCCCCCAGCCGCCATCTTGGAATACACTTTACGCAGGCACATTTTCTCTAGACCTTATGTTAATGCCACGCAAACGTCCAACTCAATTACATGTAGTCCACTATCAATCACCACATCACATCATACTAAGATGTCCAACTACACATCACTATCACTACTTGATTATCAAGTATTACTACTTGATTATATCACTACAGATCACTGAACACCCAGAAGTCTCGCAACATGAGGACGTCATTGTAGCTGATGCCTAGGCCATCTTTGTGCAGCAGGTCTACGATCTCTCTACTTTTGGTCATTCCATGTAGCAAGACAGAGAGATTCACCTCAAAGGAAGTGCGCCTTCCTGTGATGTAGCTCGTGAGGATCGACCCAATGGTCCGGACAGATGGGTTGTCATCAACTTCTGATTTACTTGGGTGTTTTAGCCATGTTATTAGCTTTAGGAGTAGCCCATTTAGGTCCTCCTTTTTCTCCAACTCTAATACATATGGAGGCCAGGGAACAGTATCAGTCGCTTCAACTTGCTCTTTGAATCGTACTGCCACGTTCTTCACCAACTGATCCTCGCTTATGCCTAAGGAAGATAGTGCTGCTTCTACATAGGTAGCTGCAGCTTTCTTGTCATATACCAGTTCACTCTCATTTAACCGACTACGTCTATGGAAGCCAATGTCCTCCTCAAATTCCTTTATAAGAATTCCCTTCACATAATTCGACTTTACTTTTGCGTCATGTCCATGATTTAAGATAATTCGTTGATAGTCCTCCAGTAGACTCTGCAATGTCCGAAATTCATGTTCATCAAAGATCACCTTACAAACATGGTTGAAGAAGATGGCTTGTGCTTCTCGCAGATTTACATCCTGCAGGTGTTGAGTGACTTCTTCTGTAAGAGGCTGGGAATCGGGAATGTAGTGTTTCCAGCAGCCGCGATGGTAACGGATTTCCCACCCGAAAGCTGTTTCACAGTCTGGAATGGATGCAATCAGCGTGTTGAGCCTCGACCTCAGGACCGGATCATTCAGGTGTACAGTGTGTAACTTGAATTTTCTCCAGGCGTCCTTTGTTGATATTAGGAGCAATTGTTTCCAGTCCCGGTGACTGCTTTTCTGTGGTCCCTTATTGCACCACACGCATAGGTTCTTGTCATGCACAATACCAATGCTGGACCGGAGCCTCTTCGGTGAAAAGAGAGAAGCAGATGGAGATGGATCCCCCTGAACTGATTGATTGTCTCTTTCAAGATCTACCTCTAATTTATGCTTACGTTTCTCGGCTTGAGATAGACAACGCTTGTTAGATAACGTGGTGTAACATGTCTGGTGCATATAATGCCCTTTTGGCCCTTTGGCCCAATCAATATTCCCACATTGAAACTGATCAAGTCCTTTCCATTGTAGAGTTTTTTCACGAATTGAATTCCATTTTTGGTCCTTGGTATTATCCAAAGAGTCACTTTTGGTACATGGTTGACCACAACGTAGAATGCATTCGTATTCACCGGAAGACGTTGATGGTAATTCATCGTTGTCACTTGCAGTATCCATTTTATTCCTCACTTTATATGAATAAGTGTCTGAAAACAAAAACAAATTTGTCATTATCAGAACAGAGGAGAGAAAAAGGAGGGATGACAAGACCTAGAGTCAAAGGCCCTTGTACTGTCTACTGTCATTACGGTAGCATTAAGCAAGCAGCATGGTCAATATGCTAACATTGCCTGACTATACAGTATGGAACAAGATTCAGAATTCTAACCTCTCCAGATAAGTTTAAAGCTAAATTTATACATACCTGGCAACCTTGGTTAAATTGGAAAGATTAGGACTATATATTATGGCAGCACAGACATTACAAAATCACTGCATCCTCTCTCTTGCTATGCAAAAAGGAATCAATGAATCAAGCATAGGATTCCGGGAATCCTAAGGGGATTACCCAAGTGCTCCTCAGTGAAATCACTGAATCAATGCAGGAGCTTTCAAATAATTATTAAAAATGAATGTAAGGATACCTCATTTGACATTTTTAGCTCATTTGGTGACGGATATGAAAAAGTCCATTGCATGTGAAAATGACAGCCGGCCGCCATCTTGGATTTCTCGATTATGTAATCATTTAAACACACTTTTATTGGAGTAAACAGATAGTATGACCCCTTAAACCTCTGTTTTGACACCAACATCAGCTTTCTAGGTGCCTTAGTAGTCAAGAAACAAAAAAAATGTTAATCGGTGGCCATATTGGCGGCCATATTGGATTTCATCGTGATGGGTTTGTTTCACAAGTAAACTAATAGCATTAATGGAATGCTTGACCCCAAAAACCTATGTCTAGACATCAAAATCAACCTCCTAGCTGAATTAGTTACTGAGATATAGGTGGTGGTATGCATTTTGGTGGCCATTTTGAATTTTGGGCAAAAAAAAGGTTTCCCGTAATTTTTGGGAAGTACATGGGAGCTTATTTTCATTAAAATGGGTCTAGAATGCTAAATCCAGTGAGAAAAAAAGGTCCCGGGAGGTTGGTCACGAAACCCCCAAAAATGACTCTACTAAAGACGAGCTTCTTTTTTAAGTCCCCACCCCTGTAAAAAAGCTAGTTGAGATGAAGCGTTTTTGGTGACATAGCTATATGCAGCCATTAGCATGTGAGTAATGTTGGGCCAATCAGGACTCTCTGGCCTAACTGAAGTTGGCCTCTGGCCATTTAGCATTTTTGGGCAGCTGCTTTGAAAACCTGACCCAAATTAAGATAGGTTCTACCATTAAAGACACACTCTGGTGGCTATAAATCACCTATAACAACAAATCTAGACTGTCTAAAATTGTATCTTATGACCTTTTTTTTTGTCTTTTGTCTTTCATTGTCTTGCAGGTTTGTATCAAAATCTCCCCCACCCCCACACCCAGCCCTTCAAGCGCTAATAGTGGTTAGCGCTACATTAAACAGCATAAATCATGTGATTAAAAAAAAGATTTACCGGTGAAAGGACATGGCCAGTTGCATGCACGGTGGCCCAGGATAATGACTGAAACTGCATCAGTCCTTAAAAGCAGTTTAATGGTAAAACCCATCTTAATTTGGATCAGGTATTCAAAGCAGTTTGTTCAAAAAATGCTAACTAGCCTGGAGGATAACTTCATTTAGGCCAGAGAGTCCTGATTGGCTCAACACTACCCACGTGCCAGCTTCATGCATAGTTACTAGGGATGAGCTGATACCACTTGTTCAAGACCGATACCGTGACTTTGAGTATTGGCCCATACCGATCCAAACCCAATACCGTTTCTCTTCACTCTATTAAAGCAAGAAATCTGTGTGTGTCTTCTTTGTGTGTGTGTCTGTCACGTTTATAGAACATCATAGGTGTGTGTGTGTGTCTGTCACATTTATAGGACATCATAGGATGGCCTATGGTCTCTGCCTGATCATCATAGGACATCCTATGAACTCAGGTATCATAGGACTCGCGATGCCGTCGTAAAGATATGATGTCTATATGACGGCACATAGATGTATCTTTATGATGTTATGTGGCTCAAAATTGGCAAGGTGAATAAGTCACAGGGCCTGTGTGTCTGTGTCTGTCACGTTTATAGGACATCATAGGACAGCCTATGATCTCTGCCTGATCATCATAGGACGTCCTATGAACTCAGGCATCATAGGACTCACGATGCCGTCATAAATATATGATGTCTATATGACGGCACATAGACAAATGTGTCTTTATGATCAGAATCAGAATCAGAATCAGAATCAGAATCAGGTTTATTGCCATTGTTCATGTAGTACACAAACTAGGAATTTGTCTCGGTACAATGCTGCAACATTAAACATGATAAGATAAGAGAAATAAACTATACATGTAATAAAGTGTAGGATAAGATTAAGTGATACTGGTCAACAGTTAAAATATATATATATATTAGCCAGCAGCAGATACTGTGGAGAACTATATAGTGCAGTCGGTAATGCAGGAAGAAAACAGTGATGATTGACATGAGTCTGGTTGAGCTGCTGTACATGGTGCACGAGAGTCACTTAGTGTTCAGCAGTCTAATGGCAGAGGGGAAGAAGCTGTTCATGTGACGGGAGGTTTTAGTCTGGATGGACCGAAGTCTTCTACCAGAGGGGAGGGGGGCAAACAGTACATGACCAGGGTGTGAGGGATCGGCTATGATCCGGCCAGCACGCCTCCGGGTCCTGGAGATGTACAGATCCTGGAGAGATGGGAGCTTGCAGCCGATCACCTTCTCAGCAGTGCGCACGACGCGCTGCAGCCTTAGTCTGTCCCTGGCAGTGGCTCCTGCGTACCACACGGTTATGGAGGTGGTGAGGATGGACTCGATGATGGCTGTGTAGAACTGCACTAACATCTTGGTGGGTAGCTTGAGCTTCCTCAGCTGCCGCAGGAAGAACATCCTCTGCTGGGCTTTTTTGATGAGTGAGCTGATGGTCAGCTCCCATTTGAGGTCCCTGGTGATGGTAGTGCCTAGGAAGCGGAAGGAATCAGCAGTGGTGATGGGAGAGCCTGAGAGGGTGAGGGGGGGCAGAGGAGTAGTGACTTTCCTGAAGTCTACAATCATCTCCACTGTCTTCAGAGCGTTCAGCTGCAGGTTGTTATTGCTGCACCAGGACGCCAGCTGGGCCACCTCTCTCCTGTAGGCGGACTCGTCGCCGTTGGAGATGAGCCCGATGAGGGTGGTGTCGTCCGCAAACTTGATCAACTTGACAGACTGGTGGCTGGAGGTGCAGGAGTTGGTGTAAAGGGAGAAGAGTAGGGGGGAAAGTACACAGCCCTGGGGTGATCCGGTGCTGATGCTAGTATAGTCTGAGACAGTCTTTCCCAGCCGCACATGCTGCCTCCGGTCCGTCAGGAAGTCGATGATCCACCTGCAGAGGGAGTCAGGCACGTTGAGCAGGGACAGCTTGTCCCGGAGCAGAGCGGGGCGGATGGTGTTGAATGCGGAGCTGAAGTCCACAAACAGGATCCTGGCGTAGGTTCCCGGGGAGTCCAGGTGCTGCAGGATGGAGTGGAGGGCCAGGTTGACTGCATCGTCTACAGACCTGTTGGCTCGGTAGGCAAACTGCAGCGGGTCCAGGAGAGGGGTGGTGATGGACTTGAGGTGGGACAGGACCAGGCGCTCAAAGGACTTCATGACTACAGAGGTGAGCGCTACAGGTCTGTAGTCATTAAGTCCAGTGATCCGTGGCTTCTTGGGGACAGGGATGATGGTGGAGGATTTGAGGCAGGACGGCACGTGGCATAACTTAAGGGAGGTGTTAAAAATGTCTGTGAATACAGGAGCCAGCTGTTTCGCACAGAGTCTCAGGGTGGAGGGAGACACGCCGTCTGGGCCGGGGGCCTTGCGCGGGTTCAGTCTGGAGAACTGTTTGAGCACATCCTGCTCACTGATGATAAGGGGAGGGGGGGAGGTGGGGGGGGTGCCTTAAATGAAGTAGGGAATGTGGAGGCTGTGGAGCTGGAGGGAGGGGGGGAGTTGGACACAGATGACGAGGTGTCAAAACGGGCATAGTGTTGGGACAGTCTCTGACAAAGGGCTTTGTCATCCTGACCTTTAGGAGCCTGAGGCCGATAGTTGGTGATCTGCCTCAGTCCTCTCCACACGGAAGCCGAATCATTAGCAGTGAACTGCTGCTGGAGTCTCTCTGAGTACACAGATTTAGCCCTCTTCAGCTCTCTGTTAAACCGGTATTTAACCTCCCTGTAGCAGTCCCTATCTCCACTTTTCAGCGCTGCTTCCTTCTCCTTCCTGATCTGTCTGAGCTTAGCTGTGAACCAGGGTTTGTCATTAGAGTAACTCACCCTGGTGCGTGATGGAAGAATGTTCTCTTCACAAAAGTGGATATATGAGTTCACAGTGTCCGTGTACTCATCCAGATCATGCGTGGCTCCTTTAAGCATGCCCCAGTCAGATATTTCCATGCACGTTTCCAGCTTCTCCTCAGCATCACTGGTCCGTATCTTCGTAGTGCTCACAACAGGTTTAGTGAGCTTCAATCTCTGTCTGTATGTGGGAATGAGGTGAACCATCACGTGATCAGATAATCCCAGCGCAGCTCGAGGGACAGCGTGATATGCGTCTTTCACTGTGGTGTAACAGTGATCCAGTGTGTTTAATCCTCTGGTGGGGCATTTAATAAACTGTTTGTAGCGGGGGAGATCGTGGCTCAGATTGCACTGATTAAAGTCGCCAGCCACAATAATCAGCGAGTCTGGAAAACTCCGCTCTGTGTGTTGAATGTGATCCGCGAGCACGCGCTGAGCTTCGCGCGTGTCCGCGTCGGGAGGGGCGTACACAGCGATCAGTATAAAAGAAGCAAACTCCCGTGGGGAATAAAAAGGCTTGCAGTTGATAACAAGAAATTCCAAGGCAGGAGAACAGTGTTTGGAAATTTCCGTTACATCAGAGCACCAGCTACAGTTGATGTAGAAGCAGACACCGCCTCCTGTGGTCTTGCCGGAAAGCTCTGTGTCACGATCAGCACGGAAGAGCTGGAAGCCGTCGAGGCGCAGCGCGCTGTCCGGTATATTTTCCCGGAGCCAGGTCTCAGTAAAGCAGAGGACAGCTGAGGAGGCGAGGTCCTTAAAACGCATCAGCAGTCTCAGTTCATCCACCTTGTTAGAGAGAGAGTTGGTATTGGACAGAAATATGCCAGGCAGCGCCGTTCGCGAGCCTCTCCTGCGAAGTCGCACGAGAGCGCCCGCTCGTCTTCCTCTCTTCCGCCGTCTCACTTTCCGAGCCAAACAACAAACCAGATCGGCGGCAGGGGCTAGAAAAACTGGGAGGAGGTCCGTGGGGGTCAAAGTCCTGATATTTAAAAGTTCTTCACGGGTATAAGTGCAAGCAGACACACAATTGACAAACAAAAACAAACAAAGAGCGCAGCGAAGCACCATGTCGACCGCTGTGGGCGCCATCTTGTCTTCCCATTAACTATTATGATGTCATATGGCTCAAAATTGGCAAGGTGACTACGTCACAGGGCCAGTCTTTACAGTGCGTTCGTGTTTTCGGCACAACAGATTTCTGCAACCATGGCCAATTCTACTTTGCCGCGAGCAGAGTTGCCAGATCAAGCAGTCTTTAGGCGCTTTTCCACTAGCCCCACTCAGCCCCGGTTTGAAAACCCGGCTCTATTCACTTCGGTTTGGTTCAGCCTCAGTTGCTTTTCAACTACTGCTGGCGCACCTGCTGGCACACCTGCTGTGGGTGGGATTTGTTGAACAGCAGGCGGCGCCACACCCTCGTGACGTGAAACACACGCGACTGAATCCTCCACAACAAACATGGCTGATGACAAGGAGAGAAGGAGGAATGACTGTGACATGAAACTGGTTAAATCTATGGTGCTGACTTGTTGTGCTCTGCACAATCTGTGTGAGAGTCATGGAGAGACGTTTGACACTACATTGGATGATGCAGTAGATGAACCAGTGGTGGCAGCGGCACAGAGAGCAGAGGAGCAGGGTGGTGATATTGTAGCGAACTCAATATAAGCACCCTACTTGGCTTGACAAGTGGGTTGACCCTATTGGCGACACGGGTAGAGTGCGGGACTCCGGAGCAGGAGGCGTGAGTTCAAACCTGCCGGTGGGACGTCGCCATATTGAGCTGCATGTTACAATCTAACATGTGATGCAATACTTGTCTATTTTGTCCACATTTATGTGCATACATATTTCAAAAATGTTTTTTGTAAATAAAATGTTGTGCATGGTCCATCTCCCTGTCCTCTTGTTCATAACGCTTATCTGTTAAGAAGGTGCGAAGCCATCAGCCTAATGATGAGTCCACACTTCTGTTGTGATAATTGCTCACGCTGAGCGCTCTGACAGCCCCGTACGCTGTGGGGGTCACACACGTGTTCCTCCCCACACTCTCAAATTTTTTTCCCGTATATTTTTCTCTTCGGCGTACAGAAATGGCAATACGCCCGTATTTGCTAAAATTGCATTTTCCCCGTATTAAAATACGGCGAAACCGTATCACTTGACAGGTATGTAATTACATGCAGAAACACCGCACAGGCCATCTTCACAAAAATCCAGCTCGACAAGCCACTTTTGCTTAGGTGGAAATGCAAATTGAACTATAAATCATGTGCTGATACATGTCATATTTTCCCATGTAAAGGTCTCCCACTTTTACTTACAAATTGATTTTTAATTTTTGGGAAAAGGAAATATAAATTTTGCACTTGTTGGTAACAACAGTTGCGTGCAACAAAAACACAGTTGTGTATCCTTGTCCGATCTGTCTACTGTTATTAGTGCCAAATTTTTGCTAGATTCCTTCTTAATTTATTAAATTTTGACTGGTGATGCAACATTCAACTTACACGTACTTACCTTTATCAGTGTCTACAAGTTCAAGCACACCTGTACAACTGCTTATAACCTAAAAAAATGTACCCGTTCAAGAGAAATGGATTCAGCATTGCAAATTTGTTTAAAATAAAAAAAAAACCTACCAAGACATTACGTTTCGTTGTGTTGTTAAAAATTAAATTACCATTAGAAGGCTATACACCTGACCTGATGAACAGCAGCATGTGGAGTGAACAGAGAATGGAATGTGTATGTAATTATTGGCTTTTCTCATACGGTGTCATAACAGATAAACCAGACTTTTGATGCAAACAATACAATTTTATTCCAGAAGCAAAATTTACAAACAAAAAGACAGACTGGGCGATGACATCTCTGCGAGCTCTTCCCTTCGTAACGCAGCGAGGGCTTCATGTGCATCTGCCCGCACATCTGCAGCCACCTGTCGCAAATGCTGCATGTACTCCTGATACTTGCCGCTGGTCATGTTGCCGTTCCAAGAGCCGCATCTCCTCGTCATGCATGTTGACCATCGCTGATGTAAGGTCAGCGATGGGAGTTGTCTGTTTTCGTCTTGCCTAGATGGAAAGACAGAAAGGCATGGTCGTTAAAGCTGGATCACTACATATATTATGGAATTACACAGGTGAAAGTCTGTGGTGGAATGTCACTATTATATTATGCTTCATTGCTGTATATAAGCTGAACTGTCATGTTGCTGCCCCTCAGTAGAGCAGATTTTGCAACACGCAGGGTGCTGTCTTCGGCTGCAGCCCCCCTGCAAAACTAAAAAGGATTAAGATTAAGAATATGGATGGATGGATGGGTAATGTTTAAAATAGTTGCTTGTAGTGTGGCCGCAGAAATCTGAATGGGTTAATACAGTCAGCTGACGCAAAGCATTTCAATGAAGCATGTTGATTTCAACGGCAGTTCATGAGCTTTAGTTGTTTTTATAAAACAGGAGTTACAACAGCACTTCAATCACCACACCTAAAAATGGTTGTGGAACACCGATAAGTGAAGACCAAAGAATAACCTTTTTGTACATTTAAAAAGACATTTTCAATTAATTAATATGCAGCTACAGGAAATTGCATTAATCAATTTGGTACATAACTTGTTAGGCTCCAGCCCCACCGCAACCTGTAAAGGATTAAGCGGTAGAAGATGGATGGATGGATGGATTTTCGACCCTGGTTTCCGCTGCTGGACCTGTTTCAACCAAAAAAAAAAATCGTGGTTATTGTGCCTTACCGGCACATGAACGTGATCCAGATGGAGCTGGTGATGTGGAGCTGATCCAGCTGTCGCTCAGCCAGACGCACACGCAGACGCAGCGCCAGGAGAGTCAGCTGTGTCAGTCATCTCCACTGAGGTGGACCCCTGTGATATGAAATGCAATTCTAGAAAGAAAATGCACGCAATTTAAAACTTAACACCAAAGTGCAACATGTACACAACACTCTCAAGTTTTTAACCGGAATACAATAAGCGTAATTCAGCGTTTTGTTCGCGCTAATACTTAACACAAAGCAAGCGTGAATCTGCAGTTGGCTGCAAAACAATACGCAAGCCTCAGTAACAACCGTTACTCACAATCTAACAACCTTCCTATTTCTTAAAAACAGTGAGCTTGGCATAGAACGGATCAAGTGGCGAACAGATGCGCAATATCAAATAAACACTCACCATCCACTGTTTCCAAGGGCCGTGACCGTGACCGTGATCGTGTGGAGCCCAATGTCTCTCAGCGAACCACTTCCACTCCTTCCATCTGCTGAACTTGGAGCAATGTGGTCCTTCACTGCTCAGTAATCGCTTTTCAGCTTTTTCAGCTTCTCCTGACACTGTTTGGCAGTACGGATGTGCCCTTGAGAAGCCATCTGCTCGGACACCTGCATTTCAAGTAGATCCATCCAACTCGCGCTGGATGCGATCGTGGCCTAATATAGAAAGAAAATTGCGCACCTCCTAATATATAATATTAGGAGTATATTATTATATAAGTATATTATACAGTATATTAATATAATATACCGTATTAAAGGGGCACACTGTGTTCACTGCTGAACAATTACAAATGGCGGTCTTGGAGTAAATTCAGCAGAAAAAGTCGCTTTCATGACGTTACAACCTGACCAATCAGCGGCGACCGGTCTCTTAAAGTCATATCACAGCCCTACTCAGCCCTACTCAGCCCGGTTAGACCCTGCCCTGGATCAGGTACGAAAAAAGTATCTGCTTAACCGGTGCTGGGGCTAGTAGAAAAGCGCCTAAAGCGGGCTGAGTGGTGCGGTGTAGGGCCAAGTGAGGCTAGTGGAAAAGGGCCTTTTGTATTGTTGCTCAAGATGAAGAAACTAAGCAAAAGCGTCGCTTTCTCAGCAATGTCGTTTTTAAAGAGGTGCTGACACAGTAAAAATGTGTAACCTTGAAGAATGCCAGTCTACACTACAAATGTGTAAAATGCCAGGCAAAGCGCTGATTTTCTCCGGGTGCTCCAGTTTTTTGGTTTCTTCGGGCATGCACGTGCCTTCCTGAACAGGGTCGAAAGCGACTTTTTGCTCAGATCTAATTTCATGATCCTGCCCATGAACTGGAATTACGACGCACCTATCCTTCAACCAGTGGTCTGAACGAAGAAGGAGACCTGCCAGATAGAGAGCAGTAGAATGTGGAGAACTGCTGCAAGTCAGAAAAGATGCTGTGAACATGAAACACCTCGGGTTCCAGCAGTACGCCGCAGGCATGACTGTGAACAACACAGCTGTCTGAGACAGGAGGAGACACTTCTCCTTCTCCTTCAGTTTGTTTTTTAAAATAATTCTGTTGAACCACGATTCAAAAGCATTGTCTGATTTTCATTGGTTAATTTTCATAGAATTTTTATTTATTACCACTTTTGTCAGATTCAAGTTATTTCTGTGACCATTGTGGGTTTTTCTTTCATTAACAGAGGGGTACCAACAATTTTGTCCACGTCTGTATGAAAGTTTCTTTGTGTGTTTTTGTCTGTGTGTGTGTGTGGGGGGGGGGGGTTATTTTGTTTTATTTCAATATGTGAAGGACTTTGTGTTGCATCTTTTTGTATGAAAAGTGCTATATAAATAAAGCTTTGATTGATTCATTGATGATTGCCCACCCCTGAGTTAAGGGTACATAGAGCACCCACTTAAAAACTTGAGTAATGACTTTAATAGTATAAACTATTAGTAATAAACTAATAGTTTTCTACTTTTTTCTGTAAATTTATCTAAATTTGCAACCATTTTCCTCATTTGTAGTTTTCTCTTGTAAAATTTTGACTTTTCTTGTGTATTTGAGACTTTACTATAAACTTGTGGATTATTTTAGAGCTGATTTTTGTCTATTTTTTATAAAAAATTACCGGGGGGGGGGGTATTTATAAATTTGAAACAGATTGTGGTAAAAACAACTTTTTTTCCTTATACAATTTAAACTTCTGACCATAATTTTGCCGAGCCAGAACAGAACAATAATTTAACTCTGATTTCAAAGAAAAAATATTAATAAAATTATATTTAATGAAATAAATTAACTTAAATTACCAAAGATTCCATTATTTCTGTTATATTTCTATGTATTTATAGTTTTTTAGAACCCTTCTCACCACCCCAACAGCAGGAAAAACCTCCATTATTTTGAAATCCAAATGTTGGCACGTTTAGTTTGTCTGAAGGCTGTTGACGGATTAAAGTCATTGACTTTGTGAATTTCAGTCATCTTAACTTGCCAGGTACATAATAATGAACATAAATTCGTTAATATTGTAGTGGATGGTGAAGTAAATCCTCAGCAATCCAGTCACTCTTGCCTTTCCCTGCATATTGATGGCCGGAAAGCAAAACCTCCTATCTGAAAAATACTTAGGCATTAGTGCCTTGCAAAGTGCAGATAGGAGGTAGTATTGCTAACACATAATATAGTAATATAGTCCAAAACAGTGTATTATGTACTCGGCATCCTTAACCTCTTGCACTCCGGGATACCGCTGGCAGTCACGTCTCTGCGTCCTTGGGCGCACGAGGGCGTCCTAGGGCGCACTGAAAAAAAAAAGCTGCATTTCCGTTCTTCCACTACAGACACAGCCACGAATAGAAAGCCAAAGGAGTGCTTTGATTGGTTTAGATTTGATTGACTTCTCATTCGACTAATAAGAGCCTTGAATTGGGTTTCTGAAACCTTGAAGAACCAATGACTGAAAACCTAGCAAGAAGGACCCGCCTACCAACGGCTGCGAATACAGCGAGCCAATTGAAGCAGAGAATTTCGACAATTGAAAGCGTACGTCCCGTGCGTAAAATCTGTTTTGTGTAAGCCGCTGGGTGACACACACGCGTTTGCCAGTCTTTTTTTCTTACTACTGTTCTTGTTTTGAAAAATCGTTCACCAAAACCACAATCATGGAAGCGCAAAACCGCAATAATGGAATCATGGTTTGACCGGGTCACGTGACCAGAACCCCGAGTCCATAACAAGCGGACCAGCGTCATGTTCGTCTGACAATGAGGAAGAGATGTTCGCCAGCGACACTGCTGTTGTGGACAGGTAAGTGTTATAAGCTAAATTATTCTTTATCCCTGAAAATTGTAATCAAAATGACTTTTGACTGATCGGTAAATTACAACTGTGCGTCATCGCCACATGACGGACCGCGGCGACCCGTGCGCCGCATCCGGACCTTGAACGCCCCCCCCCCCACTACTCTTCTGTAGCGGATTGCAGATATTATTGCAGATATTTTAGTACAACTGTGAGTAGTAGACCACGGCGCACCGTCACCGCGGTCCGTCATGTAGTGATGGGCGATGTCCGTCCTCTGTAGCGGGGGGGGGAGTTGTTATCTTCTGCATTACAGATATTTTAGTATAATTTTTAGTGCACTGTAGGTTATTTTTTCTTGTAAAAAAAAGCCACACATTTTTTACGTGGCATGCTTCTTTGTGTGTGGGGGCTTGTTTGTTCATTCATTCATTCATGAATGAATAAACAACCCCCCCCCCCACACACACACACACACACAGCCCTGAGTGTCTACCTTTTGTTAGAGCCCAAGATGAAGCTTCTATATTGAATCATTCAAAAGTTACAGACGTTTTTCCAAACTGTGCCATTTGGCACAATTTGGCACAGTTCAAAAACGCCTGGGAACAACCTGAGGAAAAAGCTGTGTAATATATTCATTTTTTGTGGTATTGTTACAAAATTTTGACCTCAGCTGGATAACACTCGGTTCTACATTTCTGTTGCATTTTCCATCCCGAATCTGACAGCTGTGTGTTATTTGCAAGCATTTTTTTCCAAAAAAACACCCAGGCCAAATTTATTTTCTTCAAGTTCAGTATGTTTAGATGACTGTTACTCAGTGGCAGGAGCACTTGGAGAGATTGACTGTTTTGCCAAAAAATTCAAAGTGTTTTCTTTTAAATGAGACCAACCCCATGAAGATGCTGCAAAGGGTTGAAGAACAGCTTTTGATTTACTTTGGGTACATTATTTTTTGGCGTTTTTAGGGAAATTGACCAGAGTGCAAGGGGTTAAAAAAATAACATTCTGCATTAAAACAAAAAGGTTTTTGTAGTTTTCTCAAAAAAGTGCATTTTTCAGATAGGAGGTTTTGCATTTCGGCCATCAATATGAAGTCTAACCCACACCTGTTAGCTCAGTGGCTTTTCATTATTGTTCCAGTTACCAGCGGGTTAAAACCAACATAAATCAGTCCCTCCAGGATTTCGCGATGTTGCTATCGCACCAATTCCTTTGCACCTTCTTCTTCCAGCTTTCAGAGAGAGCAGACGCTTTTCTCCCCCCTCTCCTACTCCCTCCTATTCCCTTACTGATCCCAGCTTGCTGTGTCCTGTCTGCATCGCTCTTCTTCCGGCTGAATCTTATTCCAAATGGAAAATTATGGATTTGGTGGGCTTTAAATGCGATTGACACCACTTCAAAAGAAGATTGGGCCAGGGGGAGCCCAAGTGGGAGACTCATGGACAATTGGGAACTCATGTGTCTGTGTGATTCGACTGAGATGCGGAAGACATCTATCTGTTTGGCTATGATCACAGGATTTCTACTTTGGCTCTGGAGTTTCCTGATGTATCAGAAATTAAAGAAGTTGGGAGAGCTGATCAAAATGCAGACCCGGCAAAGCTCCTTCAACAACAATTCGACCAGTTGGGGAGTGCACTGATAGCGGCAATGGTGAACTGAATGGTGGCTGATTCAGTAGGTGGAATTACATCTTGGAGTCGCTGGTGCCCTCCAGGGAATGATTTTAAAGCCTGTATATGGAAATTATGAAGCACAGAATCGCAAGAGAGATGAAAATTCTATGCTCTGAGTGAACTGTGCCTTTAGACCTTGATTCGGCGCCCCGAAGATTACTCTCCTCCTGGATGAAGACAAAGCAGAAGAAAGTTTTGGCTTCTCTTAACCCAAACAATCAACAAACAATTGCTGTTGTTCAGCAGACTGAGCTCTTCAAGGACAGTGCTATCATGTGTCTATTACAGAACTTTGCCATCTGGCATGCACGAAGAGAGATAGACTCTTGGATATGCTTATCTGTGTTTAGAATACATGAACATAACATCTATCCGTTGCCAGGAGGCACTCCTTTGCTGTTCACCAGCAACTGATACATCCACATTGCATTCATTCTGATTATATGCTGACTACACACACTGGTCTCTCTCGCTCTTCTGTTATTGTGTGATTTGTTGTCTGCTAATTGTGCATTTGAGGGTTTTTTTTTTCTATGTAATCACAATTTTGCTCATAACGAACTTTATTTTGATTAACTATGTTTTTTTCTCTCTGCCCATTGTGTCATCCCCCCCCCCCCATTCCCCTCTTTACCCTTCACTGTATGACAGGCGCCTTCATGGCTGCCGCGTCATTGGAATGCGCTTATAGAGCGTGCCCAATGTCAAGTCAAATTCCTCGTATGTTTATTTTGTAAACATGTTTGGCAATAAAGTGATCTGATTCTGATTCACGCGAAATCAGCCAATCAGCGCAACTATTGCACGACCTTTCAACTTTGTCCAATCACCGCAACTTTCCCGCAATTTTGGCCAATCCTTGTCAACCTCCGCCAATTTCACCAATCAAATTTGTCTCTAACACTCAGAAACGCTCAGTCTAACCAATCAAATGCATCACTGAACCGCGTTCACTTCCGAATTTACAGTGAGTAGTGAGTTTATAGTTTACAGTGAGTAACGGAACACATCAGCAAACAGTGTGTGATTTAAAAAAAAACACTCACACGCGAGGTTTTCAACACCATCCCTTCCTCCGTCTCCCCCAGCCTGCCGGTGGACGCCCCACCATGTCTCCATCCTGACTGCGTGTACGAAGCGCTGGGTTTCTGTTGAAAAACATGCGCCTGCCCAAAAGTACCCCGTTGCGGGAGTGCGTGTGTGGAAAGTACACTACAGCCAGTGTTTGAACATTTATACATCTTTAGAGGTAAAATCATTACTACATCTGGTCAATGAGCTTTAAAACTGTTAATCTCCATACAAACTTACCCACCCATCCCCCCCACCGTCCCGCTGCAAAATGAAAGGTGTGTGTGTGTGTGTGTCTGTGTGAAGACCAATATGCAGCAGACAGACAGACAGGTAGGCATGGAAAGAGAGAGAATATTCTCTTTTTTTTTTCAGAAAAACACAGACTCAAATAACCAATACAGAGCAACAGAATAAATCATTTATTTTTTCCTCTCTGCTTGGTAGCAAGTGGTTGGGGACCGTAGGGAGTTTTCAAATGAAGGTGCTGCCAGTAATTTCCAAATCTCTACTCTTTAACATGCATTCAATGCAGTTTAGCTGTTGTAATGGATATTCTGTTAATGTTTGTATTTGCTGTTGCACAAGAGTTTTTCTGTATAGCAGAAGTTTCTGCTTAATTTACAAATCACTGTAATAGGAAATTTTTGACAATCCTGTGCTTTTCTTGTATTGTTATATAGAATATCACTGCAGTAAACTGGAAAAAAAAAACATCTGCTTTAAAATTTGGAATTATTCCCATAACTTGTAGTGCAAAAACACTCTAAAAATATTGCAACTTTTTAAAAAAGCTCCCGCAAATTCAGGCTTTTTGGCCCGCAGCGATTGTAAAAACATCCCGTGAAATTCTGGGACTAATAAATGCCTCCACTGCTAAAATACCTCTTCTGCTCTTTTTCCACGTTTAAAGTACTTTAATAAGCTCATGCTTCTCTCGGACAGCAACGCGAGAGAGACCCTCAGCCTGCCAACTGACAGTCATGCATTCTTGAACCAAGTGACATTTTTTAGAGGTGTGTCGTTAATGCCTAACACCTCTGCTCCTACAGCAAAGCAAACATCACTGAGGACTCAAAGGTGGGTAATAAAATCCCTCAGGAATGGGATCCATTACAAACAAATTCAGCCTGTTTTATCAGGCTGTTTCCCTGTGTTCAGTCTCCTGAAATCTTATATTAACTCCTAACTTTACATGAAAACAGCTTTCAGCTCCAGTTACTCTTGTCTGTCATTTTTCAGTAATATTGCACACATAAAGAAATCAAAGTACAGAAATGGACCTAAAAAGGTACAAACACTTGTCGCTCCAGCGGTACCCTAAAAGGCACGAGAACTGTACCTTAAAGAACATATCTGGAGCTCCAGTGACAAAAATGTACCTTTAAATCCAAACAAAGGTTCATAGCTGCCACTGGGGCTCCAGATATGTCCTTCCAAGGTACAGTTCTCATACCTTTTAGGGTACTGCTGGAGGGACAAGTGTTTGTACCTTTTTAGGTCCATTTCTGTACTTTGATTTCTTTGTGTGCAGGTAGATGCAATATGTCCCCTCCTGGAATTCAAATTATCCCACTTTTTTTTTTTTTTTTTTTTTTTAAAAGCCCCCCTGAAAAGTGAGAATGGCGAACAGCCACAAATATCTGCTTCTGCAAATGGCAAGTGTGAAAGCTGCAAGTCAGACTGGATGAAGCTAATTAGAGAGGACACTCTTTGTGAGAGACTTGTGTAATAACGCCTGAAGATTGCTTTTTCACTTAAGTCCAGAAAGAGTCATTATAGCAGAGCTTGGCGACCGTCTTTGTGAGCCATCTCTCAGCTGTTGGCGAGCCTAAGGCGGCATAGCAGCAAGAGCTGAAAAAGATAAAGCACTGTCGTCCCCTTTGTGCTGAAATCTGTCTTTTTGTGCTCATCCAACCTGCATGTGGAGCTCTTGAGGAAAACAAACAGGTAGTATTGATGGGAAACTAATCCTGGAACACTTGTGAGCTCGGCTTTAAAAGACCTTCCTCACACTAAAGTTTCCTGCAGGGAAAAAAAAATTTAAAAAAAATGTGTCCACACACTGTTAAAGCTCCACCAGGTAACATGGGATGTCTCTAGTTCTTAATCACACACGCTACAAATAAGTCATTTGATTCTCTAGTTCTCTGACTGTTATCAAATGAGTTTCGTGCTAACAAGTATTAAATCCTGATGTACAGTGCATCCGGAAAGTCTTCACAGCAGTTTACTTTTTTCCACATTTTATGTTACAGCCTTATTCCAAAATGGATTAAATTTATTTTTTCCTCAAAATTCTACATACCATACCCCATAATGACAGCGTGAAAAAAGTGGGGTTTTTTTTTAGATTTTTGCAAATTTATTAAAATAAAAATTTAAGAAATCAGATGTACATAAGTATTCACAGCCTTTGCCATGAAGCTGAAAATTGAGCTTATGTGCGTCCTGTTTCCACTGATCATCCTTGAGATGTTTCTACAGATTAATTGGAGTCCACCTGTGGTAAATTCAGTTGATTGGACATGATTTGGAAAGGCACATGCCTGTCTATATAAGGTCCCACAGTTGACAGTGCATGTCAGAGCGCAAACCATGCATGAAGTCAAAGGAATTGTCTGTAGACCTCAGACAGGATTGTCTCGAGGCACAAATTTGGGGAAGGGTACAGAAGCATTTATGCTGTTTTGAAGGTCCAAATGAGCACAGTGGCCTCCCATCATCCGTAAATGGAAGAAGTTCAGAACCACCAGGACTCTTCCTAGAGCTGAGCGATTGGGGGAGAAGGGCCTTAGTCAGGGGGGTGACCAAGAACCCAATGGTCACTCTGTCAAAGGTGTTCCTCTGTGGAGAGAGGAGAACCTTCCAGAAGGACAACCATCTCTGCAGCAATCCACCAATCAGGCCTGTAGAGTGACCAGATGGAAGCCACCCCTTAGTAAAAGGCACATGGCAGCCCGCCTGGAGTTTGCCAAAAGGCACCTGAAGGACTCTCAGACCATGAGAAACAAAATTCTCTAGTCTGATGAGACAAAGATTGAACTCTTTGGTGTGAATGCCAGGTGTTATGTTTGGAGGAAACCAGGCATCACTCATCACCAAGCCAATACCATCCTTACATTGAAGCATGGTGGTCGCAGTATCATGCTGTGGGAATGATTTTCAGTGGCAGGAACTGGGAGACTAGTCAGGATAGAGGGAAAGATGAATGCAGCAATGTACAGAGACATCCTGGATGAAAACCTGCTCCAGAGCACTCTTGACCTCAGATTGGGGTGACGGTTCATCTTTCAGCAGGACATCGACCCTAAGCACACAGCCAAGATATGAAAGGAGTGGCTTCAGGACAACTCTGTGAATGTCCTTGAGTGGCCCAGCCAGAGCCCAGACTTGATTGACCATCTCTGGAGAGATCAGAAAATGGCTGTGCACCGACGCTTCCCATCCAACCTGATGAAGCTTGAGAGGTAATGCAAAGAGGAAGGGACAAAACTGCCCAAAGATAGATGTGCCAAGCTTGTGGCATCATATTCAAAAAGACTTGAGGCTGTAATTGCTGCCAAAGGTGCATCAACAAAGTATTGAGCAAAGGCTGTGAATAGTTATGTACACACGTGGACAAAATTGTTGGTACCCCTCTGTTAATGAAAGAAAAACCCACAATGGTCACAGAAATAACTTGAATCTGACAAAAGTGGTAATAAATAAAAATTCTATGAAAATTAACCAATGAAAATCAGACAATGCTTTTGAATTGTGGTTCAACAGAATTATTTTAAAAAACAAACTCGTGAAACAGGCCTGGACAAAAATGATGGTACCCCTAGAAAAGATTGAAAATAATGTGACCATAGGGACATGTTCAACCAAGATGTGTCCTCTAATTAACATCATAGGTGTCTACAAACTTGTAATCAGTCAGTCGGCCTATTTAAAGGGTGACAAGTAGTCACTGTGCTGTTTTGTGACATGGTGTGTACCACACTAAACATGGACCAGAGGAAGCAAAGGAGAGAGGTGTCTCAGGAGATTAGAAAGAAAACTAGAAAAGCACTCGGAGAGCGCAGACCTCCGCCAAGCGCCACAGTTCCCCCCCATACAGTGTTTGTGTGTAGGTTTTCAGATTCCTTGACCATGAAAACATATGACTAGCAATTGGATTCACAATGATAGGATTAGTGGTTCAGTAGTAAAAGCATTACCTCCTTGGTGGAGGTAATTAAACTGAAGTGTTGCTGTTGTGTCCATCTCCTCCATGTGCAAAGTGCCAGGCTACGACCTGTCAAGGCATACCTCATGCCTCCCTTATTGGGGGGGGGCTTTCACACCTGTACTGCCCTCATGCCTCTGTTATTGGGGGGGGGGGGCTTTCACGCCTGTACTGAGTACTTAAAAACTGTATTTATCGGCAGATGAAAGAAAACTGAAGCAAAAACAAACAAACAAACAAGAACTAAGCAAACAGCAACTGCAACATGAACTATTTCAAACATAGTTATTCAAATGTACACTTATATGGACACAATGTTGAGCCATAAATTTTTGGTAATGTGAAAATAATAAGCCAAGTAGCCCAAAAAAATTGAGTGCGCTTGCTGTCAGGAAACAATGTTGGCACCAAATCACTGAAGTGATCTGCCACCAATGGGGGTAGATTGTGCTCTGCCACAAAATGACAAACCATCACTTCTGCTAGTGATGAATTGGATTTGGAAGGCGTCGGTTTTCTCACTGGCTGAAAATGTTCATCCATCGATGGAATTTGGCTACACAGTTTTTGTGGCGCTGTGTAGCAAAGTGCGACTTCAGGTGGAAAATCCCTGATGCAGTCACTTTTAGCATTAGAGTCACACATTTCAGGCGCAGCATTACTGGCGCCGGGATTCCTCTCTGTTGCGGAGCCGTAGGACAAAAGAAGGTGCGATAATGGTTGCCGTGGGTTTTATTGGGTTTGTGCTCCGTGGAAAAAAGAGGATTTGGAAGCCTCCCCCGGCAGAGAGCTGGTTTTTGCGCAGTCCCTATGGCTGGCCGGGGAATTTCTGCCAAATAATCCGGCGCCGGACAGCTGCCCGTGTCAGCTTTTGCAGCGTAGCGCAAACACAGGCACTCTAGCGAGCCCTGCCCACCACTGTTTTCTGCGTGCTTTTGTGCCTAAAACTTTGAAGAAGGCGGAGTTTGTGTTCATCAGACACGATGACCAGCGCCCTCTATTGCCCCTGCACACATGTTGAAAATGGCCGTATCTCACAATGTTAAAGAATCATTTAAAAAATTCCTGTATCCAGACGGTGATCCGCATCATCCCCAAAATTTAATCAGTTCTTCCTTGTACCATTTCCAACAAGGCCTGAAAGTTTCATCGAAATCCGTCCAAAACTTTTTGAGTTATCTTGCTAACCAACAGACAGACAGACAAACAGACAGACAGACAGACAAACAGCCAAACGCTGGCAAAAACATAACCTCCTCCTGGCCTTCGGCCTGGCGGAGGTAATTATAGACAAGCATGTTAAAGGTAAAGGTTATAAGACCATCTCCAAGCAGCTTGATGTTCCTGTGACTACAGTTGCACATATTATTCAGAAATTTAAGATCCACGGGACTGTAGCCAACCTCCCTGGACGTGGCCGCAGGAGGAAACTTGATGAAAAATGGAAGACGGATAATACGAATGGTAACAAAAGAGCCCAGAACAACCTCTAAACACATTCATGGTGAACTCCAAGGTCAAGGTACGTCAGTGTCAGATCGTACCATCTGTCGTTTGAGCCAAAGTGAACTTCATGGGAGACAACCAAGGAGGACACCACTGTTGAAAACAAATCATAAAAAAGCTAGACTGGAATTTGTCAAACTGCATGTTGACAAGCCACAAAGCTTCTGGGAGAATGTCCTATGGACAGATGAGACGAAACTGGGAGTTTTTGGCAAGGCACACAGCACTATGTTCACAGACACAAAAATGAAGCATACCAAGAAAAGAACACTGTCCCTACTGTGAAACATGGAGGAGGTTCTTTTATGTTCTGGGGCTGCTTTGCTGCATCTGGCACAGGGTGTCTTGAATCTGTGCAGGGTACAATGAAATCTCAAGACTATCAAGGTATTCTAGAGAGAAATGTGCTGCCCAGTGTCAGACAGCTTGGTCTCAGTCGCAGGTCATGGGTCTTGCAACAGGATAATGACCCAAAACACACAGCTAAAAACACCCAAGAATGGCTAAGAGCCAAACATTGGACTATTCTAAAGGGGCCTTCTATGAGCCCTGATCTAAATCCTATCGAACATCTGTGGAAGGAGCTGAAACATGCCGTCTGGAGAAGGCACCCTTCAAATCTGAGACAACTGGAGCAATTTGCTCATGAGTGGGCCAAAATACCTGCTGAGAGGTGCAGAAGTCTCATTGACAGTTACAGAAATCATTTGATTGCAGTGATTGCCTCAAAAGGTTGCAAATTTATTAAAAATAAATTTGTAAAAATCTCAAAAAAAAACTTTTTTCATTTTGTCATTATGGGGTGTTGTGTGTAGAATTTTGAGAAAAAAATGAATTTATTCCATTTTGGAATAAGGCTGTAACATAACAAAATGTGGAAAAAGTGAAGCGCTGTGAATACTTTCCGGATGCACTGTATCTCATCACTCTGTGCAGTAGCGCATGATGATTTATGTATGTTTCCTCTTGTCTTCTGCCTTGTCATTGTCTTCCTCGTCCACTTTGTCTTTGTATGATGTTTTGGTAGCGCCATCTCGTGAATGGGACGTTCACTCTTGCACATGCTCTGTCAACGCGTTCAGATCATGGGCAGGCTGTGCGATCATAAAATTTGGGCTGCACGCGATCGTCCGCAGTAGAGCCCTGCGTACACTAGTGGAGTGGAGACGAAGACCTAAATTTCATCACACGAGGTTTCCGGTTGCACATACGCAGACAGCGGAGGTGCAGCATGACTCCAGCTTAAAATCCACCTGACTAATTAGGAGAGTTCAGACACTTATTGAGCTGTTCATCAGTGCAAAATCTGTTTAGTAGTTTGTTTTTGTTTTATTCCTGCTGTCATAATATAAAAAATGGACTTAGTAGAGACAGCCCCCTAAAACAAGGTTTGCACTGTTGACTGGACCGTCACAATAGGGCCTGAGCAGTCTATAAGATAATCAAAATAAGCTATAAATAATTTACTGATAAATGTAAAATTAGTGAAACTGGTTTGCATTCTGGCCCCTATCATTTGCAAGATCTTTATTCTCATATGAAAACAGTCTCAACTCCTTCAGCTTTGAGATTTAAAAAAGAAAAGCTCAAACTGCTGCTGGGTTGACTGCGTAAACTCGGGGATGTGAAGGTGGCGGGACTGTGTGAAGCAGGGTGTCCTTGTCCTCCTACACGTAATTATTTCTGCCCGAGGAGAGCGGCTCCCTTCTGTTTGACAGGTTAACCTTTCATTCTGTTGTCCTACACATCCTCTACTCTGTTCTCTGCTGTTCCCCTGCAGCTGATGAGCGCCGTGAAGAAGGGACAAGTGTCGGACAGCCGCTTCGCCATCCTGCTAAAAACGGCCGAGGAGACTCTGGATATGAGGGGCCCGGTAACGGTGGACAGAAGTGGAGGTGGAGTCTGAGTTTTCTGCACCTTTTTACGAAGGTGGTCATTAAAAAATTGTAAGAGGAAGAAGAATTTATGCAAATGGAGCAATCTGAATGACAATAGTGCAATCAAGCACTCAGCGCTACGTATTTGGTCAAAGCACACACGCTGCTCTGTGTGTTAGGAGTGAAACGTTATCTAATGAGCAAGGCTGAGAAAGGTGAGAAGATGTGTTTGTATACTCGGATTTTGCGTCTCAACATCTGGTGCCTCACACAGCACACACAATATTTTATAGAGTATATACAGTATCTTTTAAAAATCACTTTAAATAATTAATACATCTGAGGCCCCCACTGCTTTTTTCTTCACCATGATCACTAGGCTGTTGAAGTGCCGTCCTCAGATGGCAACTGAGAGTTTATGCTTTACTTAAACACTCACAATTAACCTCTCAAGTTTCCTGGGAAGAAAGGGTGATTTGGTGCTAATCGCTGGACAAATGGAGATGCCATTTTTGACTCCCATTTCCTTCAAATATGGTGTTCCTTCTTAAAAAAAAAAAAACCCTGCATACACACATTTGTAAATGAAAACGATAAATAGCCTTAAAGGCTTTTAGCTGATACACGAGGAAATCAGTCTGAGGTTTGGGGATCTTTTAGACCCTGCAGTCTAAAAGCAAATGCCACTTGATCCTGAGGAGTTCTGGCAGAGGTGGGAAGAGCATATAAGGAAAGAGTAGTTAGCATGCCAGGTTCACCATAAGGGTTCATTCCGCTGCCACAGTCAAACTTCAGTGTTAGTTTGAATTATCAGAGAAAGCATGGAAAAGTATCTGAGCATTAGACAGCAAGAAGGGATTTACAAAGAAGTCTTCACCGTCATCTGATCTGCTGCTGCTGACAGTCAAACCGCTTCCATCCCTCATCTGTCTGGACTGTAGATGAACATTTCACTTCTTCACTGCTTTTACACATGAATTTGTGCATTTGGCCTGGCTACCAATGAAAAAACAACCCAGTTTGTTAGAGTCCACATTGGTCTCTATTCTCATTGAGTGAGTTGTTCAGATTTGCCTCTGGTTGTGACATGAGAACTGGAGCTCACAGGAATACCAACTTTACATTCACCCATTTTAATGATGGTGAAAGTCGCGTTTCCCTGTGGACAGCCAATGCAGTGCTGCTATTGAGTTTGCTTAGCGGGGCAACTGGGTTTGATGGTTGCAATCTATGTAATCTGCTCAAGTCCATGTTCCCAGCTGGCTCATTAATCCACAGTAACTTAATATGTTCCTCGTCATTCTGAATTATTTTCTAAAATACATTTTAACCACAGTAGCCCTAAAATTCCACTGGTAGCTAGCCTAGCTCAGCTACCACTTCTGGCTCCCTTTGATATAAGTCACCCACCCCATCCAACATGTGATTAAGGACAGATCATCTACCAACATTTAGCCATATATCTCATTTCTAGATGCTGTTTTAGTTTACTTTACTATACTCTGACCAGGATGGCTCCTCTGCCAGTGCAGTAACAAACTTAGCCATTCGGCCATTCAGGGACATTTTTGTGCTTATTGAACCCCAGAGACTGGTCCTATGTTGGCAACCACTCAAACCACACACCACTCTCTTCAGTAATGCTTTAGTTGGACTTTTACCACCTCACATTCTGCTGAGTGATTAGTCAAATCACAAAACATAATCGGCAGACTATTCAGTAACAAAATTATTCATTAGTTGCAGCCCTACTGTTCAGACTGTGGAGGTTAAGCTGGAGCCACAGCATATTTGTTCATTTTTCAACAAAAAATAAATTGCTCAACTCATTCTGGCAAAGCCAAAAGGAACTGATGGGATGGTGCAGCGTCCAGCCATCTGTCCACATTTCATGGCACTCACTGCTCCTCCTACACATTGGCCCCGATGGTCACCAAACTCGTTCACAATGATTCTCAGGTGGGTCTGCATCCAGGATCTTATGTGATTTCAGAAAACTCTATATTCCTCTTAGGCAGTTGCCCTAATTCTTACCAAACTAGAAAAGCACAGAGCACATACCTCTGCCAAGGGTCCTTCCGTGCCTCATGGATCATCTCCAGAATGTATTGGGTTCATGTGTAGGCCACGAGCCAGTTCTGGTGAAAACTGCATCAAAGTCTATCCAGTAGTTTTGGAGGATTTTTGCTAACACACTGTGAGAAGCTAAGAGCCTTGGCAGAGACATGCATTCTCAGGTCATCACCAAAATGTAATGGGTTCCTCTCTGGCCCAAGAAGCACCTCTGGTGAAAATTTCATCCAAATCCATCCTGTAGTTTTTGTGTAATCCTGCTGCTGCACAAATACAAACAAAGCCCTTGGTGGAGGTATGCACTCTCAGATCACTACCAAAGTCTAATCATCTGTTCCCCGTGCCATTACACACCTTTCCTGAAAATTTCATCAAAATCCATTCACAACTTTTTGAGCTATGTTGCTAACAGGCAAACCAACCAACCAACACCAGTGAAAACATTAGCTCCTCCTCCTGGTGGAGGTAATTATGCCAGATGATCATCAGGTGGGTTTCCATTACAGTTGTGCTCAAGGTCAGGGCTAAAGGTTCGGAGATCTCAGCGGTTATACAGTATGATTTTATGAAAATTGTTACTCCTCCTAGCAAATTGCCCCAATATTCGGCAAACTTATGTGCAACGATCTGCAAGTGGGTCTGTGTCATGGCCGTGCTCAAGGTTAGGTCAGGAGAGCTGAGCACTCTCAGGGGGATTTCGTCAGGTCCAGATGAGCTGCGGTGTCATTGATGATCCAGGTTTTTTCTGTTTTGTCTTCTTGCCAAGTCACTCTTCCAAACAGCTAGAGGCAAATCAGCTTTGTATAAAGACTGAAATTAGAAGCAGCTAACTAAGATTCAAGGCTTTCATAGTTAATGCATCATCTTATATGGTTAAAAACCAGAATGCAATAATAAGGTCTTATTGCTGCACTTTGGTTGTTCAAAGTCTTAACTGATGGGTAACTCGTGCTAGCTTTTCCTGTTATGTTTTGTCTTCTTTTTGATCCAGTTAAGCAGCTGCTAGCTGTAGCTACCCAACTACTATACACACCTGAGATTAATGTTATTTTTCTTCTTAAAGATATGTATGGAACTTTCTATTTTTTTGTAACACTTTGATAAATGAACTGTTTCCCCATTCACTCCATTCATTCACATCACAGCCTCAGCTGCTGTCATTCTTAGAAAAAATGAGCAGGGTGGATGGGACTGCAGTTCACTTGCACACACAGACACAGGGCGTCACTAAATTTCTAGATGTCTCGTGTAGTATTTATAAGTTGCCAGATTTAAATTTCACCCTGTTCTTTAAATATGCATTTTAGATGGTATATATCCAAATGTTGTGTGATTTTCATCATTTCAGTTCATTCTTTTTGTAGACACCATCATATTCTGGAAGCGTGGTATTTTGAGCAAGTCGCCTGCTCCTCCGTTGAGGACAATAGAGATCAAAGCAACTTTATGCAGTTGTGAAATAATGTTTAATCTGTTAACAACGCTGACAAGTTCAGCACCTGCCTGCTCCGTGTCCCTCCTGAAATCTTTGCTGTTATCAGCACAAGTGAGCTGTCACGTTATAAAACTCAGGCTAGGAGTTCAGCCAGTCATGTGCAGCTTGGCGTTTCCATGGAAACTTCCAAAGCAACTTGGAGGTTAGAGAGTGAGCGAGCATATTTTGTCTGTTCTTTATACCTCGTATGAGATTTTCTTCTCACAAGGGCCCAGATGTCAACACAACAGAACAAATGTGACAAGAACCTACAGGCTAGGTTTCACAAGTCAGTGTAAGGATGGTTTGTAGCAGTAATAGCGGATCCATTGAAACCTGTGCTTAAATGGAGCCATTATTTGTAAAAGGAAAGCCCTATTTGTGTATTTAATGATTTGCACCAATGTAACCAGTCTTTCCAGGTAACGATGACAAAGCCTCACTGATTATTACTCCTATTTCCTCAAGCACTCCTACTGCCCACTCTCCTTCCAGAAACTGATCTTGGCTCCACCATTTTCCATCTGTTGCACTACTACTACTGAGGGTTTACCTGCTGGTATTAAGCGCTCTGATTTTCTTAATGTGTATTTTTTAAAATTATTTATTCCTTTTATGCACGTCACTGCAGCTATATCAGCTATTACTGAGATTACATATGAGTATTGTAATGTAAAGGGTACCTTAGAAACATATTAAAGGGTCTATGGGCTATTTTTATTTGGTAGAACATCTGTTATAAACTCTATTCTTTTAAACTACATAAATGCACATACAGAAAAGTGATGTATTCTGATTCTGCATGTTTTTACTGTGTATGTGGCAGGAAACCATTTTGTAATCGCATGTTTGATGTTGAGATTTTAACAGTCCAATGGGAGGCTGCTGACTGTATGTATGAGATGTACCTCAGTGTGCCTATGTTCTGACTCTGAAGCCTGTTTTTCTTTTATAATAACAGACATGTTCAGAATGTAAAAAAAAAAAAAAAGATTTCTAAATCGTTGCATAAAGACAAGTGTTTTTGATTTGATTGTGTGTCTCTTTTGTCAAGACGGATGAAAGATGAAAGGAGGCCCTGCCGTCAATTTAATCAGAAGTAGAGATTGAATGGAAGTTTGTTAAAGCAACAGTTAGATTTTTTACTTTAAAATGTTTCCAAGATGTTTTTTAGGGTACACTGTCTTTTGGCCAGACAAACATCATTTGACTGATGTAACTTAAGTAGACTGCTGGCACATTTTAGTCTGGGTCCCAATAGTTAATCAACCATTATCCATAACATGATGCTACCTATCTTGGCATTTTAATGGCACAGACAGCCAAGACACCACATTGAGATTATGCACTTGTTGTCAGCATATACGTCATTAGCAGGGTGTGTCTTCACTGGAGTGAAAGCAGCAGGAAGACACAGGGCGCCATACTGTCGAAAATGTGTATTTCAGTAATGTTTCTGGAAGAATAAGGCTTAATTGGAAGCTAGCCCTGGATTATTTCCGACTATAGACCTTAGCTGTGGAGCTGTAGGCGGTCAAAATTACAGGAGAAAGAATGAGGGCTGTCATTTACAGGTTTCCTGTTGATATCGATCAGACGGAGAAACTGATCTCAGCACTGAAATGAGCTGCCCCCTTCAACAAACAGAAACCAGCAAAAAACAAACATTTTGTGGGTGTTAAGGATGTTTCTATTATTTAATACAGTATGTCCTAGTATTGCAGTCCTAGCTTGAGATTCAACATGCACTTGAGTATTTACTACCCACTTTTGCAGACATCACTAAGATTTTTATCCCCTGCTGGTTGAAACCCAAAGGGGTCGAAGAGCCCCTTTGACGAAGCCGGAGAGAGATTATGTTATGGGTCCGTCCGTCTGTTCTGCTTTTGTTAAATCAGCTCCTCCTACAGTTTTGTTCCGATTGTTTTGAAACTTGGTACTATGGTTTGATATGCACTGATGATTTGCAAATTGCAATTTCACTCTTATCTGATGACCTTGAGGTCAAAGGTCAGCGGTCAAATTTTCCCTAAATCTTCTAAACACAATAACTACTGAAAGAAATGATGTAGGCTTTCAAATTGATACAGGAGTTATAACTAAGACACATCATGGACGATTTACACCCTGACCTAACTATAGGCTCGGGGTCAAAAGGTCAAAGTTAACATTGTAGTTGCACTATGGTAAATGCTACATTTACTACTACTATAAAACGAGCAAAGCTTGTAGTCTAGTCAAAAAAGGGGGTTAGCGTGCACCTTTGGAAATATATTTTTAATTGGTATCATTAGATGGAAAAATATGTGTAGAAAATGGTTTGCTATGTTACCAGTTGCATAAATTGTCCCACGTGACTTTTTTATGCAAGTTTAGCATAGGACCTCGGCAAACTATCAAATCTCAATTTTAGGGGTAGGGAAAATACAAATGAGCACATCTTTAGATTGCAACATCACAGCTACATGTAATACCACTCAAAATGTTCGAAATGATCTCGGCTTTCCATTGGTGGGTAAATATCAAAAATCGGTGCAATAATTAGGTCAGCAGAGGGCAAAAGGTCACCAAAATAGGTCATTGCTGAAAATTTTGCATCGTGTCAATTAGAGCTTATGCCAGGCCCCCAGTGGTTCGTTCAACAGTGTTAATGGCTAGATATTGTCGACAGGATGCAACTAGATCACTTGGATGTGACAAAACAAGATTATCTTATAAATGGCTCATACTGTACGAACTTATGTTTTATCCATTTTTATGAAAGCTCAAATATGGGGTAGGGGAAACTAAAATGCACATAACTTTTGAACCACACAAGATAAATGCGATATCTACCACCGTCTTGCATTCCGCTATTCATTCGTACAAAGTTTCTGCAGATGGGGCCAGAAATGGGGTCACCAGAGCTCAAAAGGTCACAAATTTGAGACAAGGTGGGTATATAAAATAATATTCTGTATTTATACTGGAAAACTCTTTAAGTTTCAGAAACTTATCTCCACAGTGGGTGTATACCCACAGAGAACCTTTTTGAAACACATGTATCTGCAAAAGTCAAGGCACCAATTTTGTATGAGACCCACACATCCATATAATAAGACGATGCAAGTTGTACTACAAATTTCAAAGTAGCAGCTTTCAAGTCAGTAGGCTTATTGGCATACACTTTAATCCCTCTCATTTCATAGCAGTGACTCGGCGAATCAGGATTTCCAGGTAATGTCCATAATAATACTGTATTGGATAACCTGGTTACAAATGTAATCTTCCACAGGGTCTTGTTTTGCAATGTAAACCAAACAAAAGACACAAGGGAATGTCTCTGATGGTTTCTCATTTATCGAGGTAAAAAAGAACAAATTAAACGTGTTCACATTTATGTAGTGGGAAAAAAGGAAACCTTTCGTTAGGGATACTTTTAATTCTCTTTTTTTCTAAACTAAAACTCAGAGATATTTTGGTATTGATGCTATAGTCCTACTCTTCATTTCAGAATAACATGTGAAAGAGGCCAAAATGCCGAAACGAAAACGTGATGGAAGTGCTGCTGCAGCATCTCCAAAGCCTTCTCGCAAAAAGCCCACCCATGCCACATGCATGCTTCATGTGCCATCTTTATCTGATCATGGCCCTTTCACAAAATTAAGTAACGTCAAAGGAACTGCAGCTGAAAAACTACAGTACCTTCATGGTATTCGGGACCGCCGTCTCCACCAGCCACATGATTCGCCACATCGTATGCAATCTCTATGTGACCAGATTTCTGCAGCCCTCCCTGATGACTTGGAAAGCATTGGGTATCACCGTCAGTGTTATCAGCGTTTTACCTACAACTTGGATCGTCTTGGAGATGGACAGGACAATGAACCAAAGGCATCAACCTCGGCATTACGTTCACCCCGCAAACGATCTACCCCAGGTCCTCTCTTCCCACGCAAGTGCATTTTCTGTGAAAAAGTAGAGATTAAAGGACCTGACCGAAAAACTGAGCGGCCTCGACTGTTCTCATCTTGGAGGAACAAAGACGATGCTTGGGAGCAAATCGAATCAAAGGCAGAAAAATTGGGTCTATCTCGACTACATCGCTTGGTGAAAGGTGTTGATCTTTTCTCTGCTGAGGCCAAGCACCATGAGTCATGTTTTAAGGCCTTCCGTACAGAGATGACTGGGATGTTGACTCGTTCGTGCTAACTCAAATAGAACAGTTCACTTGCCTGATGTACGGCCGAAGTCGTGATACTTCAGTGGATGTTGCCAGAGCAAAGCTGCTACGCAAGATGGTTGGCGATAATGAGAAATTGACTTCCAAGTGTAAGGTTGACCTAGCACGCCTTCCCCCTTGCCAATCTGCTTTGAAGCAACATGTCAATCGTGTAAACCATCGCATGTGCTTATACAAAAGAGCTGACGTTCCTATTCTGGAAAAGCCTAAACCCTACGATCAAGGACAGGGATGGAAGAGAACCAATGAAGCTGTGTTGGAACCATTGTGGTCAAGTGTCCCCGTGTTACCAGAGTCCCTTGTTGATCTCATGGGAACAGTGGAAGAACAGCTTGATGGTGAACAGGAGGAAGATTACTATGACTTTGAGGTTGACCAGTTTGACTTTGACTATGGAGAGGAAAGTGACGATGGTGTATAATGATCAAGGGATGAAAGGTTATACTGACATGTAAACATGCCAAGCATTCATATTGAGACTGGTCTAATAATGTACTTTGACCCTACAAACACGGTCTTGACACCAAAGTTGTAAACATAGCATGGATCAAAAAGGTTTTCCAGGTTGTTGATGGCTGAGTTATTCAGTATGAATAAAGTTTATTATTATTTTATACACCCACCGTGTCTCAAATCTGTGACCTTTTGACCTCTGGTGACCCCATTTCTGGCCCCATCTGCAGAAACTTTGTACGAATGAATAGCGGAATGCAAGACGGTCAAGATGAGTGGTAGATATCGCATTTATCTTGTGTGGTTCAAAAGTTACGTGCATTTTAGTTTCCCCTACCCCATATTTTAGCTTTCGTAAAAATGGATAAAACAGATGTTCGTACAGTATGAGCCATTTATAAGATAATCTTGTTTTGTCACATCAAAGTGATCAATTTGCATCCTGTCGACAATATCTAGCCATTAAAACTGTTGAACGAACCACTGGGGGGCTGGCATAAGCTTTAATTGACACGATGCAAAATTTTCAGCAATGACCTATTTTGGCGACCTTTTGCCCTCTGCTGACCTAATTATTGCACCGAATTTTGATATTTACCCACCAATGGAAAGCCGAGATCATTCCGAACATTTTGAGTGGTATTACATGTAGCTGTGATGTTGCAATCTAAAGATATGCTAATTTGTATTTTCCCTACCCCTAAAATTGAGATTTGATAGTTTGCCGAGGTCCTATGCTGAACTTGCATAAAAAAGTCACGTGGGACAATTTATGCAACTGGTAACATAGCAAACCATTTTCTACACATATTTTTCCATCTAATGATACCAATTAAAAATATATTTCCAAAGGTGCACGCTAACCACCCTTTTTTGACTAGACTATTGGGCCACCAAATCTGGTACACAGGTTCACCTTGTGATCTTGACCTCTGACTATGGGTTTGGGGTCAAAAGGCCAAAGGTCAGGATGAACATTGCCTATGCCTTATTACTGTACAATGAGTAAAACTAGGGTCACCAAACTTGGTACACAGGTTCACCCTGTGACCCTGAAGTATGACTATGGTTTTGGGATCGCAAGGTCAAAGGTCAGCATCAAAATGGTTTATAAACTGTCTCAACAACAAAGAAAGCTAGGGTCACCAAGCCTGGTACACAGGTTCATTCTGAGACCATGTCCTCTGAATACAGGTTTGGGGTCCAAAGGTCAAGGTTGACACTCCCTATGCTCTCTTACTATAGAATGTGTAAAGCTCTCTAGGGTCACCATACTTGCTACACAGTTTCACTTCAGGATACTGCCCTACAACTATGGGCTGTATACTTTGTTGTACACACGTGGACAAAATTGTTGGTACCCCTCTGTTAATGAAAGAAAAACCCACAATGATCACAGAAATAACTTGAATCTGACAAAAGCGGTAATAAATAAAAATTCTATGAAAATTAACCAATGAAAATCAGACAGTGCTTTTGAATTGTGGTTCAACAGAATTATTTAAAAAAAAAACAACTCATGAAACAGGCCTGGATAAAAATGATGGTACCCCTAGAAAAGATTGAAAATAATGTGACCATAGGGACATGTTCAACCAAGATGTGTCCTGTAATTAACATCACAGGTGTCTACAAACTTGTAATCAGTCAGTCAGCCTATTTAAAGGGTGACAAGTAGTAACTGTGCTGTTTGGTAACATGGTGTGTACCACACTAAACATGGACCAGAGGAAGCAAAGGAGAGAGTTGTCTCAGGAGATTAGAAAGAAAATTATAGACAAGCATGTTAAAGGTAAAGGCCATAAGACCATCTCCAAGCCGCTTGATGTTCCTGTGACTACAGTTGCACATATTATTCAGAAATTTAAGATCCACGGGACTGTAGCCAACCTCCCTGGACGTGGCCGCAGGAGGAAACTTGATGAAAAATGGAAGAGACGGATAATACGAATGGTAACAAAAGAGCCCAGAACAACCTCTAAACACATTCATGGTGAACTCCAAGGTCAAGGTACATCAGTGTCAGATCGCACCATCCGTCCTTGTTTGAGCCAAAGTGGACTTCATGGGAGACGACCAAGGAGGACACCACTGTTGAAAACAAATCATAAAAAAGCCAGACTGGAATTTGCCAAACTCCATGTTGACAAGCCACAAAGCTTCTGGGAGAATGTCCTATGGACAGACGAGACAAAACTGGAACTTTTTGGCAAGGCACATCAGCTCTATGTTCACAGACACAAAAATGAAGCAAACCAAGAAAAGAACACTGTCCCTACTGTGAAACATGGAGGAGGTTCTGTTATGTTGTGGGGCTGCTTTGCTGCATCTGGCACAGGGTGTCTTGAATCTGTGCAGGGTACAATGAAATCTCAAGACTATCAAGGTATTCTAGAGAGAAATGTGCTGCCCAGTGTCAGACAGCTTGGTCTCAGTCGCAGGTCATGGGTCTTGCAACAGGATAATGACCCAAAACACACAGCTAAAAACACTCAAGAATGGCTAAGAGCGAAACATTGGACTATTCTAAAGTGGCCTTCTATGAGCCCTGATCTAAATCCTATCGAACATCTGTGGAAGGAGCTGAAACATGCCGTCTGGAGAAGGCACCCTTCAAACCTGAGACAACTGGAGCAGTTTGCTCATGAGGAGTGGGCCAAAATACCTGCTGAGAGGTGCAGAAGTCTCATTGACAGTTACAGAAATCGTTTGATTGCAGTGATTGCCTCAAAAGGTTGTGCAACAAAATATTAAGTTAAGGGTACATCATTTTTGTCCAAGCCTGTTTCATGAGGTTTTTTTTTTTTTAAATAATTCTGTTCAACCACAATTCAAAAGCATTGTCTGATTTTCATTGGTTAATTTTCATAGACTTTTTATTTATTACCACTTTTGTCAGATTCAAGTTATTTCTGTGACCATTGTGGGTTTTTCTTTCATTAGCAGAGGGGTACCAACAATTTTGTCCACATGACTGTAAAACTTCAATAGGATGTTGTCTGGGGAAAAGAGGGCGAGAGAGAGAGAGAGAGAGATCAAGCAAGAGCCCAAACAACAGTAAATATAGTACTAGCTTACACTTAGTGAGAGTTAAGAGATAAAGAGATATAAAATGAGAGAAATAAGTATGGAATGCATTAAAAAATTCCATTGTATATATTCATAATGAGGCTACACATAAAATTCTCACTGGTGTTTGCCATTATAGGTAGTATCTCACTGGGCTGTGACAGCTGGCGACTAGTTGGAGGTGACACAAATATGTAAATTAGCAACAGGCTTCACTTGGAATCACATTGAATTGGCACATTTGCATATATTGTATGACTACTGCACAAATGTCACATGAACTCTGAATTTTGGGCCAAAATTTGCCAGGAGTTTGCATACACGCCCTGCACAACAAAACTGTGTGTTTTCTGCACTTACAACGGCTGCGCAAATCCCGTGCAACACTCGCACGAAGGTTGCCCATGACAATTCTGGAACTGGGCCCGCATCTCTCCATTCCAGCAGTCATTTTATCATCAGACGTCAACCGAGATGGACCACAGGGAAGAGCAGAGACTGCTGGATGATGAAGCTGCCCTAGAGTCCTCCACATCAGACACAGCAGGCCCTGAGATCGGCTCCGCCTCCTCTGTAGGGGCCCATGGGGCAGGGCAGCAGCCCCCATCCCTAGCCTTGCCTTTCTTGCCCTTGGGTGGCATGGCGACACTGTCAGTCTCAGCTGGGTCAGTGTGTACTAGAAAATGACTGGGTCATGTGCAAGGTCTTCTCTTTTTGTCTCCAGCCAGTTGCAATTTAGTTTTATAGGTCCCCAATTACACACAGTGTTATCTAACTTTTCTCACACTTTCTGACACAAGGAAACTAAATTGAGAAGGGTTTGGGACACCCATGACAACTCTGACTATTTTGAGATAAAATTTGTCTTAAATTTTTTGAACATGTTCAGAATTCTTGTAAAATGAGAGTGAGGCACTGTGACTTAGAAGAGGAAATAGTATTGTGTTCATCTAGCTTTGTAAGGACCTGTCAGGGACAGAGCGGATAGATGCGAGAGACACAGGTGATTATCTTTAAAAATGAGTCTTTGGTTTATTTACAAAAGATTATAATGACACATGAGAGAACGTATATAGAGGCGGATCAGACCGCTGAAACACACTAAGAAGGTAAACTAAACATAGCTGAGATAAAACTAGATGGGCTACAATAAACATTAGCATATGGTGGGTTTAACTGAATTTCCAACTAAAGGAAAGCAATAAAGCAACATCAAAGACCTGATAAGAGAAAACTAAAGCAAACTGAAAAATTTAATGTTGCTCTCATCCCAGAATAACAAAGCAACTTGGTAGAGTCCAGTTATCTGAGCTCTACTGCTTAAGCAGAGTTGAGGGAGCTGTGACTTTTTTCGTTGGAGGCCTCCACTCTGCTGCAACCACCCAGGAACTGGCAACTCAAAGAAGAATGCATTGGTAATAGAATAGAACAGAATAGAATACGCTTTATTGTCATTGTACAGTTGTACATCACAGGGAAATTGTGGGTGCTCCACCAGGCTACTGCGCAATAAAGTAAGAGAGAAGGATTAGATAAAATACAGTTACAGAACACACGATTAAACACATGACTAAAATAAAAATAGCCCAGGATTCTGGAAATATACACAGGTATGGTAGTACATAAGAGTGCGGAGTGTAAAGACAGGTGAGTTGTTATGATAATTAAAAGGTCCTCAGTTTTGTGCATGTGAGCGTTCAGCGGGAGGGAGTGGGGCCTCTGACTGTTTGCAGTCTGGATGACCCAGGGGAAGAAACTGTCAGTCTGGAGGTGTGGGACCTGATTGATCTGAACCGTTGTCCAGAGGGAAGCAGGTCAAACAGGTGGTGGGAGGGATGTGAGGGGTCTCCTGTGATGGCCTTGATCTTTCTGAGACAGGAGGATCTGGAGATGTCCTCCAGGGAGGGCAGAGGGCCACCGATGATTTTTTGGGCGGTGTTGATGACCCTCTGCACAGCCTTCCTGTTCTTGGCTGTGGAGCTGGCGTACCACACACCCAGACAGTAGGTGAGCACGCTCTCCATTGAACAGTGGTAGAAGGCCGGCAGCAGCTTCTGGTCCAGGTTGTTCTTCCTCAGGACACAGAGGAAGTGCAGCCGCTGCTGGGCTTTCTTCACCAGGGCCTTGGTGTTGACAGACTAGGAGAGGTCAGAGGAGATGTGGGTGTCCCTGAAGGTGGGGACGGTTTCCACGTGGTTGCCATTTATGAGGGGAGGGGGGTGTCCTGTCTGTTCTTTCTGAAGTCCAGTATGAGTTCTTTTTTTTTTTTTTTGAACATTCAGTTTCAGGTTGGTTGCTTGGCACCACAGCAGCAGATTCTCTACCTCCGCCCTGTATGCCTTCTCATCGTCGTGAGTGATGAGCCCAATCAGGGTGGTGTCGTCCGCGTATTTCACGATGATGGTGGGTGGGTTGGAATACAGTCAAAGGTGTACGGGAGTACAGTAGAGGGCTTAGCACACAGCTCTTGGGGGGAGCCAGTGCTGAGTGACAGCATGGAGAAGTGGTGGGGGCCAGGTCTGACTGTTTGTGGGCAGTTGGTGAGAAAGTTTTTTTTTCCAGGAACAGGTGGTGGTGGTGGGGGATCTGGAGGAGGTACAGTTTGTTAATCAGGATATCCAAGATGATGGTGTTGAAAGCTGAGCTGTAGTCCACAAAGAGCATTCTCACATAGCTCCTTGGGTTCTCCAGGTGGCTCAGCACTTTGTGGAGTGTGGTGGCGATGGCATCTTCTGTAGACCAGTTCTCCCTGTAGGCGAACTGGTGAGGATTGAAGGAGGGGGGAAGACAGTCCCTGATGTGCTGGGACACCAGTCGCTCAAAACACTTCATGACTACAGATGTGAGTGCTATGGGTCTGTAGTCATTCAGGCTGTCAATTGCGAACTTTTTGGGGATGGGGTTGATGGTGCAGGTCCTGATGCAGGAGGGGATGATGGTGTGCGTCAGGGAGAGGTTGAACAGCTTGGTGAGGATCTCTGCCAGCTGGTCTGCATATGCTTTGACCACCGCTCCTGGGATGCTGTCAGGACCAGCAGCTCTGTGGTGGTTCACTGCTCTCATGTGATTCAAATAAATGTGGCAAATTTAACTCAAAGTGTGCAGTCCAAATAGGTTAACTCAAATGTCAATTACTGGCTAATAAAATATGTTTTAAAAATTGTAACAAAAATATGGGTTGTTCATTTCATGTTCAAATAATGTGCTGTAAAATAAATGAAAAAGTGTGTGGCTGTTGGGACAGCCATCACAGCGCCCCTTTACAGAGACTGAGAGATCAAAAATTGACCTGATCTCTCAATGATCTCCTAAAGTCTCAAAAAGGCTTTTGGGAAATTGTTGTAAGATTTTCATGGCAATCTTTGAGAGATCATTGAGAGACCAGTAGAGATCGCTGAGATCATTGGGAGATTGATGAGATCATTGAGCGCTTGTTGAAAGATCACTTCCTTTTGGAAATCATTGAGATCTTGGTGATCATTGAGAGATCACTGAAAGATCATTTGGAGATCTAGCCATTTTGCTGTCATTCAGCGATCCCTCAACGATTTACAACCCTGCGTAAAAGGGGTATAAGTGTAACTATCTCATGCTGTCTCCCTATACATTAAACGTGAGCTCAGGGGAAATCCCCCAGTCAATGATTCAGTACAGAGCAGGCAGAGAATCAGTTTACATCTGTTTACATCCCGCAGGTCAGTCTTTTGTGGACAAGAAGTCCAATAAAAGTAGCTCCCAGTCTGTGCAGCTGTAAAAGGTTGTAGACTGGCGAGGAGAGCCATCAATCAATGAAGTGTACAAGATTCAGATTCAGCATGCAGTTGTTTGCAAATGTTCAGACATTTTAGCATACTTTGCCAGACTAGCATACTGGTGTGGAAAATCAACAGCTATATCTATCAGTTTAGCCTGCTTTGTTAGAATACTTAAGTACATTATGATATTCCAGTAGGTACATTTAAACTAACAGAAAGGCATAGCAGTTTAATACAGTGGCATGATGTTCTGAATAGGAAATGTAATCACAGTTTGAAAGCTCAGGTTCTTTTCACACAGATTTTTTTTTATTGCGATACACATACACAACAGTAATACCGTAGAGCTAAACAAGACAATCAATCATATGTTCATATACAAAAAAGCCTTAGATGTCAATAAAATCATAATTGTACAAAAAACTATCTACAAACCACTTTGCCCAATTATGGACCGAGAAGTTTTATAGCTTGTAGTTCCTTGGATAACTTTAAAATTCCTTAGAGAACGTCTTGAACTTGAGTGGACATCACTCTATCGCTCATTCATTCACAAACATTTGAACAGGAAGTGACACATAGCATGATGGAAATACACCAAAATATGCCCAAACCCTCAATAAATACTTATAATTACATGATATTCTACTATATTAATCATAAGAAATAGTACACAAAATTTAGAAATATTAAATACAAATGTTAAGCATACATGTCGGTCGTTGACAATTTTCTCCAGTATGGCATTTTTTAAATTATTTTAAAAGGGTCATTTATTGCACTTTTTCCACATTTTAATAGCTCACACATGTCTGAATGAAATGTTTAACATATTTTGTTCACATTTTCTTCATTTTTTTTTTTTTAATTTTTGAAGCAAATTTGTTTTTTTTTAATTTTCCCTGCCTTTCTTTAAACGCTCTGATTTAAGGCTTGTCATTTTAAGAACCATCCTTCACCGTTTCATCTCCCTCTTACGCCAGTTAGTCGTTATAGCTGACTAGCTTCTAGCCTTCCAGCTTGGATGAGCAGCGCTCTGGTTCACTGATCCACACTCGGCGTATCTCTCGCCGGTCCGGCCTGTCTAGGGATAGGCTCCAGCCCCCCACCCCCCCACCCCGCGACCCAAAAAGGATTAAGCGGAAGAAGATGAATGAATGAATAAAAAAATAGGCAGTGCTAGAGTTTGATTTATTGTCTCGATTAACAAACCACAGTACCTTTGTGGTGATGGACTCTTTGTTTCATCTGAAAATGCAAAGAAAAGTGAGCAAAGTGTACCAAAGTGTGAATGCTGACTACTAGCCAACGGCTAGCTGCCAGCATTGGCTATGTTTTGATCTCCAGTCTTCTGCAGTACAGACTCAACAGGTATGTTTTATAAACACTTGTTACTTTTGCACCGACAATATTTAATTTGTTTACATGTGTATGAAATGACAACAGACATCTTCATGCTAATTGAGATGTTTAGCAGCAGCTACTGGCTACATTTAGAAGGGACTATTTTTTTTCTCAGCTGTGCAAAACAACTGCTTAAACAATTATAATATTTTGTCCAGTATTGCTGTCATATAATAAATCGTGCTTGCTGGAACTGTTGTATAAAAGCAATATTACACTCGACGTTGTTATGGTATCATGAACAGTGTTGGGCAAGTTACTAAAAAATAGTAACTAGTTACAGTTACTAGTTACTTATTTTCAAAAGTAACCGAGTTAACATTTACTGCATGATTAAAGTAACTAGTTACTTGGAAAAGTAACTTTCACGTTACTTTTAAATGCATACTTAAATCATTTTGCACACATAGCAAGATCAAGGTCCCCTTGTTCCATCCATCCATCCATCTTCTTCTGCTTAATCCTTTTTTGGGTCACGGGGGTGGGGGGGCTGGAGCCTATCCCAGCATCTTTGGGCAAGAGGCAGGGTACACCCTGGACAGATCGCCAGTCCATCGCAGGGCCAACACAGAGAGACAGACAACCATTCACTTTCACAGTCATACCTAAGGACAATTTAGAATCCCCAGTTTGATGCCAATTAACCTAACTTGCATGTTTTTGGCATGTGGGAGGAAACCGGAGCAATCCCAGAGTAAACCCACGCAGACACGGGGAGAACATGCACACTCCTCACAGATCACTGTTGGTCGGAGGCTGGGATCGAACCCAGGATCCCCCGGCCAAGGGTGAGTTGCTGTGCTGCCACAGTGCTAACCACTCTGCCACTGCGCTGCCCGGGGTCCCCTTGTTCTCATCAGAAAAAAGAAGAAAAAGAAAATTGATGAGAAAAAAGTCTCATCTTACAGAGAAAAAATGTTTCAGATTTACACAAACTATTGCAATCAGTAGAAAGTCAGAAATTTACAAGAAATAAAGCTGTAAATTCAGAGAGAAAATTTTGGACCCCCTGGTGGGCCGTTTTTGGCCCACGAGCCATATGTTTGACACCCCTGTGTTATATAGTTATTTTACTGTGGAGTGCTGGGTGGTGACGCTCACCTCCGGTGACATCACCGGGCCATGCTATGTAAGGCCACGGTTGACCATCTTACGGCCTCTTATCTCGGCTGGAGTTTGGCCGATATTGAGTCTGTAACTGCCGTTATAAGTGAGCTAAATAAAGCTGTGTTTCAAGTCACCTTGCCTCTTCTGTACAGCAGGTAATACCAGACATAACATTGGCAACGTTGGATTAAACTATGGAGGCTTGCATTGTCTCTATCCACCCTTTCCTCGAGGTGCCCGGAGACTCACTGGTGCCCTGGCCTAGGTGGGTCAAGGCTTTTCGGAACTACGTTGCCGCACTGGGTCTCGGGGATCTCGACAAGCTGAGAGCCTGGGTGCTGTTGATTCACAATTTGGGCATAGAGGGCCAGCGGAATCTGAGAACGCTTGGTGCTGCCGACACATATGAAGAGGCAGCAGGGCTGCTAGCTAGCCATTTCGACATCCGGGATAATGTGACGGTCCGGAGGATACGTTTTTGGCAGTAACGTCAACAGATAGGTGAACCCGTTCAGCAGTTTGTCGCCAACTTGAGGCAGCTGGCTAGCGTGCACTGTTTTGGAGCTCTGGAAGAGAAAATGATCCGTGACCAGCGGGTGGAATACATCTGTAGCACCGCATTGCGAGCTAGGCTACCGTATTTTTTGGGACTGTAAGGCGCACCGGATTATAAGGCGCAATATCAATGAACGGTCTATTTGATGGTCTATTTTCATACATAAGGCGCACCGGATTATAAAGCGCATTAAGTCGTTTGATTGGAATAAATCATTTTGACATGCGCACATCGACATTTCGATATTCCAAAAATAGTAGAAGAAGAAGCAACTTCCGGTGTTAGCAAGCCCTGCTTCGTGTCGAAATGGACCTGTATTGTGTTATTCAGACTGTACTTTTGCTTCTGCTGGCCTCCGTAATGAAGCTACAAGTACATACTTCTGCATATGACGAACAGAGGGAAATAGCAGGACGTTACAGACCAGTTGTGTTTTACTCCCGCTATGTTTTCCACTAGCTGCTGCTAAGGCGGAAATACGTCATGTCGACGTGCGGCTGGTGTACAGACATGCGCAGTAAACATTTTTTCTGCCCTACGTTTGGAATAAGTGCTTTCATAGGCACCATTCGGATTAACGTTCGGCATAACCCACCCCTCTCAATCGGAATGAAATTTTGATCCGAATGAGCATGATTGGGTTAGAATATTCAGACTGCCATGTTTACATGAAGCATTTTTATTCTGATCAGGCTTTTAATCCGGTTACTGGTGTTCATGTAAACATAGCTGAGTTTAACAGTTGGGCGATTTCGGCATCAAGCGTGCCCGGATCCCTCTCGTCATTATCCGAGTCAGTCTCGTTGCTGTTATTTAGCTGTTCAGTGATGATTCCGGCCTTCGTGAAAGCTCGGACGACACTTGAGACTGATACCTTAGCCCAGGCATCCACGATCCATTGGCAGATAGTGACTCGCTCGCAATTTAACTTTGAACGACCTGTTGACACCAATATCTAGTGGTTGGAGTTCTTTGGTTAATCCACCCGGAATGATGGCAAGCTCCGAATTAATTTGCTTCACTTGGGTTTTGACAGTATCGGTGAGATGGGCGCACATGGAGTTGCAGATCAATAGGGATGGAGATTTGTGGAAAAAGCCATCCGGCGATTATGTTGAAGCACATATTACTCCGCGAGGCTCCTGACTACGGTAGCCGTAATGCTCCAACAATCCATCAAGCGGTGCGGCTTCGTAGCTTACCAAAGTCGTACTAAAACATTTTGACAGATTTTTGAGCGCTGTGTACCACATAAAATCGGTTCGAGGTCAGTAAGCACAACCAGAATTAATACATAAGGCGCACCGGATTACAAGGCGCACTGTCAATTTTTGAGAAAATTAAAGGATTTTAAGTGCGCCTTATGGCGCCAAATGAGCTTGTGTTAGCCAGAGCCGTCGAGCTAGCGCTCCAAATGGAAGCCGTGGACAAGCTAGCTCTAGAGCAAACCGGGCACCAGTCACAGCAGCTGCTGGAGCCTCTTGTTGCAGCAAATGCCATGGACCTGGACAGCGAAGATAGCCAGGATGGCGAGGAGATGGAAGCTAATGCTGCGAGCTGGGGGTTGGCCCCAGGAAAGTCCCTCTGTATGGGTTGTGGGTCTAAGGTGCACTGGAAAAAGGCTAAGGACTGCCCAGTGAGAGGAGCACAGTGTGACACATGTGGTCGCTTGGACCATTTTTCCAGGATGTGCCGTGAATTTAAACCGAAGAGCCCATGAAAGAAATCACTTCGCCCACCCCAGACAACCATCCACACGGTGTCCCAAGACATGAACGGGTACACGTTTTGCACGGTGAGGCTGGACGATGTGGAGGTGCCACTGTTGACTGACACGGGAGCGGAGGATTCACTGCTGAAATGGTCCACGGTGAAGAGGTTTTTCCCCACCACAGAGTTAGAGGCAACCCAGCGCCATTGTTATGGAGGTGGAAGGCTGGACACGGTCGGGACTTTGGAGCTGACTGCTCAGTACAAATCTGTGATGGTGCTCGACTTCACATTCCACGTGACAGCATGGAGTGATAGCATCATGGGCTGCAATTTATTTTACGGACTGGGTTTCGCCATCAAAGACGACGCTGAGGAGGGGTGGTCGGGCTGTGGCCAGTGGAAACCCCTGATTCCGGTGACTGATGAAGATGTGGTGTGGGATGAAGAACTACCAGATGCCATGGCGGTCGAGCAGGACCAAGTTTGCTCAGGGCCAGCGCAGGAGGGTCTCAGTGCCAGCGCTCGGGAAATGGTTGAGGGGAGTATTGTCTCCAGATGTCTCCAGAGTCTGGCTGCAATGGAACGGAGGAACTGCGGCTACAATGGCGCATGTGACACCAGCATTGGAAGAGGTCGGGACAAGACCGATGAGCATGAGGGATTGGCGGGCTCAGCAACAATGCCTCAAGTCGAGCCGGGCCCCATTGAAGGTCCTGGATTGGGTCCAGGTGCAAGGTGAGGAGAGCCCGCAGCAAAGATGGACCAGACGACAACCCCAGGAGCGTCAGGAGCGTCTGCACATAGTGGACAGACTGGATGCAGCACACTTCAGCCTCTCTGACAGCTTGGTGTGGCACGCAAACCGGCTTTGGCGTGTCCAGGAGGAGGCCCTGGGAAGCGTGGCTGGACGTGGTACGAGGTTGATGGAGAGGAGGAGCGGCTTCAGTGTCTGTAGGGCCAGCCATTACCACGAAGACCGGCTGTTTCCAGAGACGCATCGGCTGAGAGGGTGCCCTTGGCCCCATATGAGTTCTGCCCTTTTTACTTGAACATTTGGGTTGTACATAGTACATATTGAAGTTCTTTTGTTGTTGTGTTGGTGTGGTTGTTAAACAAACAAACACAAAATGTTATATAAAGGATTACTTTTTTTTCTTTTGTTCTAGTTTAGGAGCACAGCATGCAATTTTAGTTAGTAATGGACTTTAATTTACCCTAGCAGGTGGCAGAATAATTCACCTTGCCGTGTGAGCAGGACGGAAGTCCACCCGTCCTCCCTATTTTAGGTTTTGTTGTGTGAATGTGTTAGGCCATTTGGAAATATTAGTTGTTGTTGGGAGGAAAATGTTATATATATATATATATATATATATATATATATATATATATATATTCCTTATATAAGGAAATCAAAGCTTGGATGACTTGTAATTTCCTGCTATTAAATTCAGATAAGACTGAAGTCATTCTTGTTGGTCCAAAAAACCTTAGAAATTCCTTTCCAAATCAAACTTTCAGTTTGGATGCGGTTACTCTTTCTCTTAATAGCTCTGTGAGGAACCTTGGAATTATTTTTGATCAGGATCTGTCCTTCAATTCACATATTAAATTTGTTTCTAAGACTGCCTTCTATCATTTGCGTAATATTGCCAAGATTAGGAGCATCTTGTCTCAGAGTGATGCTGAGAAACTGATCCACGCTTTTGTAAGCTCGAGATTAGATTATTGTAATTCTTTATTATCAGGCTGTCCTAAAACATCTTTAAAAAGTCTTCAGCTGATCCAAAATGCTGCAGCAAGAGTTTTAACAGGTACTAGAAAGAGAGATCATATCTCTCCGGTTCTGGCCTCCCTTCATTGGCTTCCCATAGAGTTTAGAATTAAGTTTAAAATCCTTCTTCTTACTTACAAAGCTCTAAACAATCAGGCTCCTTTTTATTTAAAAGATCTGATACTACCGTATTATCCTAACAGAGCACTATGCTCCCAAAATGCAGGATTACTTGTAATACCTAGAATCTCCAAAAGTACAATGGGAGGCAGAGCCTTCAGTTATCAAGCTCCTCTCCTGTGGAACCAGCTGCCAATCTGGATTCGGGAGTCAGACTCGATCTCTGTTTTTAAGAATAGGGCTAAAACCTACCTTTTTGATATAGCCTACAATTAGGGAGGGATCATGTGTTTCTGAACCCTCCCTTAGTTATGCTGCTAATAGGTTTAGTCAGCCGGGGGACCTCCAGTAATGCACTGGGCCTCACTCCTTTCCTCACTCTCAATGAAATATTTTTTTTTTTTGCTGGTCATTAACATTTGTTTGTTCTCTCCCATAGATTGAGTCCCCATCGTGCTGTTTGCTCTCTACATGTCTGTTCTTTTCTTCTTCTCTATCCCCTCACCCCCCAGCCAGTTGCAGCAGATGACTGCCCCTCCCTGAGCCTGGTTCTGCTGGAGGTTTCTTCCTGTTAAAAGGGAGTTTTTCCTCTCCACCGTCGCCAAGTGCTTGCTCACAGGGGATCGCCTGATTGCTGGGGTCTTTCTGCAACTGTGGGGGTTCCCCCCGCAGTTGATAGTGCTATGAGATGACTGTTGTTGTGAAATGGCGCAATATAAATAAAGTTGAATTGAATTGAATTGAATTGAATATAGTTATTTTACTGTGGAGTGCTGGGTGGTGACGCTCACCTTTGGTGACGTCACCGGGCCGTGCTATATAAGGCTAAGGTCAATCATCTTACAGCCTCTTATCTCGCCTGGAGGTTGGCTGATGCTGAGTCTGTAACTGCCACTATAAGTGAGCTAAATAAAGCTGTGTTCCAAGTCACCTCGCCTCTTCTGTACAGCAGATAATACCGGGACACCCTGGACGAGCCCATTAAAAATGCATATTTAGAGGATTTACTTCCATGAAATAGTTGCATATCACAACAGCATGGAAATGAATAAGATAAAATAAAACAGAAAGCACAGATAAATGAAAGTTCACCTTAAAAGAAGCTGTTCTTGACTGCAGCAAATCACAGTCACTTTTTCTCTGTGCGGTAAGAAAACTTACACAATTACTTACACAGCGTACACATTTACACAACTGTGGACATTAAATGCGAGTTTCTTGCTCAAAAAATACTCATGATTGACCACAGAGGTAGGAGCTGTTAGGGGCTACTCACCGCTTGGACAGCAGGTGACCAAGGCTCGATATGAGGCATTTCTTTCCACCGGGTTGCGGTGTGAACTGGGGCAGGACAGGAAACTGACCTGCGGAGGAGACTGATGGCTGCACCAGCTACTGTAGGGTCTGTTTATATTTATTTACACTAAAAGTATATATCCACATTAATGAAACGAGTAACGCGAGTAACGCATCTGATCAAATTTCAGTAACTATAACGCATTATCATCCATCCATCAATCCATCTTCTACCACTTTTCCGGAGGTCCGGGTCACAGAAGCAGCAGTTCAAGCAGAGAAGGCCAGACTTCCCTCTCCCCAGCCACCTCCTTTAGCTCTTCAGAGAGGATACCAAGGCATTCCCAGATCAGCTGGGAGACATAGTCTCTCCAGCGAGTCCTGGGTCTGTCCCAGGGTCTCCTCCCAGTGGGACGTTCCCAAAACACCTCAAGTGGGAGGCGTCCAGGAGGCATCCTGATCAGATGCCCATACTACCTCAACTGGCTCCTTTCAATGTGGAGGAGCAGCGGTTCTGCTCTGAGCCGCTCTCAAGAGAGAGCAGCGGCTCTCAAGGGAGAAGAGCTGAGCTCTTCACCCTATCTCTGAGGGTGAGTCCAGCAATCCTACAAAGAAAGCTCATTTCAGCCACTTGTATCCACGATCTCGTTCTTTCGGTCATTACCCAAAGCTCATGACCATAGGTGAGGGTAGGAACGTAGATTGACTGGTAAATCTACAGCTCTGCCTTAGAGCTTAGCTCCCTCTTCACCACAACAGACCGGCACAACGTCCACATCACTGCAGATGCTGCTCCGATCCATCTGTCAATCTCTTGCTCCATTCTCCCCTCACTTGTGAATAAGACCCCAAGATACTTAAACTCCTCCACTTGGGGCAGGAGCTTGTCCCCAACCCAGAGAGGATAATCCACCTTTTTCCGGCTGAGGACCATGGATTCGGACTTGGAGGTACTGATTCTCATCCCAGCCGCTTCACACTCAGTGGCAAACCGTCCCAGTAAGACCTGTAGGTCATTGCTGGATGAAGCCAGCAGGACAACATCATCTGCAAACAAGAGATGAGATCCTGTGGTCACCAAGCATAACACACTCCGTTCCCTGGGTGCGCCTTGAAATCCTGTCCATAAAAAATATGAACAGGATTGGTGACAAAGGGCAGCCCTGGCGGAGTCCGACTCTCACTGGGAATGAGTCTGACCAAGTGTTGGCAATATAAACAAAACTCTCACAACAGTCGTACAGAGACTGGATAGCTCGTAACAACAAGCCCGATACCCCATACTCTCGAAGCACCCCCCACAAAAACCACGAGGGACGCGGTCGAATGCCTTCTCCATATCCACAAAACACATGTAAACTGTTTGGGCAAACTCCCACGAACTCTCGAGGATTCTCAAGAGGGTAAACAGGTGGTCCAATGTGCCACGGCCAGGACGAAAACCACATTGCTCCTCCTGAATCTGAGGTTTGACCAATGGCCGGACTCTCCTCTAGGGTACCTTGGCAGAGACCTTCCCAGGGAGGCTGAGGAGTGTGATCCCTCTAAAGTTGGAGCACACCCTCCGGTCCCCTATTCTGAAGAGAGGAACCACCACCCCGGTTTGCCATGCCAAAGGCACTGCCCCCGACCTCCACGCAATGTTGCAGAGGCGAGTCAACCATGACAGCCCTACAACATCCAGGGCCTTGAGGTACTCAGGGCGAACCTCATCCAACCCCGGGGCCTGACCACCAAAGAGATTTTTAATCACTTTGGCGACCTCAGCTCCTGTGATAGGCGAGACGTCCCCCTCGTCCACAAGCCCTGCTTCCTCTGTGGTTAAGGTGTGTCAGTGGGATTGAGGAGATCCTCAAAGTATTCCTTCCACCGCCCGACGATATCCCCAGTCAAAGTCAGCAGTGCCCCATCTGCACCATACACAGTGTAGACAGGGAGCTGCTTCCCCCTCCTGAGCTGCCGGACAGTTTGCCAGAATCTCTTTGAGGCCGACCGAAAGTCTTGTTCCATGGCCTCACCGAACTCCTCCCATACCCGAGTTTTTGCTTCAGCAACTACCCGAGCTGCACTCCACTTGGCCTGCCGGTACAGCTGAGCTGCTTCGGAGTCCCACAAGCCAACCAAGCTTGATAGGACTCCTTCAGCTTAATGGCCCCCCTCACCACTGGTGTCCACCACTTGGTTTGGGGGTTGCCACCACGAGATGCCCCAATGACCTTGCGGCCACAGCTCTGTTCAGCCACTTCAACAATGGAGGTGGAGAACATGGCCCATTCAGACGGCATGTCTCCAGACTCCCTCGGAATGTTGTTGAAGTTCTTTTGGAGGTGGGAGTTGAAGACCTCCTGGATAGGAGCCCCAGCCAGACATTCCCAGCACACCCTCACTATACGTTTGGGTCTACCAGGTCTGAATGGCATCCTCCCCTACCATCAGATCCAACTCACCACCAGGTGGTGATCAGTTGACAGCTCTGCACCTCTCTTTACCCGAGTGTCCAAGACATACGGTTGCAGGTCTGATGACACGATAACAAAATTGATCATTGACCTGCGACCTAGGGTGTCCTGGTGCCAGGTGCACATATGGACACCCTTATGCTTGAACATGGTTTGTTATGGACAAACTGTGGTTAGCACAGAAGTCCAATAACTGAACATCACTCGGGTTCAGATCGGGGAGGCCGTTCCTCCCAATCACCCCCCTCCAGGTTTCACTGCCGTTGCCCACGTGCACATTGAAGTCCCCCAGTAGGACAATGGAGTCTCCAAGAGAAGCACTCTCCAGCACCCCAGTCAGAGACTCCAAAAAGGGTGGGTACTCTGAACCATCATTTGGTACATAGGCACAAATGATGGTCAGGACTCGTTTCCCAACCTGAAGGCGCAGGGAAACAACCCTTTTGTCCACCGGGGAAAACTCCAATATAAAGGCAACAAGATGGGGCAATTCAAGAATACCCACCCCTTCTCCTCGTCTTTCACCTGGGGTAACTCCAGAGTTGGCCAAGCTCCAGCCCATCTCCAGGATACTGGTTCCAGAACCGGAGCTGTGTGTTGAGGTGAGGCCGACTATATCTAGCTGGTATCTCTCAACCTCATGCACCAGCTCAGGCTCCTTCCCCACCAGAGAGATGACATTCCACGTCCCAAAAGCTAGTTTAGGAAGCTTGGGATCAGACCGTCAAGGTCTCTGCCTTTGACCACCACCTGATCCACATAGCATTGGACCCCCATGGTCCCTCCAACAGGTGGTGAGCCCACTGGAGGGCAGACTCATGTAACTCCTTCGACCTGAGCCCGGCCGGGTCACATGGGCGGAAACCTGGCCACCAGACGCTAGCCATCGAGCCCCTCCCCCAGGCCTGGCTCCAGGGTGGGGCCCCTTAACCTCATACCGGGCGGGGTACACTGAATCCTTGTTCTAGCATTCATCATGAGAGTCTGTTGGATCGTTCTTAGTCTGGCCCTTCACCCAGGACCAGTTTGTCTTGGGTGACCCTACCAGAGGCAAATTGCCCCGGACAACATAGCTCCTGGGATCACTAGTGCACGCAAACCCCCCACCACGATAAGGTGACGATCCATGAGGGGTAATGCATTACTGAATTTTTAAACAGTAATTTTGTTACACAGCACGTTACTGCAAAAGTAGTGGCATTACAGTAACGCGTTACTTTGTAACGGGTTACTCTCAACATTGATCATGAATACAGTAACTCCGGGTAGGATAGTCTGATGCCGTCCTTGCAGTTCCTATATTCATTGGTACCGTACTTCATCTTGAGGTACCAACCCTCATCGGGCTCATCTCCAACGGCGACGAGTCCGCCTACAGGAGAGAGGTGGCCCAGCTGGCGACCTGGTGCAGCAATAACAACCTGCAGCTGAACGCTCTGAAGACAGTGGAGATGATTGTAGACTTCAGGAAAGTCACTACTCCTCTGCCCCCCCTCACCCTCTCAGGCTCTCCCATCACCACTGCTGATTCCTTCTGCTTCCTAGGCACTACCATCACCAGGGACCTCAAATGGGAGCTGACCATCAGCTCACTCATCAAAAAAGCCCAGCAGAGGATGTTCTTCCTGCGGCAGCTGAGGAAGCTCAAGCTACCCACCAAGATGTTAGTGCAGTTCTACACAGCCATCATCGAGTCCATCCTCACCACCTCCATAACCGTGTGGTACGCAGGAGCCACTGCCAGGGACAGACTAAGGCTGCAGCGCGTCGTGCGCACTGCTGAGAAGGTGATCGGCTGCAAGCTCCCATCTCTCCAGGATCTGTACATCTCCAGGACCCGGAGGCGTGCTGGCCGGATCATAGCCGATCCCTCACACCCTGGTCACGTACTGTTTGCCCCCCTCCCCTCAGGTAGAAGACTTCGGTCCATCCAGACTAAAACCTCCCGTCACATGAACAGCTTCTTCCCCTCTGCCATTAGACTGCTGAACACTAAGTGACTCTCGTGCACCATGTACAGCAGCTCAACCAGACTCATGTCAATCATCACTGTTTTCTTCCTGCATTACCGACTGCACTATATAGTTCTCCACAGTATCTGCTGCTGGCTAATATATATTTTAACTGTTGACCAGTATCACTTAATCTTATCCTACACTTTATTACATGTATAGTTTATTTCTCTTATCTTATCATGTTTAATGTTGCAGCATTGTACCGAGACAAATTCCTAGTTTGTGTACTACATGAACAATGGCAATAAACCTGATTCTGATTCTGATTCTGATCTTGTGTAATATTGCTTAAATATGGTGGGTAGGGAGGGAGTGAGTGAGTGGACATTCTGAACACAGATTCTGTTTATGAATGTTCATGGTTGGCTCAAAAGTGACCACAGTTAGCTTGTGGATGCCAAAAGCCAGTTTTAATTAAAAAAAAAAAAAGAATGATAGAACGATTGTGGAAGAATTTACAACTACAGTTATTTTTTTTAAGCTATGCAGTTTTAAGTGTCGTGGTTGTAAGTAACTGCCAGCTTGAAGTCAAGTTTTATTCTCCAAGAATTAGCTCTAAAACATGGACTGCCTACAGTTTAGCTCCTTCGCCACATAAAACCTTAACCTCTTGCGCTCCGTTGTACCGTGGACGGGCAAGTCTCTGTGTCCTAGAGCGCACAAGGGCGCTCTCGTGCGCTCTAGGACGCATGATGGAGATTGTGATGTAGGTGGTGTATGGCGTCCAAGCGCGCACTGAAAATAAAAGCTGCAGACACAGCCGCGAAGAGATTAGTTCATCTGATTGACCTCTCATTTGACTAATAAGAGCCTTGAATTGGGTTTCTGAAACCTTGAAGAACCAGTGACTGAAAACCTAGCCAGAAGGACCCGCCTCCCAACGCTGTGAATGCAGTGAACCAATTGAAGCAGAGAAGTTCGCGAGCTGTTTTTTTTAAGGCTGGGTGAAGACTGGCTGCTGCAGCGGATCAAAAAAGGACCCGCAGGAAGAACCCCACAGACCCAGCAGCACGGAAACCATCCACAAATGCAACCTGTGTGACAGGGAGTGCCATTCGCGCACCGGCATGTTCGGCCACAGGCGGTGCTTATTTTGTTTTGGTTCCAGCAGAGTAGACGTTATGATTTCTTCCATGGTCATAGACCGACGGAGGCTGACGACGAAGGCTGAGTGACACACACGCCTTCGCCAGTCTTTTTTTAATTACTACTGTTATTTGTTTTGAAAAATCGTTCGCCAAAAACCGCAATCATGGAAGCACAAAACCGCAATAATGGAATTATGTTTTGATCGGGTCGCGAGACCAGAACCACGAGCGGACCAGCGTCGCGTTCGTCTGACAGTGAGGAAGAGAAGTTCGCCAGGACTCTGCTGCTGTGAAGAGGTAAGGTGTTATAAGCTAAATTATTATTTATCCCTGAAAATTGTAATCCAAAATGACTTTTGCCCGATCGGTAAATTACAACTGTGCGGCACGGCGCGGTGCAGTTTGTGCGCCGCGGTACAAGGGGTTTTTCGCCGCGTCCAGACTGTGAACGCCCCCCCCCACCCCCGCTATTCTTCTGTAGCGAGGGGGGGAGCCGCAGTGACTGCGCTGCTGTCCCACATCGCCACATGAGGCTAATCCGTTGTGTAGCGATAGCCGATGTCCATCCTCTGTAGCGAGGGAGGGGGGGACAACCCCCCCCACACACACACACACAGACAGCCCTGAGTGTGACCTTTCATTAGAGCCCAAAATGAAGCTTCTACATTGAAGCATTCAAAAGTTACGGACGTTTTTCCAAACTGTGCCATTTGGCACAATTTGGCACAGTTCCAAAATGCCTGGGAACTACCTGAGAACAAAGCTGTGTAATTTATTCATTTTTTGTGGTATTGTTACAAAATTTGGACCTCAGCTGGATAACACTTGGTTCTACATTTCTGTTGCATTTTCCAGCCCAGATCTGAAGCTGTGTGTTATTTGCAAGCATTTGTATCCAAAAAAACACCCAGGCCAAATTTATTTTCTTCAAGTTCACTATGTTTAGATGACTGTAACTCAGTGGCCGGAGCACTTAGAGAGATTATGACTGTTTTGCCAAAAAATTCAAAGTGTTTTAAATGAGACCAGCCCCATGAAGATGCTGCAAAGGGTTGAAGAACAGCTTTTGATTTAATTTGGGAACGTTAATTTTTGGCGTTTTTAGGGAAATTGACCGGAGTGCAAGGGGTTAATTTGAGTTCAACAGTTCAAGCTACCAGTGCCCTAATTACCCAGATAATTGGTTGCACAGTTACCACTGATCTGACACCCCACCTCTTTGGTTTGGTTGTTTCTAAATGAAGCAAAGACTTCTGATTTCACTTTCTTATCCATCAGCCTGTAAACAAATGTACATAGCTCACACCACAAATATTTACTACAGAGGTAACAGACAAGTTCGCTTCACAACTGTAGGCTGACCCCAAGAACAATTCTTTCATAGTGTTGCTAAATAATCTAATTAATTAGATGGTAAAAGCAATTCAACAGATTTATTTTAAAGTGACACTCGCCAAAATTGAGTGTTTTTCTCTTGTTGACATGTCTGTAAGATGTTTTTTATGACTTACGAGATATATGAAGAGTGGAACCACTCAAATGTCTCATATCTGTTTTTTTGTTTTTTTGTTTTTTTTTTCTTTAAAGTTTCTCTTAAGCCCTGCCCCCTACAAAAAGGTGAGTTGAGGTGGAACGTTTTGGTGATGTAACTGCATGGCACCAGCACGTCTGTAGTGTTGAGCCAGTCAGGACTCTCTGGCCTAACTGAAGCTATCCTCCAGGCTGGTTAGGCTTTTTCAACCAGCTGCTTTGAAAACTTGACCCCAATTAAGATGGTTTTATTATTAACCCCTTGCACTCTGGTCAATTTCCCTAAAAACGCCTAAAAATAACATACCCAAAGTAAATCAAAAGCTGTTCTTCAACCCTTTGCAGCATCTTCATTGGGTTGGTCTCATTTAAAAGAAAACACTTTGAATTTTTTGGCAAAACAGTCATAATCTCTCTAAGTGCTCCTGCCACTGAGTAACAGTCATCTAAACATACTGAATCTGAAGAAAATAAAGTTCGCCTGGGTTTTTTTTTTAGATACAAATGCTTGCAAATAACACACAGCTGTCAGATACTGGCTGGAAAATGCAACAGAAATGTAGAACCAAGTGTTATCAAGCTGAGGTCAAAATTTTGTAACAATACCACAAAAAATGAATATATTACACAGCTTTTTTCTCAGGTTGTTCCCAGGCGTTTTTGAACTGTGCCAAATGGCACAGTTTGGAAAAACGTTTATAACTTTTGAATGCTTCAACATAGAAGCTTCATCTTGGGCTCTAATGAAAGGTGACACTCAGGGCTGTGTGTGTGTGTGTGTCTATGGGGGGGTTGTTTATTCATTCATGAATAAATGAATGAACAAACAAACCCCCCACACACAAAGAAGCATGCCACGTAAAAAATGTGTGGCCTTTTTTTACAAGAAAAAATAACCTACAGTGCAATAAAAATTATACTAAAATATCTGCAATGTAGAGGATAACAACTCCCCCCCCCCCACTACAGAGGAGCTAGGCGCACATAAAACGGTCTGTCAACGGTCCATCATGTGGCCATGATGCACCGTTGTAATTACCGATCAGTCAAAAGTAATTTTTATTACTACTTTCACTGATAAAGAATAATTTAGCTTATAACACTTACCTGTCCACAACAGCAGTGTCGTTGCCAAACATCTGTTCCTCATTGTCAGACGAACATGAAGCTGGTCCGCTTGTTACGGACTCGTGGTTCTGTCAAACCATCTCCGCTTCCATGATTGCGGTTTTGGCGAACGATTTTTCAAAACAAAAAAGAACAGTAGTAATAAAAAACACTGGCTAACGCTACCGTTACACACAGGTCTCAATGTGTGTCACTCAGCGGCTTAGACAAAACAGATTTTATGCACGGTACGCACGTGTTTCAATCGTCGAACTTCTCTGCTTCAATTGGCTCGTTGTATTCGCAGTTGTTGGTAGGCAGGTCCTTCTTGCTAGGTTTTCAGTCATTGGTTCTTCAAGGTTTCAGAAACCCAATTCAAGGCTCTTATTAGTCGAATGAGAGGTCAATCAAATCTAAACCAATCAAAACACTCCTTTGGCTTTCTGTTCGCGGCTGTGTCTGTACTGGAAGAACGGAAATGCAGCTTTTTTTTTTCAGTGCGCACTGAGATGTGACCGCCCGCGGTATCCCGGAGTGCAAGAGGTTAAACTGCTTTTAGGAACCAATGCAGTTTCAGTCATTATCCTGGGCCACCATGCACACAACTGTTCATGTCCTTCAACCGGTAAGTCTTTTTATCACAGAAGTTATTCTGATAATGTAGTGCTAGCCACTAGCCTAGTGCCGGGGTCTGCAACCTTTGCCAACTGAAGAGCCATTTTGCCCGTCTCTGACTAAAATAGAAGTGGCTGAGGGCTGCAATGGCAATTTGACCTTTAAAATAAAGATTATGCTGCTTATGAAGTTTTTTATATATAAATAGCTCTGCATGTTCTCCCCGTGTCTGTGTTGGTTTACTCCGGGATTTCTCCGGTTTCCTCCCACATGCCAAAAACATGCAAGCTAGGTTAATTGGCATCAAACTGGGGATTCTAAATTGTCCTTAGGTATGAATGTGAGAGTGAATGGTTGTCTGTCTCTGTGTTGGCCCTGTGATGGACTGGCGATCTGTCCAGGGTGGACCCTGCCTCTCGCCCAAAGATGCTGGGATAGGCTCCAGCACCACCACCACCCCACCCCCACCCCGACCCGAAAGGGATTAAGCGCAAGAAGATGGATTGATGGGTGGATGAATATTATGTGGCATTAAGGAATTCATACTACAACAGTGGAAAAACCTCTCAAGCTTTATATATAGCTTCATTCATGAAATAAAGTATTAGAAATATATTAGAAATTGTTTTGTGCTGAAAAATAAATTTCTAAATATCTAACCATAATTTTTTTGAAGTTTTTTAATTATCAGCACATTCATAATTTTTTAAAATCTGGAAAATATCATCCATCTCCTACTCTTCAGTGATCATACAGCTTTATTTCTTGATATTTTAATAAATTAGAGACTACAGTTTTATTTAGAAGAATCTACTTTTCATCCTTTTTATGTTTCCTCATAACGCTCCTTATTCAAATGTATTAATATAATATAATATAATATAAATCTGGATCCTTCACCTGTTCTCCAGACTCTCATTTTGACAACTAGTGGACTGGTTGTCAAATCAATCCACTACCACCTGCAATCCACCTGCAACAGCTTCAGTTGATTGGGGTGGAAGCGTAGAACTTCCTTCCAAGAGTGTCCTGGCCAAGAGGCAGCAGCACATTTAACAAAAATTACAAACAGCAGCCATACATACTATAAAATTATAAAAACATAGTCATATGCATAAATTACTGTCTGATCACCATCATAAAAACCCCATAGATTGTGCAGAATAGAAACCAGATGTTTCTGCCTCCAAATTGTCCAACATTCCTTTAAAAGACACCAAAGAGACCATGTCATTAAGTTTTAAGGAAAGCGTCTGGAGCACACTGTCCGATTTACAGCCTTTATTGGTGCAAGGCTGTAAATTGGACAGTGTGCTCCAGACTCTCTTTCCTTAATGAGTTTGATGTCCTTGAGCTGAGAGGCACCTGCTACAGCTTCAGTTGATTGGGGTGGAAGTGCAGAAGTTCCTTTTTCATTAAGTTTTAAGCCTGCAAAACCCTACAGGTAACAAACTAGCAGTTATCCTACAGACAAAAAGCTGAAAACATCCTTAAAATAAAAGGCTCACCTCTCCATCAATGTCACAGAATCTTCTCTCTTTTCACTCATTTGAACTCCTTTTACGGCGGTGGTCTGGCCAACGTGAACCGGAGCCGCTTCGTTACATGGACGGTCAGCCATGGAACTTTTTTATCGTTTGAACTGATAATTTTAAAAATTGGCTCCTCAGACCCATTTTATTGTGTTTTAATTTACCGCCCTCCAGGAGTTAATTCCTCTTTTTTATCTGAGTTTAGTGATTTTTTAACTTCTATTATTAAATTTGAGCGGATTTTATTACTTGGAGATTTTAATTTGCATATTAACAATCCCAATGACAGTTTTGCAGTTAATTTCTTGGGTATTATTGAATCATTTAATTTTGTTTTGTGTTTATCTGGCCCTATCCATATCAAAGGAAATACACTTGATCTTGTTTTTACACTTGGTCTTAATGTGAGCAACGTTCAGGCTAGGGAGCTTTTTGTGTCAGACCATTTTTGTGTTCTTTTTAATTTATCATTTAAATCAGTCTGCTCCACTGGCAAGCGTGTAAAATGCTCTCGTGTCATTGACCAGTTTTCAGCTGTGAAATTTTCTGCTGCCTTTGACAGCAGTGTGGTTTTATCCTCTGATGATGACACTGAGAGCTTGGTCTGCCGTTTTAACTCACACTACTCAAGCATCCTAGATGTAGTTGCTCCCTTTAAAACCAGGACTGTCCGTGCTGTTAATTTATCCCCCTGGTTAAATGAAGATCTCTGTTGTTTTAGATGTAAATGTCGGAGGGTGGAAAGACTGTGGAAGTCCACTAAACTTGAGGTGCATCGGTTGTACCTTCCATCCATCCATCCATCATAGCAGTCTGTCAGGGGCGACAATGACTGTTTCATTTGGCAATGGCTGCACGGTGGCGCAGTGGTTTAGCACTGTGGCAGCACAGTTTTACCCTCGGCCGGGGGATCGCGGGGATCATGAGATCGTGGGTTCGATCCCAGCCCCCGACCAACAGTGAGCTGTGTGGAGTTTGCATGTTCTCCCCGTGTTGCGTGGGTTTACTCCGGGATTTCTCCGGTTTCCTCCCGCATACCAAAAACATGTAGGTTTAGGGCGCTCGCGCACGCAGCGACCAGCAGCCGGTGGCTTGTCACCAGACTGCAAACCAAGTCTACCTACGGGTACAAATAAGTAACAAAAAAAAAAAAAAAAAAAAAAAAAAAAATTAGGTCTGATCAGATTCCTCCCTTAAGGAAATGTTAATTGAATTTAACAATATGATTAAAATGGCAAGAACTTCTTATTTTTCCAACATCATCTCCTCCAATAGTAACAATCCAAAGATGCTCTTCAGCACAATAGACAGTATAGTTAACCCTGTCAGTTCTGCTCCCCCTGTTCATTCAATTATTGACTGTAACACGTTTCTTTCCTTTTTTGTTGACAAGATTACTACTGTTAGGGCTGGTTTTACTCATTCCTCTTCCCCAATTCTTGATTGTCCCAATAGACAGGCCATTTTAAGTTATATTACCCCAATTTCTTTTGAGGATTTGTTAGTGTTGGTGGGCTCTATGAAATCCTCCTCCTGTCCTTCAGATGTCTTGCCTACCTCAATGTTAAAAGAGGTAATTGGCTCAGTGGGTACATCTTTGGTTAACCTGTTGAACTCTGTTCAACTTCCCTAAAAATGCCTTAAAATAACATGCCCAAAGTAAATCAAAAGCTGTTCTTCAACCCTTTGCAGTATCTTCATGGGGTTAGTCTCATTTAAAAGAAAACATTCTGAATTTTTTTGGCAAAGCAGTCATAATCTCTCTAAGTGCTCCTGCCACTAAGTAACAAGAAAGTTCGCCTGGGTGTTTTTTTTAGATACAAATGCTTGCAAATCAAATCAAATCAAATCAAATCAAATCAAACTTTGTCATATTGCTGTACATACAACTGTAGTGCAGGCAAGATGAAATTGCGTTTCTCTCGGCATCCATATAAATAGAAGCAGCATGATTTAAGACACACTCCCACATAGCTTCACTCCCCCCCCATCCATTCACACATCCCTGAGACATACTTGGGGAAAACAAACAAACAAACAAAAAAAACTAACTAACTATAATATACAAATAATATACAAAATGTCCGTAGGTGCAGTAGTGTGTATGAGAGATTCCGGGTCAACTGTTCAGCATCCTGACAGCTTGTGGAAGGGAGCTGTTGATCAGTCTGGTGGTTCTGCCTCTGATGCTCCGGAATCGTTTACCAGATGGAAGAAGTTCAAAGTGTTTATGCAGAGGGTGAGAACGGTCCTTGACAATGTTCAGTGCCCTGCTTCTACAACAATTCTGAAAAAGTTCTTGGACAGAGGGGAGGGAGACTCCAATTACCCTCTCAGCCCCCTTGACTATCCTCTGCAGGGCTTTTTTGTCTGACATACTGCAGCTGGAGTATCATGTAGCAATGCAGTACGTCAGAACACTCTCCACCACACCTCTGTAGAAGGTCCTGAGGATGCAGATGGGGAGAGAGGCCTGTTTGAGTTTCCTCAAGAAGTGCAGTCTCTGCTGAGCCCACTTCCTGATCCCCAAGGAATTCTTGCTCTAGGTCAGGTCCTGCGAGATCTGCACTCCGAGGAACTTGATGTTCTCCACTCTCTCCACTAAACGGCTGCCGATGCTGAGGGGGACATGCTCAGGCTGTGACCGCCGGAAGTCGATAATCATCTCCTTTGTTTTGTCCACGTTGAGCACCAGATTGTTCTCCCTGCACCAGCCCTCCAGGTCTCTCACTTCTTCCCTGTACATTGATTCCTCATCCCTCTGAATAAGTCCCACCACTGTGGTGTTGTCTGCAAACTTAATAATCTGGTTCCCCTCGTGTCTGGAGACACAGTCATGTGTTAGAAGTGTAAACAACAGTGGACTGAGTACACAGCCTTGAGGGGATCCGGTGCTCAGCGTGACAGAGTTGGAGATGTTGTTTCCAACCCGGACAGACTGAGGCCTCTCAGTCAAGAAATCCAGGATCCAGAGACATGTGGCGGTGTTCAGACCGAGAAGGAGTAATTTCTCCATCAGTCTCTGGGGAATAATAGTGTTGAATGCTGAACTGAAATCAATGTACAGGAGTCTGGCGTAGGTGTCTTTCTGGTCCAGGTGGGTGATGACAGAGTGTAGGGTGGTGACTATAGCATCCTCCGTGGAGCGGTTTGAACGATATGCAAACTGGAGCAGGTCGTGTGATGCAGGGAGGCAGGCTGTAATGTGTGGTTTGACAAGCCGTCCAAAACACTTCATCACAATTGGTGTCAGTGCAACAGGACGATAGTCATTCAAACAGGACACAACTGGTTTCTTTCAATTCAATTCAATTCAATTCAATTCAACTTTATTTATATAGCGCCATTTCACAACAACAGTCATCTCATAGCACTATCAACTGTAGGGGGGACCCCCACAGTTGCAGAAAGACCCCAGCAATCAGGCGATCCCCTGTGAGCAAGCACTTGGCGACGGTGGAGAGGAAAAACTCCCTTTTAACAGGAAGAAACCTCCAGCAGAACCAGGCTCAGGGAGGGGCAGTCATCTGCTGCGACTGGCTGGGGGGTGAGGGGATAGAGAAGAAGAAAAGAACAGACATGTAGAGAGCAAACAGCACGATGGGGACTCAATCTATGGGAAAGAACAAACAAATGTTAATGACCAGCAAAAAAAAAATATTTCATAGAGAGTGAGGAAAGGAGTGAGGCCCAGTGCATTACTGGAGGTCCCCCGGCTGACTAAACCTATTAGCAGCATAACTAAGGGAGGGTTCAGAAACACATGATGCCTCCCTAATTGTAGGCTATATCAAAAAGGTAGGTTTTAGCCCTATTCTTAAAAACAGAGATCGAGTCTGACTCCCGAATCCAGATTGGCAGCTGATTCCACAAGAGAGGAGCTTGATAACTAAAGGCTCTGCCTCCCATTGTACTTTTGGAGATTCTAGGTATTACAAGTAATCCTGCATTTTGGGAGCGTAGTGCTCTGTTAGGATGATACGGTAGTATCAGATCTTTTAAATAAAAAGGAGCCTGATTGTTTAGAGCTTTGTAAGTAAGAAGAAGGATTTTAAACTTAATTCTAAACTCTATGGGAAGCCAATGAAGGGAGGCCAGAACCGGAGAGATATGATCTCTCTTTCTAGTACCTGTTAAAACTCTTGCTGCAGCATTTTGGATCAGCTGAAGACTTTTTAAAGATGTTTTAGGACAGCCTGATAATAAAGAATTACAATAATCTAATCTCGAGCTAACAAAGGTTTCTTTGCCACCGGTACAATGATAGAGGTCTTGAAGCATCTGGGAACGATGGCCTGACTCAGGGAGATGTTATAAATGACATACAGCTGTCAGATACTGGCTGGAAAACACAACAAAAATGTAGAACCAAGTGTTTTCAAGCTCAGGTCAAAATTTTGTAAAAATACCACAAAAAATGAATATATTACACAGCTTTTTTCTCAGGTTGTAACAAGGCTGTGTCTGTACTGGAAGACCGGAATTACAGCTTTTTTTTTCAGTGTGCACTGAGACGCACTAAGATGCAGAGACGTGACCGCCCACGGAATTCACAGAGTTCAAGGGGTTAATATCATTAAGTTCACTTGAATCTGGTTGTGTCCCTTTGTATTTTAAACATGCAGTTGTGCAGCCACTTTTAAAAAACCTAAGTTTGATCCATCTGTTTTTAAAAACTTCAGGTCAATTTCTAAGCTTCCTTTAATTTCTAAGCTTTTAGAAAAAGTTGTTGCCAAGCAGCTCACTGACTTTCTGATTGAACACAATATTTTCGACAAATTTCAGTCAGGCTTTTATCAAAAACACTCAACAGAGACCGCTCTTCTTAGGGTGTTGAATGATATTTTAATGTCATCAGACTCTGGCAATTGCTCTGTTTTAGTGTTATTAGATCTTACTGCAGCATTTGATACGATTGATCATTGTATTTTGTTACAAAGGCTTAGAGATTGGGTAGGGATTTCTGGAAAAGCTCTAGATTAGTTTTCCTCCTACCTTTCTGGTAGGAGTTTTTCCATAGCTGTTGGCTCTTATTCATCTGACTCTGCTCCTTTTACCTGTGGGGTGCCTCAGGGTTCTATTCTGGGTCCACTTTTATTTGCCCTGTATATGCTGCCACTTGGTTCTATCATCAGCAAATTTAAAGGTGTGTCTTTTCACTGCTATGCTGATGATTTACAATTGTTTTTTTTCTTTTAAACTTGACCATGTTGACAATTTAAAAATTATTCATGATTGTCTGTCCGCAATTAAGGACTGGATGTCTAGTAACTTTTTGCAACTTAATGCTGACAAAACTGAAGTCCTTATTGTAGCACCTGATAATCTAATTCCTAAGATAATTAATAGCATTGGTTCATTAAACTCTAATGTACGGTCTAATCTAAAAAATCTTGGTGTCATTTTTGACCAATCGATGAGCTTTGATCAGCATGTCAAATCTCTGACCTGGAGTTGTTTTTTCCACCTTAGGAATATATCCAAAATTAGGTCGTTGGTTTCCTACAGTCAATTAGAAATTATTATTCGTGCATTTGTTTCTTCATGTTTGGACTACTGTAATGCTCTTTTCACATGTCTTAGTAAATCCTCTTTACACCGCCTACAGTTAGTCCAGAACTCTGCTGCTAGATTACTAACTAGGTCCAGTAGATTCTGTCATATCACTCCCATTTTGGCCTCCTTGCATTGGCCTTCCTGTAAATTATAGAGTTAATTTTAAAGTTCTTGTTCTTACTTACAAAGCCATTCATGAAGAGGCGCCTTTTTATATCACTGACCTGCTCCATCTACACCATCCCAGCAGGTCTCTCAGGTCTTCTAATCAGAATCTACTGGTAGTCCCTAGCCCTAGGCTCAGAACCAAAGGTGATAGAGCCTTTGCTGCTGTTGCTCCCCGACTTTGGAACTCCTTACCTTTTGAACTTAGATCTGCACCTTCCATTGATGTTTTTAAGAAGCAACTAAAGACCCACCTTTTTAGCCTGGCTTTTTAATTAACTATGTGTTGATTGTATTTTTATGTGGTTTTACTATTTTGTTCTTTTACTCCTTTATGTGCCTGTATTTTTATTTGCTTTGTTATGTACCATGTGAAGCACTTTGTGATTCTGTCTGTGAAAAGTGCTCTATAAATAAATTTATTATTATTATTATTATTATTATTATTATTATTATTATTATTTTACTATTTTTTTCTTTTTTCTTTACAGATTGTGAGGAAAAACTGTCGGCTGTAGGTTTTTGATTTCAGACAAATATATCCAGTTGATGGCATTTCATAATAAAAGCACATAACAAAAACAACCATTCTGAAAACTGAATCACTGTAGAGGGATTTAATTTTTAAATAACTCAGGAAGTATTGAGTTGTGACGGTGAAAATAAATTCACAATAATTCAGACTTCGGTCATGTCTGTGAATCCAGCATTTATAGCACAGGTGATTTAATTTTAAGGTTATTGAACAGGAATTCAAGCATTGTTTCTCATTTTCAAGGACAATTAAGGCGTTGATTTTAGATAATCATATTTATGACTTTTTGTGGACCTGTAGACATTAATGAAGCAGCTGTTTTTCGCTGTGTTCTCGTGGAGAAATTCTCTCCACGTAACAACCATACATGAACGCAAATGAATCTGTCCGAACAGAATTAGACTCTATTTCCTCTGTGATTTTACTTTTTCTGGATTTGTTGTTGTCTTACTAAGGGTGGCAGGAAGCTGCTGCTGTCCACATGCACTGAGGAGAGCTTGAGCAGCTCTCTGTGCAGCTGCAGTCAGATGTGACGCAATCACGCATGGTTGACAACATAATAAATAATTTAAAAAATATATATTTTACATTCATAAAAGTATGCATTTCTGTTGAGAAATGTATCCAATTGCAATAAACAATAATTTGAAAAATAAAATAATTAAAATGAACTTCATTAATTTCCATTTGTTTTGAGATATAACTGCAGGGAACCACAGCATGGGGGCTGAAGGCCCCGAGGCCATGGGTTGCCAACCCCTGGTCTTGTGGAATGTGGAGGGGCCTAGTAATCACAGATCCTGAAGTTTGAAGGAGAGGAAAAAGTGAAAAGATTTTGACACGAAACTGTAAGACAATGAAATGTTTTGTTTGTGGAAAAAAGGCCATAAGATGCCATTTTAGACGATGTAGATTTGTTTTTATAGGGGATTTACATCCCCTGGTTGTGTGCCTTTAAATGGAACACTCATGTGCCACAGCATGTTATTTAAACTTCATCAGAATTCCACAGTGTTTAGTTTTTATTTTCTTGAAAGATCTCCCATTGTCAACATTACCTGGCACAATATTCCTTTTCAGCAAACAACATCAGGAGTGGTGAGGTCCATTAACTACACACTGTTAGAATCTCAGTCATCTAAATCTCTACAACTGGTGTTCACCCAGCTAGGTTTATGACTGAAATGAAGAAATTATAGTTCGTCCACTTGTTTTCTCAACTCAGATGTTTGACTTTTTTTTTTGTTTTAAATTTCAGACTGTGCTGAGTGTTACCGTCAACAACAGGCCTCCAAGAAGCCAGTGTATCCTTATGGCCTTCGTGTTGTGAGTTATTCTTCCTGACTGCAGGTGTGGCTTTTTCTATTATATAGAGTCAATCAGCAGGTTTCCCTCCCATCTGTGTGACTGTAGTCATCTGTGGTCACATGGGGGTTAGACGACAATACCATCCCTCTGAGGACCCATCAAACAGCCAGAGGAGCCTGTCAGGAGTTGCTCGTGGGCACCGTGACTTAAATCTTGATATCTGTCTTCTCAGGATGAAATTACAGCTTTATCCAGGCTCAAAGAGGATAATATTCCTCCTCCTTCTATTTCTCTCCGCCAACACTGTAAGAACACAGTGAGTCAAACTCTAGGTTAAAAAAAACCCAGCAAAACAAAGTAATTATCAAATTAAATGTATCACGTTGCTTGGAGAGATCTGTGTGTGTGTGTGTGTGTTTGTGTGTGTGTGTGTGTGTGTGTGTGTGCATTGTGGACATCGGTTTTGACAAAGGTTTTGTCATTAACATGTTCATTGTAGGCCTAGACTGTTGTTTTATTTATCTGATGCCATTTGAAGTAACTAGCAGTTGTTTGGTAACAATCAAGTTCATTTATATCTTGTGAAAGTTTTGGATAATCGGTATGCAAAAGTGAGTGTTAACTTGTTGCAATTATTCCAGTGAGTGTATTCAGGTAAACTGGTTGGGCAAACTCCCACGAACCCTCAAGGATTCTCGAAAGGGTAAAGAGCTGGTCCAATGTGCCACAGCCAGGATGAAAATCACATTGCTCCTCCTGAATCCGAGGTTCGACAACGGCCAGACTCTCCTCTCCAGTAGCTTGGCATAGACCTTACCAGGGAGGCTGAGGAGTGTGATCCCTCTAAAGTTGGAGCACACCCTCTGGTCGCCTATCTTGAAGAGAGGAACCACCACCCCGGTTTGCCATGCCAAAGGCACTGTCCCCGACCTCCATACAATGTTTCAGAGGCATGTCAACCATGACAGCCCTACAAAATCCAGGGCCTTGAGGTACTCAGGGCGAATCTCGTCCACCCCCAGGGCCCGGCCACCAAGGAACTTTTTAACCACCTTGGCAACCTCAGGCCCTGTGATGGGTGAGTCATCCTCCTCGTCCACAAGCCCTGCTTCCTCTGTGGAAGGCGTGTCAGTGGGACTGAGGAGATCCTCAAAGTATTCCTTCCACCACCTGACGATATCCCCAGTCGAAGTTAGCAGTGCCCTATCCACAACATACACAGTGTGGACAGGGAGCTGCTTCCCCCTCCTGAGCTGCCGGACAGTTTGCCAGAATCTCTTCGAGGCCGACCGAAAGTCTTGTTCCATGGCCTCACCGAACTCCTCTCATGCCCGAGTTTTTGTTTCAGCAACCACCCGAGCTGCACTTCCCTTGGCCTGCCTGTATACCTCTTCTGCTTCGGGAGTCCCACAAGCCAACCCAGCTCGATAGGACTCCTTCTTCAGCTTAATGGCCCCCCTCACCACTGGTGTCCACCACTTGGTTCAGGGGTTGCCACCAAGAGATGCACCGACGACCTTGCACCCACAGCTCTGGGCAGCCGCTTCAACAATGGAGGTGGAGAACATGGCCCAACCGCGAGGCCCAACCGCGTCCCTCATGGGTTTTTGTGGGGGGTGCTTCGGGAGTATGGGATATTGGGCTTGTTGTTACAAGCTATCTAGTCTCTATGCGACCATTGTGAGAGCTTGGCTCGTATTGCCAACACTCGGTCGGACTAATTCCCAGTGAGAGTTGGACTCTGCCAGGGCTGCCCTTTGTCACCGATCCTGTTCATAATTTTAATGGACAGGATTTCTAGGTGCACCCAGGGAACGGAGGGTGTCATGCTTGGTGACCACAGGATCTCATTTATGTTGTTTGCAGATGATGTTGTCCTGTTGGCCTCAACCAGCAATGACAAGTCTTACTGGAATGATTTGCCGCTGAGTGTGAAGTGGCTGGGATGAGATCAGCACCTCCAAGTCTGAGTCCATGGTCCTCAGCCGGAAAAAGGATGGATTGTCTTCTCCAGGTTGGGGACAAGCTTCTGTCCCAAGTGGAGGAGTTTAAGGATCTCGGGGTCTTATTCACGAGTGAGGGGAGAATGAGTGGACAGATGGATTGGAGCAGCATCTGCAGTGATGCGGATGTTGTACCGGTCCATTGTGGTGAAGAGAGAGCTAAGTTCTAAAGCAAAGCTGTTGATTTACCGGTCAATCTACATTCCTACCCTCACCTATGGTCACAAGCTTTGGGTAATGACCGAAAGAATGAGATCGCGGATACAAGCATCTGAAATGAGCATTCTCCATAGGATTGCTGAACTCACCCTTAGAGACAGGGTGAGGAACTCAGTCATCCGAGAGAGGCTCAGAGTAGGATCGCTGCTCCTTCACATTGAAAGGAATCAGTTGAGGTGGTATGGGCATCTGATCAGGATGCCTCCTGGATGCCTCCCACTTGAGGTGTTTTGGGCATGTCCCACTGGGAAGAGACCCCGGGGCTGACCCAGGACTTGCTGGAGAGACTAAATCTCCCAATTGGTCTGGGAACGTCTTTGGTATCCTCTCTGAAGAGCTGGAGGAGGTGGCTGGGGAGAGGGAAGTCTGGGCTTCTCTGCTTGAACTGCTGCCTCCACGACCCAGACCTTCGGAAATGTGGTAGAAGATGGATGGATAGATGGATGATGGATGGCTGGATAGATGGATTGGGGCGGCAGTGGCTCAGGAGGTAGAGCAGGTCATCCAATAACCGGATGGTTGGTGGTTTGAATCCAGCTCTCTCCAGATATCCTGCCATTGTGTCCCTGGGCAAGATACTTTACCCACCTTGCCCCCAGTGTCCATAACACTGGGTTTGAATGTGTATAAATGTTCAGTAGTGGTCGGAGAGGCTGTTGGCACAGATTGGCAGCCACATTTCCGTCACAGGGCAGCTGTGGCTACAGTAGTAGCTTGCCACTACCTCTGTCTGTGGAGTGAATGAATAATGTATACATTTGTACAAGTGTCTTTGAGTGTCTATGATAAAGTGCTATATACACTACCGTTCAAAAGTTTGGGGTCACCCAGACAATTTTTGTGTTTTCTATGAAAAGTCACACTTGTGGGTAACCCCCACAACAGCCATGAACAAGCAGAGCGCTCAGCTGGGGGCAATTAGCAGAGCAATGAGATGTGTGTATTGAGATCAATAGGCAGCCTCGCTTTGTCTAGTTCAGGCGCCAGTATTCCGCTGTTATGTATGACTTCCTGCTCTGTACTCAAATGCAAATGTCCCATGCCTTCCTGCAGTTTCTTTGATGATAACATGCCTTTCATGTATTGTCTGTAGTGGGGTATAAAAACTGCATTGCTCTGTAACTCTCTCTCTCTCTCTGACCACTGCTTCTGACGACACGCATTCTGTGTCTCCTCACGAGAGCCTGAGGACCCGCTCCAGCCCGCCTGCACAGGGCTGGAGTGAGTTCTATGATGGTGGGATGAATGATAATAAACTCCCTTAAAAACTCTCAGTTCGCTGCATATTATTCTTCCGCCACATTGGTGACCCCGAGAAAGAACACGCTGACGACGAACGACGCAGCCCCGGCGGTGACTCTCCGACGACAAGCGAACGCAGCAGCCTGACACAAATGATCTGCCCTCCCTTCTGCCACAGAGGAGACCTCGACGCAGAGCCACCACCAGGCGAAACTCTCCGGAGATCACCCACGACCGGGAAAGCTGCAGAAAGCTTCATGGTGAGATCTGCACGCCTGAGATCTGCACATCCACGCTGGGACCGGCCGCTCTCACAGCTCCTCCACACTAGAGCGCACGCACCTCGTCCTCTCTCCACGACGGCGACCTCCAGGGCCGACGGAGAACGCAGCGCGTGGACCTGAATGCACCATGACCGAACTACAGCAACAGCTCAACAGGGATGGCCATCGGCGCCGACGACGCTGATCTCCAGCAAGCTCCCTGACCCTGACTCACCTCTACAGCAGACCTGCCATGCACCGAACCCCGCACACACACCGGGGGGTTATGAGGACAGCGCACCACGCACGGGACAATACCGGCTCCACACAGACCGCCATCGTCCTTCGCCGCTGCACACAGAACCTTCAGGGCTGCTCACACACCTGAAGCACGCACGCAGCTCGCTCACAGGATTTTGTAATGGTCTCAGCCACGGCGCACAAGGGAATTCAGCCGTCAGCTGTCCCCGAGGGCTTTAGGACTGTGCGCGCACCTAAAGTCAACACGCCAAGTCCCACACTGCTGCAGCTCCTTTTTTCTTCATGGCCGCGAGAGGAGTCAGAGACTAATTTTTCTTCTTACAGCTGCTGTGGACCTCCGCACGTTCAACGGGACAGCCCCTCAACATCGTGGATCCACAGGCAATTTTTGCATGGCCCAGACAATTTCGCCGTCCTGGGCCGGCACTTGCTACCCTCACCCCCTCCCTCCACCGCCACCTGCAGCGAGCTTCCCCCGCAGCTCGCTTCCAAAGCTGGACTATCGAGGCCTCAGCTTCCCGCTGAGCCCTCTGGGGGGGAGTGTGTGGGTAACCCCCACAACAGCCACGGACAAGCAGAGCGCTCAGCTGGGGCAATTAGCAGAGCAATGAGATGTGTGTATTGAGATCAATAGGCAGCCTTGCTTTGTCTAGTTCAAGCACCAGTATTCCGCTGTTATGTATGACTTCCTGCTCTGTACTCAAATGCAAATGTCCCATGCCTTCCTGCAGTTTCTTTGATGATAACATGCCTTTCATGTATTGTCTGTAGTGGGGTATAAAAACTGCATTGCTCTGTAACTCTCTCTCTCTCTCTGACCACTGCTTCTGACGACACGCATTCTGTGTCTCCTCACGAGAGCCTGAGGACCCGCTCCAGCCCACCTGCACAGGGCTGGAGTGAGTTCTATGATGGCGGGATGAATGATAATAAACTCCCTTAAAAACTCTCAGTTCGCTGCATATTATTCTTCCGCCACAACACTTATATTTACCACCATGAGTTGTAAAATGAATAGAAAATATAGTCAAGACATTGACAAGGTTAGAAATAATGATTTGTATTTGAAATAATATTTTTTTCCTTCAAACTCTGCTTTCATCAAAGAATCCTCCATGTTTTTTTTTTTTTTTTTATTTGCAGCAATTACAGCATTGCAGACCTAACATGATTGCACAAGGGTTTTCTAATCATCCATTAGCCTTCTGACGCAATGAGCAAACACATTGTACCATTAGAACACTGGAGTGATAGTTGCTGGAAATGGGCCTCTATACACCTATGTAGATATTGCACCAAAAACCAGACATTTGCAGCTCTAATAGTCATTTACCACATTAGCAATGTATAGAGTGTATTTCTGATTAGTTTAAAGTTATCTTTATTGAAAAAAGTGCTTTTCTTTCAAAAATAAGGACATTTCTAAGTGACCCCAAACTTTTGAACGGTAGTGTAAATCTGGTGCATTATTATTATTATTATTAGGGCAGCGCAGTGGCACAGTGGTTAGCACTGCGGCAGCACAGCAACTCACCCTTGGCCATGGGATCCCTGGTTCGAACCCAGCCCCTGACCAACAGTGATCTGTGTGGAGTTTGCATGTTCTCCCCGTGTCTGTGTGGGTTTACTCCGGGATTTCTCCGGTTTCCTCCCACATGTCAAAAACATGGAAGTTAGGTTAATTGGCATCAAACTGGGGATTCTAAATTGTCCTTAGGTATGACTGTGAGAGTGAATGGTTGTCTGTCTCTCTATGTTGGCCCTGCGATGGATTGGCGATCTGTCCAGGGTGTATCCTGCCTCTCGCCCAAAGATGCTGGGATAGGCTCCAGCGCCCCCCCCCCCCCCCGCGACCCGAAAAGGATTAAGTGGAAGAAGATGAATGAATGCATTATTATTATTATTATGGATGGATGGAGTGTATTCAGGTAACTTTTTTCACAAACTTTCAAAAGCAACTCAGAGGGGGAGCGGGCGGGGAGGAATCCCCCCCTCTGTCCTTTAAAAAACAACATCATTAAAATGCCCTCTAAAGTGGCTAAAACCAGAATAAATGTCTGCAACAGCTGGTGACATGTTGGAGATAAACGCAGCAAAAAAATGAGCATAAATCAACACTGAATTGGCACATTTGTGTGATGAATGTCGCACAAATTTCTGGTGAATTTGGGGCCAAACTTTGCTCGGACTTCACATATGCATTATCTCACAAAAGTGAGTGCACCCCTCACATTTTTGTAAATATTTTCTTATATCTTTTTATGGGACAACACTGAAGATGTGACACGTTGATACAATGTAAAGTAGTCAGTGTACAGCTTGTACAACTGTGTAAATTTGCTGTCACCTCAAAATAACTCAACACACAGCCATTAATGTCTAAACCGCTGGCAACAAAAGTGAGTACACCCCTAAGTGAAAATGTCCAAATTGTGCCCAAAGTGTCAATATTTTGCGTGGCCACCATTATTTTCCAGCACTGCCTTAACTCTTTTGGGCATGGACTTACTAGAGCTTCACAGGTTGCCACTGGAATCCTCTTCCACTCCTCCATGGCAACATCACAAATCTGGTGGATGTTAGAGGCCTTGCGCTCCTCTACCTTCTGTCTAAGGATGCCCCACAGATGCTCAGTAGGGTTTAGTTCTGGAGACATGCTTGGCCACTCCATCACCTTTACCATCAGTTTCTTTAGCAAGGCAGTGGTCGTCTTGGAGGTGTGTTTGGGGTGGTTAATCATGTTGGAATACTGCCCTGCGGCTCATGCTCTGCTTCAGTATGTCACAGTACATGTTGGCATTCATGGTTCCCTCAATGAAGTGTAGCTCCCCAGTTCCTGCAGCACTCATGCAGCTCCAAACCATGACACTCCTGCCACCATTCTTGACTGTAGGCAAGACACACTTGTCTTTGCACTCCTCACCTGGCTGCCACCACACACGCTTGACACCATCTGAACCAAATAAGTTTATCTTGTTCTTATCAGACCACAGGACATGGTTCCAGTAATCCATATCCTTAGTCTGTTTGTCTTCAGCAAACTGTGGGTTTTCTTGTGCATCATCTTTTAAAGGGGCTTCCTTCTGGGATGACAGCCATACAGACCAATTTGATGCAGTGTGCGGCGTATGGTCTGAGCACTGACAGGCTAAGCCCCCACCCTTTCAACCTCTGCAGCAATGCTGGCAGCACTCATACGTCTATTTTCAAAAGACAACCTCTGAATATGACGCTAAGCTCGTGCACTCAACTTCTTTGGTCAACCATGGCGAGGCCTGTTCTGAGCGGAACCTGTCCTGTTAAACTGGTGTATGGTCTTGGCCACCATGCTGCAGCTCAGTTTCAGGGTGTTGGCAATCTTCTTATAGCCTAGGCCATCTTGATGTAGAGCAATAATTCTTTTTTTCAGATCCTCAGAGAGTTCTTTGTCATGACGTGTCATGTTGAATTTCCAGTGACCAGTATGAGAGAGTGTGAGAGCTATAACACCAAATTTAACACACCTGGTCCCCATTCACACCGGAGACCTTGTAACACTAACGAGTCACATGACACCGGGGAGGGAAAATGGCTAATTGGGCACAATTTGGACATTTTCACTGAGGGTTGTACCCACGTTTGTTGCCAGCGGTTTAGACATTAATGGCTGTGTGTTGAGTTATTTTGAGTAGACCGCAAATTTGCACTGTTATACAAGCTGTACACTGACTACTTTGCATTGTATCAAAGTGTGATATCTTCAATGTTGTCCCATGAACAGATATAATAAAATATTTACAAAAATGTGAGGGGTGTACTCACTTTTGTGAGATACTGTACGTGTATAAGCAGTCATGTGAAAAAATTAGGACACCCCATTAAATATTCAGTTCTTTATTAATAAATGTTCACATATCTGTCTAACCTTGTTTTTTTTAATCACATTTTTAATGTTTATTTTAGCCATTTTAAGTGGGAATGAATGTGGGGGTGTCCTAAAAAGATGGGGGGGGTCCTAATTTATTCTTCATTATTTGTTTAGAATTCCATTTTACAGAAAATTTGAAAAAAGTCTTTAATTCATTTTTAATAAACCTGTGTAAACCTGTGTGGTTTATTCCAGGTGTCCGGGGGTTCAGGACTGTGTGTGTGTGTGTGTGTGTGTGTGTGTGTGTGTGTGTGTGTGTGTGTGTGTGTATACAGTATATATATATATATATATACAGTGGGGCAAAAAAGTATTTAGTCAGCCACCAATTGTGCAAGTTCTCCCACTTAAAAGATGAGAGAGGTCTCCAATTTTCATCATAGGTATACCTCAACTATGAGAGACAAAATGAGAAAAAAAAATCCAGAAAATCACATTGAAGGATTTTTAATGAATTAATTAGTAAATTCCTCGGTAAAATAAGTATTTGGTCACCTACAAACAAGCAAGATTTCTGGCTCTCACAGACCTGTAACTTCTTCTTTAAGAGGCTCCTCTGTCCTCCACTCGTTACCTGAATTAATGGCACCTGTTTGAACTCATTATCAGTATAAAAGACACCTGTCCACAACCTCAAACAGTCAGACTCCAAACTCCACTATGGCCAAGACCAAAGAACTGTCAAAGGACACCAGAAACAAAATTGTAGACCTGCACCAGGCTGGGAAGACTGAATTTGCAATAGGTAAGCAGCTTGGTGTGAAAAAATCAACTGTAGGAGCAATTATTAGAAAATGGAAGGCATACAAGACCACTGATAATCTCCCTCAATCTGGGGCTCCATGCAAGATCTCACCCCGCGAGGTCAAAATGATCACGAGAACGGTGAGCAAAAATCCCAGAACCACATGGGGGGACCTAGTGAATGACCTGCAGAGAGCTGGGACCAAAGTAACAAAGGCTACATCAGTAACACACTACGCTGCCAGGGACTCAAATCCTGCAGTGCCAGACGTGTCCCCCTGCTTAAGCCAGTACATGTCCAGGCCCGTCTGAAGTTTGCTAGAGAGCATTTGGATGATCCAGAAGAGGATTGGGAGAATGTTATATGGTCAGATGAAACCAAAATAGAAGTTTTTGGTAAAAACTCAACTTGTCGTGTTTGGAGGAGAAAGAACACCATACCTACTGTGAAGCATGGGGGTGAAAACATTATACTTTGGGGCTGTTTTTCTGCAAAGGGACCAGGACGACTGATCCGTGTAAAGGAAAGAATGAATGGGGCCATGTATCGTGAGATTTTGAGTGAAAACCTCCTTCCATCAGCAAGGGCATTGACGATGAAACGTGGCTGGGTCTTTCAGCATGACAATGATCCCAAACACACCGCCCGGGCAATGAAGGAGTGGCTTCGTAAGAAGCATTTCAAGGTCCTGGAGTGGCCTAGCCAGTCTCCAGATCTCAACCCCATAGAAAATCTTTGGCGGGAGTTGAAAGTCCGTGTTGCCCAGCGACAGCCCCAAAACATCACTGCTCTGGAGGAGATCTGCATAGAGGAATGGGCCAAAATACCAGCAACAGTGTGTGAAAACCTTGTGAAGACTTACAGAAAATGTTTGACCTCTGTCATTGCCATCAAAGGGTATATAACAAAGTATTGAGATGAACTTTTGTTATTGACCAAATACTTATTTTACCAAGGAATTTACCAATTAATTCATTAAAAATCCTTCAATGTGATTTTCTAGATTTTTTTTTCTCATTTTGTCTCTCATAGTTGAGGTATACCTATGATGAAAATTGGAGACCTCTCTCATCTTTTAAGTGGGAGAACTTGCACAATTGGTGGCTGACTAAATACTTTTTTTCCCCACTGTATATATATGTGTACATGTGTGTACACAGTGGTGTGAAAAAGTGTTTGCCCCCTTCCTGATTTCTCATTTTTTTTTGTACATTTGTCACACTTAAATGTTTCACATCATCAAATAAATTTAAATATTAGACAAAGATAACACAAGTAAACACAAAATGCAGTTTTTAAATTGAGGTGTATTAAGGGGAAACAAATCCAAACCTACATGACCCTGTGTGAAAAAGTGATTGCCCCCTAAACCTAATTACTGGTTGGGTCACACTTAGCAGCAAAAACTGCAATCAAGCATTTGTGATAACTTGCAATGAGTCTTTTACAGCGCTGTGGAGGAATTCTGGCCCACTCATCTTTGCAGAATTGTTGTAATTCAGCCACATTGGAGGGTTTTCGAGAATGAACCGCCTTTTTAGGGTCATGCCACAGCATCTCAATCGGATTCAGGTCAGGACTTTGACTAGGCCACTCCAAAGTCTTCATTTTGTTTTTCTTAAGCCATTCAGAGGTGGACTTGCTGGTGTGTTTTGGATCATAGTCCTGCTGCAGAACCTAAGTGCACTTCAGCTTGAGGTCATGAACAGATTTAAGGATTTTTTGGCAGGCAGCAGAATTCATGGTTCCATTTACCACAGAAAGTCTTCCAGGTCCTGGAGCAGCAAAACAGCCCCAGACCATCACACTACCACCACCATATTTTACTGTTGGTATGATGTTCCTTTTCTGAAATGCTGTGTTACTTTTACGCCGGATGTAATGGGACACACACCTTCCAAAAAGTTCAACTTTTGCCTTGTCAGTCCACAGAGTATTTTACCAAAAGTCTTGGGGATCATCAAGATGTTTTCTGGCAAAACTGAAACGAGCTTTTATGTTCTTTTTGCTCAGCAGTGGTTTTCGTCTTGGAACTCTGCCATGCAGGCCATTTTTGCCCAGTCTCTTTCTTATGGTGGAGTCATGAACACTGACCTTAACTGAGGCAAGTGAGGCCTGCAGTCCTTTGGATGTTGTTGTGGGGTCTTTTGTGACCTCTTGGATGAGTCGTCGCTGCACTCTTGGGGTAATCTTGGTCAACTGGCCACTCCTGGGAAGGTTCACCACTGTTCCATGTTTTCGCCACTTGTGGATAATGGCTCTCACTGTGGATTGCTGGAGTCCCAAAGCTTTTGAAATGGCTTTATAACCTTTTCCAGACTGATAGATCTCAATTACCTTTTTTCTCATTTGTTCCTGAATTTCTTTGGATTGCAGTATGATGTCTAGCTTTTGAGGATCTTTTGGTCTACTTCACTTTGTCTGGCAGGTCGGATTTAAGTGATTTCTTGATTGAGAACATGTGTGGCAGGAATCAGGCCTGGGTGTGGCTAGAGAAATTGAACTTGGCTTTCCAAAGATGTGATAAACCACAGTTTAATTTATGTTTTAACAGGGAGCAATCACTTTTTCACACAAGGCCATGAAGGTTTGGAATTTTTTTTTTAACCATAATAATAAACACCTTTATTTAAAAGCTGCATTTTGTGTTTACTTGTGTTCAAATGAGAAATCAGAAAGGGGGCAAACACTTTTGGTGGTGTGTGTGTGTGTGTGGGTGAGAGAGAGAGAGAGAGAGACAGAGAGAGAGAGAGAGAGAGAGAGTGTGTGTGTGTGTGTGTGTGTGTGTATATATATATATATATATATATACTGTATATATATATATATTAGGGGTGGGTTCAAAAGATCAATATATCGATATGGATCGATACATGTTTGACTGAGCCGATATCGATCCACAAAATCCGCGGATCGATCTTTTAATATTAATATGTTTTAATATAATATTTTTACGTTTGTGAACGTCTGCTGAGTATAATCGGGTCGAAACCGGGTCAGTGAGCCAGGAACAATGGCCGAGAACCATAAACAACCGACGCGCTAACGGAGCTAGCAAGCTAACGGATATGCTAGTTCTTCTTCTGTGGTGTTAAAATGGTTCTCATCCGGCAAGAGTTTCCTGCCACGCGTGCTCTTTCGTGTTTACACGAGCGGAGATAACGTGCGTCTCTTAATTTAGCAACAGAAGTCACCGTAAAGATTGTCCTCAACAGCTTCTGAATATTTTTCATAAATAAAACTTATGTGTTCCCTGCGGCGCGTGCACACGTCTTTTGTGTTTACATGACGCGGAGTTAATAACGTGCGTCTCTTAATTTAGCAGCAAAAGTCACCGTATAGACTGTCCTCAACAGCTTCTTAATATTTTTCATAAAGCGGGGATAAACGGACTTTTACTCCATGCAGCGCTGTGTTGGAACATCAAGTTGACGACTGATAAACGGAAAATGCGGAGACTGAAACCCGTGAAGCAGAGACTTGGAGCTGCTGAGACTGTAAGTATAATATTTGTTTCTTTTAACGTTTGTGTCGTCAATTAATAATTTATCTGGCATGATGGTGGTTTCTTTTACAAACTATGGACACAGAGAGAACTGTTGGTTAAGCGCTGTGAATAAATGCAGAATTAAGGTATATTTTATGAGATTATGGACTTCTGCCACTTAAGCGATGTGAAGAGAATAAATCACAATAAAATTAATAAAGGCTGCAGTACAACAAGCTATTTTTACTCAGTAGAACTAAACTGAAATGAACAAACCTTCTCGGGAAATGAATTGAAACCCTTTTCCAACATTGAAAGTTAATTTGTAGTTAAAATATAAAAAAACCCTAAATTATTAAACCCTACTGTGGTGTGGCGATCTAAAAATATGAATGTTAATTTTACTGTGAAATCTATTCTTTTTATCTGCCTTCAGATGTGTGAAGACTGGAAGCTTCATCCTCACTGAGACCTTCTGAAGGTCAGAGGTCGTCAGTGGAGGAGCATCCCTGCTTCATGTGGATTTCAGCACAGAAGAAGACCTTCAAATTCAAGATTCAAGGAGGTGCTGCCATCACTTTCTCCACACTAACATGCATTCAATGCAATTTAGTTGTTGTAATGACAAATTCTTTTATTTCTTTTTTAAAGTTCTCAGCAAGAACACAATATTGGTCTTTTTTTTTACAGTTTTACTGAGCATTTAATTCTAAATAAATCACTGTTTAACAATAATTTTTTGGCAATCCTGTACTTTTCTTGTGGTGTTACATAGAATAGCATCACTGTAAACTATGGCAAAAGCAGCTGCTTTAAAATTTGTACTTCCTCACACAACTTTGAGTGCAAAAAAACTCTAAAAGTGCCATAACTTTTTGGAAAAGCTCCCACAAATCCAGGCTTTTTGGGCCACAACAATCACAAAAACAGCTGACAAAATCCTGGAGGGACTGAAATACAGTGAGATTATGTATGCATGGTTCATGCATTGAATTGGTTTACTTACTCTGGGGGGTGAACTTGACACGACACACCCTTTGCACTAAAGAAAGCACCTGTGAGCGCTTTATGAAATGATAAGTTAAATAATAAAAAGTGCATTATTGTAACTGATTTTGGGTCAGTTCTATATGTGATAATTTATGTATTAACAAAGTTAGAAGATTCTTGGTACAATTTGCAGCATTAGGTCTCGAAGATTTTTGTTTCATGGGAAGTAAAATGGCTATTAAAATGGTAATTCCCCAGATCGAATCGGGATTGAATCGGAATCGAATCGAATCGATTCAGAATCTCAAGAATCGGAATTGAATCGATTCTGGAAATTAGGGATCGTTCCCAGCCCTAATATATATATATATATATATATATACTGCTCAAAAAAATAAAGGGAACACTTTGAAAACATTAGATTTTAATGGAAAAAAAATAAGCTGGATATCGAAACTTCACACCCAGACAGTTTTGTGGTGGTTGCGGGGGATTTTAACCACACCAGCCTAAAGACTGTGCTCCCCAAGTTTAAACAATGTCTAGACTTTAAGACCAGAGGAGAGAATATGTTGGACTTAGTGTATAAGATAAGATAAGATAAGATAAGATAAGATAAGCCTTGCACGGTGGCGCAGTGGTTAGCACTGCGGCAGCACAGTTTACCCTTGGCCGGGGGATTGTGGGGATCATGGGATCGTGGGTTCGATCCCAGCCCCCGACCAACAGTGATCTGTGTGGAGTTTGCATGTTCTCCCCGTGTTGCGTGGGTTTACTCCGGGATTTCTCCGGTTTCCTCCCACATGCCAAAAACATGCATGTTAGGTTAATTGGCTGTTCTAAATTGTCCCTAGATATCTGTTTCCTATAGGCCCTTAGAATAGAGGGTTAGTATTAATGAAAGCGCTTTGAGTGGTCTTTGTGACTAGAAAAGCGCTATATAAGTGCAGGTTAGTTAGTTAGTTAGTTAGTTATTAGTCCCACAACGGGGAAATTCCAGGATTGCAACAGCACAGGGATAGCAACACTCAGAGCAACAATCAGAAGGCAAGAAAAAAAAAACAAAAAAAAAACAAGCAAGCAAGAGCAGCTAATATACATATGTACATATTACTATAAAATATATATATATACACACACACACACACAGACACACAGTGCAGAGCATTGTAGCTGGATGGAATAAATATATGAATATATGAACACACAGTGCAGAGCATTGTAGCTAGATGGAATAAATATGTAAATATATAAACACCCACAGTACGGAGCATTGCAGCTAGGTGGAATAAATATGCAAGTATATAAACACACACAGTGCGGAGCAATGTAGCTAGATGGAATAATATGTAGATATATAAAAACACAGTGCGGAGCATTGTAGCTAGATGGAATAAATATATAGATATATAAATATAAACACACCCAGTGCAGAGCATTGTAGCTAGGTGGGATGAAACAGCATAACCGTCTATTTAGTTATCCTACATGGTATGATTATGTGCCCATACATATTCTCACCCTCCATAGCGACCGGTATGTACCTAGTTGTATGCCGGAGAGGACCATTGTGTAAGTCTATTGCATCTTTTGCATTCAAAAAAAAACAAACAAAAAAAAAAAAAAACTATTAGTTTGTTACGTCTTTTTGCTATCTCTGCGAGCAGCCCTGCTTAGGTTGTACAGTCTGACAGCCGTTGGTAGGAAGGACCTACGAAACCTCTCGGTTGTGCACCTGGGATGATGTAGTCTGCTGCTAAATGAGCTCCTCAGTGCATCCAGTATGTCCTGCATAGGGTGGAACTCGGACTCCAGCAGAGATGACAGTTTAGCCACCGTCCTTCTCTCTCCTATCTCCTCCATCGGATCAAGGCGTTGCCCCAGGACAGAGCTAGCTTTCTTAATCAGTTTGTTCAGTCTCTTCCTATTGGCTGCAGTAATGCCACTGCCCCAGCAGACCACTCCAAAAGTGATGGCTGATGCCACCACCGTGTCATAGAATGACTTCAGCAGCGCCCCTTGTACACCAAAAGACCTGAGTCTCCTCAGCAGGAACAGCCTGCGCTGTCCTTTCTTGTAGAGTGCGTCAGTATTGTGTGACCAGTCTAGTTTATTGTTCAGATGAATACCCAGGTACTTGTAGGATGTCACCATCTCGATGTCTGTTCCCTGTATATTTACTGGTGCTGTGAGGGGCTGCCCATGCCTGCGGCAGTCCACCACCAGCTCCTTAGTTTTCCTCGCGTTGATCTGGAGGCAGTTCCGATGGCACCAGTCCACAAAGTCCTGGATAAGCCCTCTGTACTCAGCTTCATCTCCGCTGGAGATGAGACCAACGATCGCAGAGTCATCAGAGAACTTCTGTAGATGGCAATGTGTTGTGTTGTGTGAGAAGTCCGCAGTATAAAGAGTGAACAAGAAGGGAGCCAGCACCGTTCCCTGGGGGGCCCCCGTGCTACTGATGATCGTGTCGGAAACACAGTCCCGGGTTCTCACAAACTGAGGCCGGTTCGTGAGGTAGTCCAGGATCCATGATGACAGGTGCTGGTCCACCCCTGCGCGCAGCAGCTTGTCCTTCAGGATCATCGGTTGGATGGTGTTGAAAGCACTGGAGAAGTCAAAGAACATGATCCTCACCATATTCCCGGGCTTCTCCAGGTGGGACAGAGAACGGTGAAGGAGGAAGATCACCGCATCCTCCACCCCAATGCCATGCTGGTAGGCGAACTGGAGTGGATCCATCGCTGGTTCCACCAGGGGGCGGAGATGAGCAAGGAGCAGTCTCTCCAGGGTCTTCATCAAGTGGGACGTCAAGGCCACCGGTCTGAAGCTGTTCAGGTCTTTGGGGTGGGAAGTTTTTGGTACAGGTACCACACAAGATGTTTTCCACAGCTGTGGTACCCTCCCCAGTTTCAGGCTCATGTTGAAGATATACGTCACAATCCCACACAGCTGGTCTGCACAGGACTTGAGGAGCTTTGCGCTGATGCCGTCCGGTCCCGACGCCTTCCTCGCCTTGATCTTCCTCAGCTCCGTCCTCACCTGGGTCTTGGTCAGGGTCAGGATGGGGGGCTGTGTGTTGGGAGTGGGGGGGGTGTCGGTGGAGTGGGGAGTGGGTAGCAGGACTTGATTTCTTAGAGGCAGCAGTGGTTGTTGTGCAGACAGGGGGGAGGGCGGTTGGTCAAATCTATTGAAAAACAGATTCAGGTTGTTCGCCCACTCCCTGCCCCCCGTGGCCTGGGGGGAGGTATTCTGGAGCCCCGAGATGGTTTTGAGGTTTCTCCAGACCCCGCTGATGTCGCTCTGTTGCAGCTTGTCCTCCATCTTCTTCCTGAAGCTGTCCTTGCCTTCTCTGATCTTTCTCCTCAGCTCCCTCTGTACGGACTTCAGCATCTCCCTGTTCCCCGACCTGAAGATCCTCTTCTTCTCTCTCAGAAGTGTTTTTATCTCAGGGTTGATCCAGGGTTTGTTGTTTGAGTGACGCCGTATGGTCTTGGTGGGAACGGATTTGTCCACACAGAAGCTGAGGTAGCCCGTGAAGGTGTGAATGAGGCCATCGATGTCCTCACCATGTGGATCGCAGAGCTGCTTCCAGGCAGTGGCTTCAAAACAGTCCTTTAGAGTGTCCATTGTCTCCTCAGACCATAACTCCACAGTGTGCATGGCCGGAGGTTGTCTGTGCACTAGGGGTTTGTACACCGGTCGGAGATGAACCAAGTTGTGATCCGATCTCCCAAGTGGGGGGAGTTGTGATGAGGTGTACGCCTCCTTAGTGTTTGCGTAGAACAAATCCAGTGTTTTATTGTTTCTAGTGTGGCATGTGACATACTGGGTGAAAGTGGGCAGAATGGGAGACAGTGAAACGTGGTTGAAATCGCCTGAGATGAGGAGAAGAGCATCTGGGTGTTCTGTCTGCAGCCTGCTGGTTACTGAATGGATGACGTCACGCGCTGTCCCAGCGTTCGCCGTCGGATTTGCATAAACAACAATGCAGATCACGTGTGAGTGTTCTCTCGGGAGATATGTAGGCCTCATGCTAACAGCTAGCAACTCAATGTCTTTGCTGCAGTGTCGTTGTTTAACAGTGATATGTCCCGGTCTGCACCAGTTGTTGTTAACATACATGATCACTCCACCGCCCCTAGTTTTGCCACTCTCTGGTGTTCGGTCAGCTCGTATCGTGTGAAAACCCTCCAGCTCAATGTTAGCATCTGCTGCTAGTTCAGTTAGCCACGTCTCAGTAAACAAAAGGAGAGAGCACTCCCGGTAAGTGCTATCATAACGGGAGATAGCCGCTAGCTCATCTAACTTTCCCAGTATCGACCGTACATTTCCCATGACAACAGATGGAAGGGAGGGTCTGTACCTTATATTTTTTGTCCTCCGCCTTACTCCAGCCCGGCAGCCGCGGCGTTTTCGCCTCAGTTCTCTCGGTATGTCGAGTTTTTCCAGTGGGACCGGGTGGCGGTTAAATGCTAGCAGCTCTTCCCTGTTATATCGTATCCTGCTATAAACAGTGGCTCCGTCCACCGGCTCAGGAGACATTTGGGATGATCTGTGTGTCCGTGATATAAGTGGGGTGAAAAAAAAAAAAGTGATCAAAAGAGAGAGGAAGGGAAAAAAAACTCGGAATCGAGCCGCTGTTGCAAAAGGCAGCCGACTGGTGTGGCGCCGAGAGGAGAAAAAAAAACAACAAACACAGATGCATATAAGGCGATACCCCGCCCCCATCTCGGCCTTTCTGATCACATGTCCGTGATGCTTCTGCCTGCCTACAAACCTTTATTGAAGCGCAGCAGGCCAGCAGTGAAACAAATTAGAATTTGGCCAGAGAGTGCAACCTCTGCACTGAAAGACTGTTTTCTGCACACAGACTGGGAGGTCTTCAAAATAGCAGCCTCCCAGGAAGACAAGACAGATGTGGAGGAGTATGCTGATACAGTCACCAACTACATCGCGAAGTGCACAGAGAATGTCACTACAGTGAAGACCATCACTATGCGGGGTAACCATAAGCCCTGGATGACTGCAAAGGTGCGCTCGCTGCTTACAGCCAGAGATGCAGCCTTCAGAGCGAAGGACAGGATCGCCCTCCGCTCAGCCAGGTCTGCGCTCTCAAAGGGAATTAAGGCGGCAAAGCGCGCCTATGCGGAGAAAATCCAGGGACACCTCTGTGACACTAGGAACACCAAGCAGATGTGGCAGGGAGTTCGGACACTGACGGGCTTTAAGTCTAGGCAAGGGGTTGATGATGACGACGCTTCACTTCCAGACAGGCTTAACGACTTCTTTGCACGTTTTGAAGCATCAAACTCGACAATCAGAGGGAGGGCTGGCCCACCCCCACCATCGGTCGGACCAGCTTTTACCATCAACACAGCGGACACACGGAGGACCCTAACCAGAGTCAACCCACGCAAAGCTGCAGGTCCAGACAACATTCCGGGACGTGTGCTCTGAGACTGTGGGAGCAAGTTGGCGGATGTCCTGACTGACATTTATAACATCTCCCTGAGTCAGGCCATCGTTCCCAGATGCTTCAAGACCTCTATCATTGTACCGGTGGCAAAGAAACCAGTTGTGTCCTGTTTGAATGACTATCGTCCTGTTGCACTGACACCAATTGTGATGAAGTGTTTTGAACGGCTTGTCAAACAACACATTACAGCCTGCCTCCCTGCATCACACGACCCGCTCCAGTTTGCAAATCGTTCAAACCGCTCCATGGAGGATGCTATAGTCACCACCCTACACTCTGTCATCACCCACCTGGACCAGAAAGACACCTACGCCAGACTCCTGTACATTGATTTCAGTTCAGCATTCAACACTATTATTCCCCAGAGACTGATGGAGAAATTACTCCTTCTCGGTCTGAACACCGCCACATGTCTCTGGATCCTGGATTTCCTGACTGAGAGACCTCAGTCTGTCCGGGTTGGAAACAACATCTCCAACTCTGTCACGCTGAGCACCGGATCCCCTCAAGGCTGTGTACTCAGTCCACTGTTGTTTACACTTCTAACACATGACTGTGTATCCAGACATGAGGGGAACCAGATTATTAAGTTTGCAGACAACGCCACGGTGGTGGGACTTATTCAGAGGGATGAGGAATCAATGTACAGGGAAGAAGTGAGAGACCTAGAGGGCTGGTGCAGGGAGAACAATCTGGTGCTCAACGTGGACAAAACGAAGAAGATGATTATCGACTTCCGGCGGTCACAGCCTGAGCATGTCCCCCTCAGCATCAGCGGCCGTTTAGTGGAGAGAGTGGAGAACATCAAGTTCCTCGGAGTGCAGATCTCGCAGGACCTGACCTGGAGCAAGAATTCCTTGGAGATCAGGAAGCGGGCTCTGCAGCCCTTGAGGAGACTCAAACAGGCCTCTCTCCCCATCTGCATCCTCAGGACCTTCTACAGAGGTGTGGTGGAGAGTGTTCTGACGTACTGCATTGCTACATGGTACTCCAGCTGCAGTATGTCAGACAAAAAAGCTCTGCAGAGGATAGTCAAGGGGACTGAGAGGGTAATTGGAGTCTCCCTCCCCTCTGTCCAAGAACTTTTTCAGAACCGTTGTAGGCGCAGGGCACTGAACATTGTCAAGGACCGTTCTCACCCTCTGCATAAACACTTTGAACTTCTTCCATCTGGTAAACGATTCCGGAGCATCAGAGGCAGAACCACCAGACTGATCAACAGCTTCCTTCCACAAGCTGTCAGGATGCTGAACAGTTGACCCGGAATCTCTCATACACACTACTGCACCTACGGACATTTTGTATATTATTTGTATATTATAGTTAGTTAGTTTTTTTCCCCAAGTATGTCTCAGGGATGTGTGAATGGATGGGGGGGTGGGGGTGGGGGGTGAAGCTATGTGGGAGTGTGTCTTAAATCATGCTGCTTCTATTTATATGGATGCCGAGAGAAACGCAATTTCATCTTGCCTGCACTACAGTTGTATGTACAGCAATATGACAATAAAGTTTGATTTGATTTGATCTGATTTGAAATTGTGGCAGGCTAGTCCAGTTTACTCAGATTAAAGGAACACTTTTTAATCTGAGCTTGTGGAAGGATCCCACAAGCTCAGAAGGATCGTGGAAGGATGTTTTGTGGAAGGATCCCCAAAACATTTGACCCAAGTCATGCAGTTTAAAGGCAATGCTACCAAATACTGAGGGAATGTACTGCATGTAAACTTCTGACTGTGAAAAAAGTAATTTTTAAAAAATCGCTAAAAATTATTTAGCAAATAGAAATAATTTTGGTCATCCTAACTGACCTAGAAGAGGAAAAGTTTAGTCTGATTTAATGTCAGACAGTGAGGAAAAAAGGTTATGTCTTTTTATAGTGTATATGTAAACTTCTGGTTTCAACTGTATATATCAAACGCATGTAACATGTGCATGCATGTACTACAGTGAACATTTGCATTTGTTTGGTTCCACGGACTGTCTCTTCCAGCCATTCCAAAGCATGTGAAATGTTCCATTCTGCAGAACAGCAGGGAGTGATCACACTGTCAAAGGTTCCAAACTTTAGGTGTCAAAACCTCTGTCAGTACAGAACACTACAGTGTGAGGGCAACCTAAATTTCCTCTTGGTGGTTTGTTCTCACAATGATAGAGGCACACACACACACACACACACACACACACACACACACTAACTTTCTTCCAGGCGACTCCTGCAACTGGGTGAAAAACAGCCTTTTCTCCCAAAGGTCACAGCCAGATTTGAGTGACAGCTTTAAGTTCTGCGCTCATATAACAGTCTGCTGTGCACACGTCTTCATGGGAAAAGGCCGGGAGGACCGGGAAGCAATTAATCCTGGTGAATAATGGGACAAATGTGGCTGCCATATGACCACTAATGCTCTTTTTTTGTCTCTGGAGGATCAGGGCGACTACAGGAGCCTTGGCGAGACAGCTGCCTGCACACTAATTGAAACATGTGAAGGTGGTGGTATCAAATAATTTCTTGCTCTGTTTCTTCTTAAGCCCAAGAAGACATCTGACTACTCACACTTTATATTTTAAAGATTTAAGAATATTATTATTATTATTATTATTATTATTATTATTATTATTATTATTATTATTATTATTGTTATTATTACATTGATTTAAAAAAACCCAAAAACTACCACTCAAAAAATACACAAATATTGTCCGTTTTTGGCAAAAGGGAGTTACAGTTCAGAATCAGAATCAGTATCAGAATCAGAATGAGCTTTATTGCCAAGAATGTTTAATGTTTAATGTTTCATTAAACATGTCAGCATGACCAAGTATCCACGTCATTATCACCCAGTATTTTGATAATCAATCTTATGTGGATAACAAGCTTTTGTAATTTTTTTTATTAAAAAAGAATGGTTAATAATACTAGCAGATGCCTGGTTTAAATTGTTGGGGGTGACGTCTCTAATGTGTTTTAAGTGTCTGTTGATGTTATAACATTCCATATCCAGATCAACAAAAGAGAGTCCAAAACTGAAAATGTTTATCCTATCAGCAGTGATAAAGGACACTTCTCTTTTGCCAAGATAATCCTTCCACGTGACAGTTATCTTGATATGCTGTTTAATCAGCACATCAAGATGCTGATTAAACAGCATGATTATCACTTCCTAAAACAATAAGGCCCATTATCCTTAGCCCATAGATATCATACATACACACTTGACTGGACTTGGTTGGCAATTTTGCGGAGAACAGATCCATGTTGGGTATGTAATTGTTCTTTTGACAGCTCCTGTAGCATTGTGATAACAGGATACACAAACAATTGTTCATTGTATTTATTGGAATCACATAAGTAAGCTATGTACAGTTGCAATCTATTACTCAACCCCCACTGCAAATTAAGTTTATTGGCAACATGTACAAATTAGGAGCTGTTTGCAATAAACAAATCAAACAAGAACAATTTAAATAGTTCAACACAGCTAATATAACAAGTGGTTTCTCCAAATTCAACACAAAATGCCGCTTTTAATGACTACTACAGCCTCAAAATTGTTCAACCTTTTCATGACAAGCATCTTTAGTACTTAGTAGAGCACTCTTTTGCTGTTAAGACCTGCTGCAAACATGATGCATAGCCTATACACCAGCTTCTGGCAGTGTTCCTGAAGAATCTTAGCCCATCCCTCATGGGCAAAGGTTTCCTCACTAATATTCTTGGGTTTGCATGTTGCAACCACCTTTTCCAAATCCCACCAGAGATTCATTCATTCATTCATTGTATTATTTATTTGAACATCAAGACAAAAAATTTAAAAACAAGGAATCAAAACCAAGAAATATATATATATATATGAACATAACAGAAAAAAAAATCCATCCATCCATCCATCCATCCATCTTCTTCCGCTTAATCCTTTTCGGGTTGCAGGGGGCCTTGTTCAAAAGGAGTGGGAAGAAGCCAACGCTTATATAGTCCCACCCCTTCTCCATAACCAATACCTTATGTCATTCTAGTCATTATCCATGCTATAATTACATTCATTATACAATACCATAATATATAATGCATCATAACCACCATATACCCCCATATGGCTTACAATACCTAGGCGCAATAAATAACCATATAATAATACCCATAATAATAGGTAGCCATATATTAATTACAATAACAACAATAATAATACCACCTGGCCTATATAATACTTTAAATAATTCCATCCTAAGCAACAATCATAATACTATAATACTGTTGTGATATTCTAGTAATAATGATATCAATAATAATAGTACTCAGCATATATATTCAACAATAACTCAGCATATATATATATATATATATATATATATATATATATATATATATATATATATATATATATATATATATATATATATATATATATATATATATACATATATATATGTGTGTGTGTGTGTGTGTGTGTGTGTGTGTGTGTGTGTGTGTAAGATAAGATAAGATAAGATAAGCCTTTATTAGTCCCACAATGGGGAAATTCCAGGATTGCAACAGCACAGGGATAGCAACACTCAGAGCAACAATCAGAAGGCAAGAGAAAAAACAAGAGCAGCAAGTATACATATGTACATATAAATATAAATATATATAGACACACAGTGCGGAGCATTGTAGCTAGATGGGATAGATATATAAATATATAAACACAGTGTGGAGCATTGTCGCTGGATGGAATAAATATATGAGTATATGAACACACAGTGCGGAGTATTGTAGCTAGATGGAATGAATATGTGAATATATAAACACACAGTGTGGAGCATTGTAGCTAGATGGAATAAATATGTAAATATATAAACACACACAGTGCGGAGCATTGTAGCTAGATGGAATAAATATATGAATATATAAACACACAGTGCAGAGCATTGTAGCTAGATGGAGTAAATATATATATATATACACTACCGTTCAAAAGTTTGGGGTCACCCAGACAATTATTTTGTGTTTTCCATGAAAAGTCACACTTATTTACCACCATGAGTTGTAAAATGAATAGAAAATATAGTCAAGACATTGACAAGGTTAGAAATAATGATTTGTATTTGAAATAATAATTTTTTCCAGATACTCAACCTGCTCAAAGGAAGGTCAGTTTTATAGCTTCTCTAACCAGCTAAACTGTTTTCAGCTGTGCTAACATGATTGCACAAGGGTTTTCTAATCATCCATTAGCCTTCTGACACAATGAGCAAACACATTGAACCATTAGAACACTGGAGTGATAGTTGCTGGAAATGGGCCTCTATACACCTATGTAGATATTGCACCAAAAACCAGACATTTGCAGCTAGAATAGTCATTTACCACATTAGCAATGTATATTAGATATTAGAGTGTATTTCTGATTAGTTTAAAGTTATCTTCATTGAAAAAAACAGTGCTTTTCTTAAAAAAAATGACATTTCTAAGTGACCCCAAACTTTTGAACAGTAGTGTGTGTGTGTGTGTGTGTGTGTGTGTGTGTGTGTGTGTGTGTGTGTGTGTGTGTATACTGTATATATATATATATATACTATATATATATATGCCACCGTGGGCTGCACGGTGGCGCAGTGGTTTAGCACTGTGGTAGCACAGTTTTACCCTCGGCCGGGGGATTGCGGGGATCATGAGATCGTGGGTTCGATCCCAGCCCCCGACCAACAGTGAGCTGTGTGGAGTTTGCATGTTCTCCCCGTGTTGCGTGGGTTTACTCCGGGATTTCTCCGGTTTCCTCCCGCACACCAAAAACATGTAGGTTTAGGGCGCTCGCGCACGCAGCGACCAGCAGCCGGTGGCTTGTCGCCAGACTGCAAACCAAGTCTACCTACGGGTACAAATAAGTAACAAAAAAAAAAAAAAAAAAAATATATATATATATATATATATATATATATATATATATATATATTATATTCAACAATAACAACTTTTCTTTATTGACGACACATTGTAATATTACTGTCCTTTATTTTTATATTGTTCAAGAATCATTTCTTTATATGTTGATTTGAATATATGGATGTTTGGACATTGCCTGTGTTTCTCCCCCAACCCATTCCACAGTTTTACCCCACATACAGACACACAAAAACTTTTCCTAGTAGATCTTACTAGGTGCTTTTTAAATTTTATATTCCCCGGGAAATTGTATTTCCCTTCTCTCTGACTAAAAAGATTTTGTATATTATGTGGAAAAAAGGTTTTTAGTGACTTTAAATATTAACTGTGCGGTATAATAATCAACCAGATCCTGTAATTTCAATAACTGAATGCAAAACCAATAAATTAGCATGTATCTTTTGTTCATATGAAAGACAAAAAAATAAAATAGAAAGATGTCTTTACCTTCTTTACATGTTTCAACTGCACTGCAGCCTTCATCAGAACAGCCTTCGTTCTGACGAAGGCTGCAGTGCAGTTGAAACATGTAAAGAAGGTAAAGACATCTTTCTATTTTATTTTTTGTCTTTCATATGAACAAAAGATAAATAATTAAAAGAAGACAAAATGAACCTATTTGACATAATAAATTAGCATGTTCCAGATACCCGACTTTGTGTATAACACGGACTGCCTTTTTTGTAATATTAGCAATGAATTAAGTGCATTTTTATAATTGTTACCCCAGACCTCTATACAATAGGTCAAGTATGGAAGTACCAATGAACAATACAAAATATGAAGCGATTTGTAATTGTAACAATATGTGATTAATAATTATGATCAGGTATAAAAATTATTTAATTTATATTAATGTATTGGAACCTGAGATGAATTCTCGGTTCATACACACAGGAAAAATTATTAAACACTCGTGGTGCACCAGCTCCTCTCTAAGGAGCAATTTAATCTTTAATTTCACTTTATACCTGTTTAATCACTCAATAAATTAATTAATAATCCGTATCTAAATTTTAGTGAATCCGATACTGGGGACTTTGAAACCGTATTCAGAATGAAATGAATTCCCAACACCTTCTCTCATTTTCACATATTTATTAAATGAGATGATGATTAAAAGACATTGCAGTGATTTTATTAACCATGAAATTAAACTTGTAAATGATAGATTAACAATGTAAACATTTGCAGAACCAGGGTTAAAATGTAAACTGAATTTAGATCAGTTTGAGTTAACAGATCATGAAAAACATAATGCAGATTTATGGGGAAAATTAAATTAATTATATGGAAAATTCTGGATTACTCTTAAGAACGGTGTCTTAAGAAAATGAAAGAAAATGAAGAAAATGAAAATGGAATTTTAATGAAAAGGAAGGTTATGTTAATCGCTCTTTAATTTGTATCTGAGTAGATACTCAATTATTATCAAACCTCAGACATTTATTCAGCAGATGAATCAGAATATGGCTCACGTGATTCCTGGCGTGATGGTCGGTTTCCTCTCGGCGGCGTCCTCAGCTCAAGATTTCGTGGATGTTAAGGGGAAATATCTGCCCGCAGATATTTCAGGGTCCACAGTTCGACCTTTATAGTCAAGCGGTCAACAAGGCTGGATTTTGACTATATGACTCACAGTTGGAGTTTAGGTCGAAACAAAGATGGCGATGATGGTTTTTTTCAGTGCTTGGTAACGAGGCGGTGTCTTCTTTCTTCTCCGTTGGCAAGCTCTTTATGCCGCTGTGATGGCAAGCGGCTTTCCCAGGGCACTTTCACGAGGGCATTCAAAAATAATTCTAATAGTTAATCCGATATCAAATTAAAAAAGATTTTCGGACTTTAGATAAAAGAACTTCTGGTGTGGGAATGGTCAATAAAAAGATTATAAAAATAAAGTCAAGATTAAAACTTAAATTAAAATTAAAACGGTGGCTTTACAGAAAGTTTAACAGGAAAAGTTATAAAAAATAAACGTCTAGAAATGGAGTTTGACTCCAAGTTTAGAGTGATAGTTGCTGGCTCCAAGTTTAGAATTTGAGCTCAAGAAAGTCAAGGATTAATTCCTAGGCGTTTAAAGAAAAAACAGAAAAGACACGTGGGAGAATTGTCCTTTTGTTCTCCCGTGGTGCTGTGTAGTCATCTGGTGTGAAGGCAAGCAGAGGGCGAAAGAGCAGAGCCAAAAAGAGGCTGAAAGAGGGCGTTGTTTCCTTTTTATCTGGGGAAACTTTTGTGGGCCTCCGTGATTGACAGGAGCTCAGACCAATAGCCTTCCTTCGTGGGCGGGCTTTAAGAACTTTAGTCCAATAAACAAACAGTCTTTTGTCTGAACCTTAAGAGAGCTGTTGTCACGCAGGGATTGGCCGCTGGCGGTCACATGATTTGAGAAACTTTTTAGCAAATCTTATACACACATTTTAATACTGGAATATTCCTCTATACCCTTATGTATAAACTCTAACCTATTTCAGTGTTCATGCAACTTATGACCAGTGCTTCTAAATTAACATGCAAGAATAAACATTCATTTAAACATGTTAGCATGCACATAATTAAAGGAACACTTTTTAATCTGAGTAAGCTGGACTAGCCTGCCACAATTTCGATATCCAGCTTATTTTTTCCCATTAAAATCTGATGTGTTTTCAAAGTGTTCCCTTTAATTTTTTGAGCAGTATATATTAGTATCATCAGCAAATAATATTATTTTTAATAATTTAGAAACTTGGAATATATCATTTATATATATGTTAAATAATTTGGGGCCCAATACTGACCCTTGGGGGACCCACAGGCAATTCCCATACATCCAGACAGATATTCTCCCATCTTCACAAACTGTTAATACCACACAATTGCAGTTTATCAAGAAGTATTGAATGATTTTGAATTCTTGGATGGAATATGGGTGGGCAATATAAGCTGCGGCTTCAGCCATCACCCATTTCGGATAACTTATGTTGAATTGTATAATCAGAGGAGTTATTGTCTAATTTGACCTCGTTGGATTTTCTTTCCCCCTTTTGCTATATTATTCAGTTCCTTTTAACCTGTACTATCCGAAATAAAGATTCATTCATTCATTCATTTATTGTATCAAATGCTTTTCTAAAATCTATAAATACACCAATTGCATATTTTCCTTGATCTAATGTATTTATTATTTCCTCTGTTGCTTCTATTATTTCTCATGATTTTGTACTCTGTTCTAAATCCATATTGATTCTGATTAAGCAGATCATGTTTATTTAAAAAGTCCTCTAATCTGTTGTTGTGTAGTGGAGCTGAAATGACGAGGTGGCTTTGAATTAAAAACAGGGTTTTTATTGAATAGCTCCTCTATCAAATCTCAACAGGTGCAGAGCTTAGCAGAAGGCAAGAGAGAGATCTCTGCTTTGCTCGCTGGTTAAATACAAGCACACATGGCACCACTCATTGAAACAGCTGACGTCAGAGTCCACTCATTGAAAAAGGTAACATCTCCCCGTTATCTAAATCCCCTATTAGCCCTGTTAACTCCTCCCTTCGCCTTGGGAGGTGATGGGAAAACCTTCTCCTCCCTCAGGGGTGAAGGTGTCGAGTCTGTTGCCATGGCGTCCTGTGACGTCATGGGTCTTCACACGGCGGTGAGATTCCTTTGTTCTTTCAGAGGTGTGAAGTTCCTTTGTATATGTTGTCCCAAACATTTCCACATGCTCTAACCAATGTAGGTATGGAATATCTGAGTGATATATACCACAGGCCCCCCAAACAACTATGAAGGAACACAGAAAGATTCACAGTCTAGGGTAATTACTAAGACATACTACGTGTTACAGCTGTTGCCACAGAAGAAACTTTCAAGCAGCCATGCTCCTAAGAGAGTTCAGTGAAAACATAACGGCATAGTATAATCATAAATCAGTCCTAAACTGTTGTGGCACAATTAGCGAAAATTTGCATAGTGGTGTAATCAGTCCCTGTGTAGTCTGGGTTTCAATCTTCTCCCAAAGCTGCTGTAGGTTGGTTTAGGCGTCCTGCTGGGACCTTGTTGTGAGGAATCTGCAGTGTGGGAAGGAGAGAGATTATCTGTTCCCTGCCTGGGGGCTGAGACTTTCTCCTTGGGGGGTCTACCTCGCCGAGGTGCTCGGGCCAGCTGTGCAGGTCCGTCTCTCAACAAGAAGGCAGGTTTGAGTCTGTCAATGCTGACCGTTTCATTTCTATCCCCATAATCAAGCACAAAGTGTTTGTCACCATTTTCCAGCACTCTATACGGGCCATCGTATACTGGGCGTAACGTTGGTTTTAGAGCTTCATGCTTAACAAAAACAAACTCAGCATTTTTTAAAGTTTGAGGAACAAAAACTCGTGGAAAGGAGTGATGAGCTGGACCGTGGAGAAAGTCCGGACTGTTACTGCCTAAAAACCTTGGGACTGGGAGGTGCCCTGGTTCCGGGTTTTCTGGTAAAAATTCACCTGGTAGTCTGATAGGCTGAGCAAAGACTAATTCTGCAGGGGAAGCGTCTAAATCCTCTTTAGGTGCCGCACGCAACCCCAATAAAACCCAGGGAAGTTTATTTACCCAATTTGTGTCCGTTAATGAGGCCCTGAGGGCGGCCTTTAAGGACCTGTGAAAACGCTCGCATAACCCATTAGCCTGAGGGCGATAAGCGGTGGTACGGTGAATTGTTGCCCCTAAACTGTTGGACATGGCTGACCAGAGCTCTGAGACAAATTGAGGCCCCCTATCTGACGTGATGTCTGATGGGACGCCGAAACGTGCCACCCAATTTGTTAGAAAAACGCGAGCGACTTCCTCCGCTGTGGTTGCCGCTAGCGGGACTGCCTCTGGCCTGCGCGTGGTGCGGTCTATCATTGTTAGCAGGTGGGTGAAACCTTGGGAGGAAGGCAGCGGCCCCACGAGGTCGACATGAATGTGGTCGAACCTTCTAGCAGGGATTGGAAAAGGCTCCAGAGGGCCTTTAGTGTGTTTGTGTACTTTGGCGCGCTGACAAGGAATGCAAGTTTTTGCCCATTCTTTTACGTTTTTGCGTAGGCCTGGCCACACAAACTTTTCGGCAACCATTTTGACCGAGGCGCGCACACCTGGGTGCGCGAGGGAGTGAATTGCGTCGAAAATGCGGTGGCGCCAAGCAGCTGGTACTAACGGGCGAGGTCGGCCGGTTGAAACATCGCATATTAGGGGGGGCACGCCGTCGCGCAACCCTTTTTCCTCCAGCCTTAACCCTGTTGGTCCAGACAGGAGCGCGCGCACGTCCGCATCACTACCTTGCTCTTCCGCCATGGCTGAATAATCTATCCCTTCATGGATGGGTGCTGCATATGTGTTTGCATTAGAGAAAAGCTCAGCTGCTGAAGCAGTGTAATCTGTCTCCTCGTGCTCTGGCGGTGCCACAGCACGAGAGAGACAGTCCGCTACTGCGTTAAGTTTGCCTGCTACGTGTCGAATGTCTGTGGTGAACTCTGAAATCGCAGCTAGCTGTCTTTGCTGTCTGCCTGACCATGGTTCTGAAATTTTAGCCATAGCAAAAGTGAGAGGCTTATGGTCCACAAAAGCCGTGAAACTCCGCCCTTCTAACCAAAACTGGAAGTGGCGGATGGACAAATGAAGCGCCAGCAGCTCTCTGTCAAAAGTGCTGTATTTGCGTTCAGTAGGGTTTAGCGATTTGCTAAAGAATGCTAAAGGTTGCCAGACCCCACTGACAAGTTGTTCTACAACTGCCCCTATAGCCAGGTCTGAAGCATCTGTGGTTAGAGCAATGCGGGCTGAGGGATCTAGGTGAACTAACATTGTGGCGTTAGCTAGGGCGCTTTTTACTTCCGCGAAAGCGCGTTCGTGCTCCGGGGTCCATTCGACCGCATTGGAAGCTTTCTTTTTTCTGAGCGCGTCATATAGGGGTTGCATGAGCTGAGCTGCGTGGGGGAGGAAACGGTTGTAAAAATTAACCATCCCCAAAAATTCCTGTAGCGACTTAACCGTTTGAGGCCGTGGAAAACTTTCTATCGCACGAACTTTGTCTGGAAGCGGAATTGCCCCTGCCGGGGAGACCCTATGTCCCAAAAAATCAATTTGTGATACGCCGAATTTGCATTTGGCTGGATTGATTATAAGTCCGTGCTCTTCCAGCCTCTGAAAAACGGTAGTGAGGTGCTGTTCGTGTTCTTCCTCGGATGAACTGGCTACCAGCATGTCATCAAGGTAGACAAAAACAAAGGGTAGGTCGCGTAGGACTGTGTCCATCATCCGTTGAAAAGTTTGAGCCGCGCCTTTGAGGCCGAATGGCATTCTTAGAAATTCAAAAAGGCCGAAAGGGGTTATAACCGCTGTTTTAGGAATATCTTCAGCTCGGACTGGGACCTGGTGATAACCGCGGACTAAGTCTATTTTTGAAAAAATGCGCGCACCTGCTAAATGCAATGAAAAATCCTGAATGTGAGGAATGGGGTAGCGGTCATGCGCTGTAGCATTGTTTAGCCTGCGGTAATCTCCGCACGGTCTCCAAGAACCGTCGGATTTCGGGATCATATGAAGTGGTGAGGCCCAAGGGCTCTTTGAACGTCGGCAAATGCCTAATTTTTCAAGAGCTGCAAATTCGTCCCTTGCTATGTTGAGCTTGGCCGCGTCTAAGCGGCGAGCTTTGGCAAAAACGGGAGGTCCGTTTGTTGGAATGAAGTGTTTAACCCCGTGTTTGGCTACAGTGGCTGAGAATTTGGGGGTTGTGAGTGCTGGAAATTGGGTGAGGAGTTGCTCAAACTTACCTCCTGCCGTAGTGACGTTGGCCTGCACAGGTGGTGGAGAAACTCGAACTGAGCATGGAATAGAAGCAAAAGAGAGTGCATTAACCAGGCGCCTATTTGCAAGATCCACTAATAACCCATGTGCACACAGAAAATCTGCGCCTAACAAGTTAAAGCTCACCGCTGCTACAACAAATGTCCATCTGTAGCTGCGGCCGTGGATGAGGAGGTGCAGGCTCTTTTCCCCGAACGTGTCGATGTCAGAGCCGTTGGCTGCCACTGCTCCGTTGCTCCGGGTGCCCATGGTTCGCTTTGCGTGGGAGGGCATGACGAAACTCAGCTGAGCTCCCGTGTCGATGAGGAACTGCTTGCCTGTGTATCCATCCGTCACGTATAACAGCTTATTCTTCTCGCTGAGAACTGCTGCTGTTAATGGCCCTCGGCTTTGGCGTTTCCCCGACATCGTAAACTTGCAGGGGGGAACGCATTTGCGGGCTTTCTCTGCGAAGCGGTGGTGATAATAGCAGACGTCGTTCTGCTCGTTGCGCTTGGGCCGCGCCGCTGTCACCGTGGGTTGAGTCTCTCCAAGGCTCGGGGTGTCAGTTCTCAGATCTGCGGATGCCGCTGTGGGTGTCCGTTCTCTGCAGGCATTGACGAGCTGGTAAGCCTCGTTGGCCAGTGTGCGGAAATCCTGATGGTTATTGCACTTCATCCTGGCGAGTGTCCCTCTCAAATGCGGTGGTAGCGTGCTGAGGAAAATGAATTGGAGAAGGAAATTATCATTATCCTCCTCCTTGAGTTGTAGCAAATCCTCCATGAGGGTCCTCGGATTGCTCCCTCTGTGGCCGTAGACCGCCAGGATCCTCTCGGCTCTTTCCTCCGCTGACGGGACATAATTCGCCACGATGGTCGCCTTGAGTGTCTCATATTTGTCCCGGGTTGGTGGTTGCTGGACCAAGCTCCGCACACACTTCGAAGTTGCGGAGTCGAGCTTGGAGATGATGTGATAAAATTTGGTATCATCTGCTGTGATACCCACCAGTATAAACTGGGCTTCGGCTTGCTGGAACCAAGATGCAGGGTCTTCTCTCCAGAAGTCTGGCAGCTTGACAGCGACGGCGTTCGTGCACACCATCATTGTCGTGTTCGCCGGGTGAGAGTGCATTTCTACGGCTCTCGCGGCGGTGTTGGAGCTCGGTTGAGCTCTCTCAGTGCCCTCTGCTGCGGGGAACAGCTGTCTGCTTGTTCCCTCGTCTGCGTCGTCGCTGGCGTGTGCCAGAGCCACCATGGATGAGCAGCTTGAAGAGCGCCTCCGGTCCATATTCTCGCGTCAGGGTCACCAATGTAGTGGAGCTGAAATAACGAGGTGGCTTTGAATTAAAAACAGGGTTTTTATTGAATAGCTCCTCTATCAAATCTCAACAGGTGCAGAGCTTAGCAGAAGGCAAGAGAGAGATCTCTGCTTTGCTCGCTGGTTAAATACAAGCACACATGGCACCACTCATTGAAACAGCTGACGTCAGAGTCCACTCATTGAAAAAGGTAACATCTCCCCGTTATCTAAATCCCCTATTAGCCCTGTTAACTCCTCCCTTCGCCTTGGGAGGTGATGGGAAAACCTTCTCCTCCCTCAGGGGTGAAGGTGTCGAGTCTGTTGCCATGGCGTCCTGTGACGTCATGGGTCTTCACACGGCGGTGAGATTCCTTTGTTCTTTCAGAGGTGTGAAGTTCCTTTGTATATGTTGTCCCAAACATTTCCACATGCTCTAACCAATGTAGGTATGGAATATCTGAGTGATATATACCACAGTTGAAAAGTTTTTCCAGAATCTTTGAAAATTGTGGGAGGAGCAATACTGGTCCGTAGTTTGTGTAGTGGTGTTTATTTCCTTGCTTGAATAATGGTATTACTTTTGCTTTTTTCATTTTCTGTGGGAATGAGCCAGTTTGAAATGGTAGATTACAAATATATGTAAATGGTTTTAATATGCCATCAACAGTTATTTTTACTAGTGCCATATCAATACCATCACAATCAGTAGATAATTTATTTTTACACTTTTCAACAACAGATTTTACCTCTAGTTCATCCACCACTGAGAGAAAGATTAACTGAGGGTTATTTCCAATCAGTGTTTCACGCACGGTGTATCTTCCTTGGTTTGGAATTTTTGCAGCCAACTCTGGTCCAACATTTACAAAAAAATTATTAATTTTATTTACTACCATGTTCTTATCATAATTATCACCATATTTATCAGTAAAATACTCTGGATATGTCGTTTTCTTAGTTCCCTTTTTCCTTAATTTATTTAATATGTCCCACACTCTTTTTACATTATCTTTAATTTCATTTAACATTTTATTATAGTATAATTTTTTAGTAGTTCATATTATTTCAGTTAATTTATTTTTATATGTTTTAGATCTTTTTTCAGATTCTTTAGTTCTTAATTTAATAAAATTTTTATAGAGATAATTTTTCTTTTTACAAGCATTTTGTAGCCCCCTGGTTAACCACGGGCAGTTTTTGTATTTATATTTTTATTAATTTCCTTAATTGGACAGTTTTTATCATATGATTTAAATATACCAATACATTTATCATATGCCAAGTCCACTTCTTTCTCTCTATAGACCACATCTGTCAGGAGCTGAGCCGGCTTGGTTTTCCCCGGCTCAGTCCTGATCTCTCTGTGGGTCTCGGGGCCGTTGTGTTTGCGTGTTTAGTATGTATTTCCAGTGTGTACCGTGCCCATAGCTACTGCTCTGGGGCCGGCAGCTGTGTTTCTGCTGACAGTCTGCCGGTCAGACCACACCCCCCTCACTAATCACCATCAGCTGTTCCCAGCCATTGATCATCTTTCCCGGGCCTCGCCCAGGTGCCTCCAATCTACCATCCCCAGCAATGCGTGTACTTTAGGAGCCTTTTTCCAGTCACACATTGCTGGGTCATTGTGCTAGACATATGGTCGTTAATCGCTGTATGATAGTTTAAGTCACTGAAGGACTGCGTTTCTCTCTGTGCTATTTGGACTAACTCGGACAGCTCCTGTTCTGTGAGTATATGTGTGTGTTCCCCGGTCATCCTCACCTGTAAACTGTGGAGCATCCTTGAGGACTCCTTGAGCTTCGAGGGAAGCCATTGTTGAAACTGTGAGCCAGCATTGTTGTGTTTAATAAATGTGTGTGGTGTTTAATCCTGCACGTAAATCCTTGTCCTTTCCTCCTCCTCCGTGCGCTATGGAAGAGCGCACAGGGAGTTTATGACAACATCCCAATTCTGTAACATTAAGTCATCTTTTTAAAGTATTGATTGTATTTTCTGTTCATATTCTTTCTTTTATCATCGTTTATTATTATTCTTACTCTCATTAACCCCATAATTAACATCTAAAGAAACAAATACAGGCAAGCGGTCACTAATGTCATTTATTAGTATACCACTCACCATATTATATTCAATAACATTGGTAAAAATGTTGTCTATCAAGGTAGCACAGTGTGTCATTATTCTTGTAGGTTTTGTAATCTTTGGAAATAAGGTTAAGCTATACATTGTATCTAAGAAATCTTCAGTTGGTTTATATTGTTTTGCTTTCATTAAATCTATATTAAAGTCACCACAAATAAAGATATCTTTTTGTCTTATTTTTGTATACATCTTTTCCATATCATTTCTAAATTTTTCCATATCAGATCCCGGTGCTCTATATACTGTAGTCGTCGGCCTCCGACGACTACAGTATATACTGTAGAATATAATATACAACTTACTATTATGTTTTTTTTTATTTTCCATCGTAATTTCAGTTGTTAAATATGCCATAATTTCATTCACTGTTGATGTCATGCTGTCCACTTTTTTACTTTTTAAATTTCTATCAACATACAGTGCTACCCCCCACCACTTTTAAATTTCCTATTTTGTGTAAACATCTCATATCCATGTAATTCAAAATTTACATCTTTTTCTTCATTAATCCATGTTTCACTTATTGCTATAATCCTAAATGGGGTCTTAAATTGATTTAAAAACTCCTTAATACTATCAAAGTTGGCATAGAGATTCCTGCTATTAATAGGCTATGCATTATTGTCAATATCTGATGCGAGTTCATAATTCCATTTAATTGTTGTTCATCATAATAAGCACACTTATTGTTAATATGATTAAAGTAGTTGTTATCTGGGTCAATATCACCTAAAATATCTTTTGGTTGCTGTTCAGTATTTACAAAGGTTTCAGCTTCAATTTGACCTAATACACTTCCATTATTAATTGAGGAAGGATGATTGGTTAAAGTTCTGATCATAAGTTGTGTTTACAATGTACACCAAAAGAAAAGAGGAAAAACAAAACAAACAAACAAAAAACGAACAAAATTTCCACTCATAATCTTACTGCACTGTTATTTGTGCATAAGAGCTAAGGTTTAAATTTGTCTAATTCCTCCATTTCTCTAATCACTATTACTTTAGCTTCTTCTGGAGTGCCAAGCAGTTTTATCCACACCTTACAGTTCTTTGTCCATGACGACTGTGTTTTTCCCTGTTTTCTGAGAGCCCTAGCTATTTCAGAGTTCTTTTTTGTTAAATGTTCGTTTACATAGACAGCCGTTCCTCTCAGTTTTCTTGGTTGTCGCAGAAGATCAGTTTTTGCTTTCCTGTTGACAAATTGGATGATGATCGCTGGTTTTCCTTTACTGTCTTTTCTAGGTAACGTGTGGCAAGCCGAAATTGTCTCATTGTCCACAACAATGTTTTTAGAGTTGAAAAAAGTTAATACCTGCTGCTCAAGAGTGTGTGATTCTCCCAATGTCTCATCCTCCCCATCCTGGTTATCAACTCCAGCTGTCACATGTACATAGGAGCAGTGTCTGGTGTTAAGACTGCTCACAATGACATCATCTATTCTTGTATATTGTTCTAACTCATCCACACATCTTTGTAAGAATTTAATTTTCTTGTCTTTGTCTGTAATTTCAGCCTTCAATTCATTCACTTGCTCCATAAGGCCAACAAGCAGCATTTGTTGTTTAGCTATCTTAGATATTTCTTCAGACATAAAGTTTAGTGAGAGTTTGATCTCCTCCAGCTCCTCTCCATGTGTCTGATTCTTTTTCGGAAGCATAATGACTAGTTGGGCTGCACGGTGGCGCAGTGGTTAGCACTGCGGCAGCACAGTTTACCCTTGGCCGGGGGATTGTGGGGATCGTGGGATCGTGGGTTCGATCCCAGCCCCCGACCAACAGTGATCTGTGTGGAGTTTGCATGTTCTCCCCGTGTTGCGTGGGTTTACTCCGGGATTTCTCTGGTTTCCTCCCACATGCCAAAAACATGCATGTTAGGTTAATTGGCTGTTCTAAATTGTCCCTAGATATCTGTTTCCTATAGGCCCTTAGAATAGAGGATTAGTATTAATGAAAGCGCTTTGAGTGGTCTTTGTGACTAGAAAAGCGCTATATAAGTGCAGGTTAGTTAGTTAGTTAGTTAGTTTGATTAGGATCAAGGAAGAGGCTCACCTGTTGGCTAGTTATTGGGTAACTGGATCTGCCGGTGAAGCCGAGGAGGCCAAGGCTCCCTCGGTAGCTAGTGGAGGCCTCCAGATAGCGTCGTTCTACCAGGCGGTGAATCCGAAGCTCTCCCGGTGGCTAACGGAGACCGTTAGCTTGGGTCATAGCCTGGTAGCGGGTATCTGACGGTGAAGCCAAAGCTCTCCCGGTGAATCCTGCAGCTGATGATAGCAGGATAATTTCTGGTGCTACCAGTATCTGGTCCAGCTGACCTCGGATCTGGCTGGAGCCTCAGTTAGCTCCTCCGCTCAGCTCCGCCGCTGTAGTTGAGCTCCGATCCGGCCGGGGCCTCAGTCAGCTTCTCTGCTGTTAGCGCTGCCGCTTACCGCTGCTGTAGTTGAGCTCTGATCCGCTGGGGCTACAGTTGGCTCCTCCGCTGAGCTCCGCCACTGTAGTTGAGCTCCGATCCAGTGGGGCCTCAGCTAGCTCCTCTGCTGATAGCTCCGCCACTTACTGCCGCTGTGGTTGAGCTCCGACCTGGCGGGGCCTCAGCTAGCTCCTCCACTAGCTAGCTCCTCTGCTCAGCTAGCTCCTCCGCTTAATGCAACCGTCAGTTTATGATTCGTAACAACAGGGTGACCTGGGATATTTTCAATGAACTTCAAGTTCAATCAAGGCTGCACGGTGGCGCAGTGGTTTAGCACTGTGGCAGCACAGTTTTACCCTTGGCCGGGGGATTGCGGGGATCATGAGATCGTGGGTTCGATCCCAGCCCCCGACCAACAGTGAGCTGTGTGGAGTTTGCATGTTCTCCCCGTGTTGTGTGGGTTTACTCCGGGATTTTTCCAGTTTCCTCCCGCATACCAAAAACATGTAGGTTTAGGGCGCTCGCGCACGCAGCGACCAGCAGCCGTTGGCTTGTCACCAGACTGCAAACCAAATCTACCTACGGGTACAAATAAGTAACAAAAAAAAAAAAAGTATCAGGAAATCCTGGGAGAAAATGTCATGCCGTTTGTGAGGAAACTGAAGCTTGGGCATCATTGGACCTTCCAACAGGACAATGATCCCAAGCATACCTCAAAGTCCACCAAGGTTTGGTTTCAGAAGAAGACTGGAAGATACTAGAATGGCCATCACAGTCACATGACTTGAACCCCATTGAAAATCTCTGGTGGGACTTGAAAAAGGCAGTTGCAGCATGCAAGCAAAGAATATTAGTGAACCGGAGGCCTCAGCTTATGAGGAATGGATAATAATTCCTCAGGAATGCTGCCTCTCCGGGTTAGGGATGAGGCTTTTGTCCAATTGGAGTAGTTCAAGCATCTCGGGGTCCAGCAGTCCTCTTCAACAGTTTATTCATGAAATGTAGTGGTGTCACCAGTCCAGGTGATGGTGCTATGGCCCATGGTAGGAAGCATGGCACTGTGATTGTGAGATTGTAGTGTGAACGTGCATTCGTCCTCATGCATTCCTCCTCATGATAATGAGGAGGAATGCAATACAGCTCTCCCCACTTTAACTCCTTCCAGCAGCCCAGCTCCCTCAAGCTCCACCCAAAATGACTTGCAGCAGTACAGATTTCAGTCACATCCTTATTTTCATCAAAAATAAACTCTCCAGCATGAATGCTACAATAGTGCTAGTGGAGATATTACACAAATAATTCCAGTAAGTCAGTGAAAGTTCATACAAACTCAAGTAGCCAGTCTCATGGAAGAAAACAGTTGCCTTAAACTAAAGCACTCAGAGAGTCCATACATCTGTCAAAGGTCTGCCTGTCTTTCTGTCTGTTTGTGAGCAGGATTAAGCAAAAAGTATTGTAAAAAAAAGTTTAGAGTCTGTAAGCAACTTAAGCTTTTCTGGCCTGTGAACACCTTGGTTTCTTCCCTGAAGATCTGTAGGAGGCAGCTGTGGAGAGGGAAGTCTGGGCTTCTCTGCTTAGACTGCTGCCTCCGTGACCCCCGACCCCTGAATAAGGGAAGGAGCGATGGATGGATGGATGGACTAAAACTGAATAAATTCACAAGTTAATTAGAATTAGGTCAAGCTTTTTCATCATTGTCCTGTGCAAAAGAACAATATGGTTAAAGAAGAAAGCTTGATATGAAGCCCAAGTTATCATTTGTGTGCATGCTGCATTTTTCTGGGTTCTTCTTAATCCTTGGACTCCCTTGCAGACTAATCTGGCATCTCCTTGCATGCATTACCAGTGTTAACCTTTCCCTCGCTAAGAAGCTCAAGTGGCAGTTCTAAGTGGGAATTATCATCCATTCTCCCCATTTCCATAAACAAGTTGTGACAAAATAATGTTTTGATGAGTTTTAATTAGAGATGTGAGTAAGAGCAGTGGGAACAGACAGCACCACAACAACAAGCCCTCAATTCTTCAGCTAATAATCATGGTAAATAAGATGAAAATTAACTGATGGCTGGAGAAATTAATCACATCGACCTCTGGCAGGTAAGCAAAAGTTCAAATATTGATATGTGAGGCCAGATAAGGGAACTGCCTACTAAATTAATAAATGTCATTATTTGATGTTATTTTGCAAAACAGCTAATTGGAAAGTAAAGTCATTACACTCAGAATCGGTAAAATGACAACCTTCAGTCAGACTGGTTCTCCTGGGTGCTCTCCTATACTTTTAGCGGTCTTAGAAGTAAAAAAAGATTTTTTTTAATTTAATGGTCAGAAATAATGGCTTAGACCTTTGCGCACCGCTTTCGAAACACCTCTGGTTGAACAAAAAACATGTTCTAAAGTGTCCTGACATTTACCTGGGTCACTCACAGGCTTTGTGTCCATCAGCGTGCACACAGGAAGCTCTTTCAGCAACATTTCAATAGATACCTACCAATCAAACCTAACTCCATGACTCTACCTCCAACCCAAAGAAGAGAACCTTTAAAATCAATATGGAAATAAATCTAAAACAAGGACTCTTTCATGACTGTAGGGATTATCTCACTGACAGAAATGTAGATGGCAGTTTCAGAGCATGGACAGTAGTGACTGCTTCCAATTCCTCATACACAGTAGAGTTAGCAGAGCCTTTAGAAAGAGTTTTTCTCTCTCTGCCTTCCTCAGACTGTGTCTATGTTTCTGCCTGGCAACAATACTTCTCTTCACACAGGAGTCTGTACAGTGAGTCAGTGTTCTGAATGTTGCTGGCTTTAAGTGATTTTAAGTGACCAAATGTGTTGTGAAATGTGACATTAAAACAAACCTGATGTTTTACGGCCACTTCAGTTGGATTTTTTAAAGAATCCTATTCTAAAATTTTCCCTTAATTGAGACATTGATATTAAAACACAGATTTCTGTTACTATGTCACTGAACGGTAGATAACAGACATGAACAGCTGCCATGATGATTGCAGGGAAACAAATGCTGTTGGATGTAAAAATAATTGGTTACTTTGCACAACATATATGCACACTAGTGGTGTTGGTTGAAAAAAAAATTAATCTCAATTAATCTTTTGGAATGTTGAGTTAATTGCGATTAATAACAAATTAATCACATGTTTTTCCATACAGATACAATGTACCTTAAGTCGGTAATTTTTCAAGTTTGTCATACTGTTATGAACATGAGAGTGGATAAATATGCTTGCTGTCTTCACCTGCAGGTTATTTAAAGCTCTCAGCATATCCAAAATGATAAAAACTATCCAGAATATTCTCCAGAAAATTCTCAAAAGTAGATTGCTTGTGCAAACAACGGAATGCCAGGGCTCATTAACGTCACTGCAACACAACTCAGCATCCAACCAGCAGCCACAAATGGGGCTTGCTCTTTCTCCCATAGCAAACATCTACAACTTTTAAGCAGATCTACACAAAACCATGGACCTTGTGTGTCACAATAGACACAATTTCCCTTTTAGCAGAAAAATTGCAAACATAAACAAACAACTATCTCGCTCATGATGACACCCTACCATGCAGCAAAACTGGCGGGGGAGTGAATGGACATTACAAACACAGCTTGAGAATTTTTTTAGACTGGTACTCACCAACAGTTGGACCCAAAAGCTATGAGATGAAAACAGGCGAATTTCTGTCCGTGTCAGCTGCTGGAGGTCAGCTACAACCTAGCATGTAGCTACTAGCCAGCTAGCCATCTTCCACAGAAGAAGAACAATAGTGGTGGGAGGATCGATCAAGATATTGATAGTATCGATACCAACATGAGTATTGGTATTGATCAATACTCGTGTAATGGGATAGATACTCTGTGTCTGTCCTGTCTCAGCATGGAGCAGGCACACTTTGCTCCCCTTCTTCTTGTGGTTTTACGGCAGTTGGCAACAAGCATTTAGATGCATTACCACCACTTACCTACTCCTTACTTCATCTTCCTCCCTCTTGTTTTACCATCACTTAACTCGCAAGCAGGCTAAGTTAGCAAGCAGCAGCCGGCAGCGTGCCGTGCACAGTCTGCACACACACACACACACACACGCACGCACGCACACACACACATGAGCAGCAGCACACGGAGCAGAAGAATGGCAGAGAGGAAGTGGAGCTCCGTGTGGCTCTATTTTCAGGCTGAAAATGAGACAACGGCAAGCTGTACAATATGTAAAAAGGCTGTGAAATACAGTGGTAACACAACTAATTTATACAAACATGAAAAATCGCCCAAAAGAAAATGCTAAACTACAGAAATGGAGAGAGGAGGAAAGAAATCCCCCACTCCCTGGCCCTGACACCGACAGACTCTAGGTTGGGGGTCGGGGGATATTTCTTCAAATTTAAGGCTTTAAGGGTTGTTTACTTATTTACACTTTATTCATTGTATTTTCACTACTTGTTTTTATTTTTCACTATTTTTCAAAGTCAGAAAAGAAGTGCAATAAAGGGGAGAAGTTTAGTTTTGTTTTTGTATTGTATTTCCTGAACACACATTCTCCTGGGAAAAAATAATTTGTTGTGGAAGATGAAAGCAGACGAGACAGCGAGCTGAACAACACACAAACTTTATTCAACTTCCAACATTCAACACAAAACAACTGTTCTCTGAGAGCCTGAGCGAACTCTTTTATACACTTTTATTCCTGCCTTCAGTACACAGGGTAAACACATTAACATACAGATGTGAAAGACATGCACACAAATCAACATAACCAACATAACCAACATAACATAACATTGACCCACATGTCACAGAGCAGGTCTTGATACAATACATTTGCACCCCTGCGTTTTCAGGTGTGAACCTGGCACAGCGGGGGACGAAAGGCACATCTTTGTTTGTTTGGCTCCCCTCACCTTTCTCCATTAGCATCCCTAACTATCTTCTTCCCCACTAACCCCTTTGTCCTGGGTGGAGTGCCATGTGTACTGTCTCCACCACACAGTCCCCCCCCCCCCCCGAACACCCAGAAAGGGCTCTAACCCTCTGGCACCCTGGGCTTGAGCTGGCGCCCATTACGGCTGTAATGTGGAGTCGCCGGATCGGCCGAAGCATCTTGTTGTTGAGGTGGGCAGGAGACAAACTCGGCCTCCGGCGCAGAGTCCTATGGAGGGGGAAAGGGTGGAGAGGGGAAAGACCTAGTTTGCTGCCAACAGTTCTCTGAAGGGGGAACACCAACTTGCAGAGCCACTGTAGGTGGGTGTCCGCGCCGGGGAGCTTGAGCAAACACCACCTGTTCGTCTGCCAACACATAAGCGGGCTTAAGCCTGTCAATGCAGACCGCTTCCTTATGCCCCCCAAAGTCAAACACAAAATGCTTTGCCCCAGTTTCCAGCACTCTGAACGGTCCATCATATGGTGGGTACAGCGGGGTCCTGTGTGTGTTGTGCCTAACCAAAAATGAACTTGGCGTTCTGTAAGCTCTTTGGGACGAAGGTGTGGGGAAAACAATGGTGCGCCGGGCCCAGCACATTGGCCGGCCCTGTACGGTGAAAAAAATTGCACGGGCAAGTCGGTCCGGGTGCAGAGTTTTCAGGTAAAAATTCCCCGGGGATCTGCAGCGGCTGAGAAAAAAACGAGTTCTGCCGGGGAGGTTGCCTGATCTTCCTGAGGCGCGGAGCGCAACCCTAACAGGACCCAGGGCAGGCGGTTGACCCAATTTGCATCCGTGAGTGAAGCTCTGAGCGCTGCTTTAAGTGACCTATGAAAATGTTCGCATAACCCGTTAGCCTGGGGGTTGTATGTGTCATGGATGGCCCTCACGAGCCATCAAAAGACGCCACATATCACCGGTGAGTTTGCACAGTTTATTAAAGGAACAGAAAGATGACAAAATAACAAGCCACGGGGGGCTAAAACACACTATGACGATAACTCAGACAATGACAAGGAAGAACGGATTCATAATGAAACACACTTACGAAAGTAGATGAAGGGTTGTAAACGTCTGACCAGAGGAATACTCGATGATGTCAGACGAGGGGTTGTCTGACGAGACTGCCGCACGTTTTGCCCTCAGCTGCCCTCTTAAGTAGGGCTCAAGGCGGAACAGCTGATGAGGCGAAATGCAGCAGAAATGAAGCCCCTCCGAGTGCTGTCACAATAAAAGCTCGGAGAGCCGTAGGGAACACACACATCAGCTGGGCGGAAAATACTGCATGGCCCGAGCGCGGACGAGATCGGCCTTCGAACCACGACAGTATGTGGTGGTGCAGTGGATTTTGACCCCCAGGCTCTGGGCCATCGTGGACCAGAGTTCTGAAACGAGTTGCGGACCCCTGTCAGAAGTGATGTCTGACAGGTTTCCGAATCGTGCAACCCAAGCCGACAAAAAAGCGCAAGCCACTTCCGCAGACGTGGTGGAAGCCAGCGGGACCACTTCAGGCCAATGCGTGGTGCGGTCTACGATTGTCAAAAGGTGCGTGAAACCCTGTGATAGCGTGTGGGGTGGGGGGGCAAATCCACGTGGACGTGGTTGAACCTCCTGGCCGGAATTTGGAACGGCTCAAGGGGGGCTTTGGTGTGCTTGTGCATTTTGGCCCGCTGGCATGCGACACACACTACAGCCCACTCTTTCATGTCCCTGCGTGTGGCCAGGCAAATTTCGCCCCCACCAGTTTAACCGAGGCGTGCACGCCGAGGTGTGAAAAGGAGTGGACTGACTCAAAAATGCAGCATCACCAAGAGCTCGGTACCACCGGGCATGGGCGGCCGGTGGAGACATCGCAGAGCAAGGGAGGGCACCCTTCTTGCACTGCCCTGCTCTCCAATTTTAACCCAGTAGGCGTGGACTGGAGTGCACAAATGTCCGTGTCCCCGGTTTGCTCCTCGGAAATCTGTTCCCATGTAGACCGGGGAGACTAACACGTGTGACAGGCAGTTGGCAATGACATTAAGCTTACCGGCTACGTGCTGGATGTCGGTCGTGAACTCCGAGATCGCAGCCAAATGTCATTGCTGCCGGGCCAGCCACGGTTCCAAGACTTTGGACATTGTGTACATTAGCAGCTTATGATCAATGAATGTGGTAAACTCGCGCCCTTCCAGCCACAACTGGAAGTGGTGCATCGCCATGTGGAGGGCCAACAACTCTCTGTCAAACGTACTGTATTTATGTTCGTTGTTGCACAAAGTACGGCTGAAAAATATCAGTGCTTGCCACGCACGGGAAGTGTACTGCTCCACCACTGCCCCTATGGCAACATCAGACACATCAGTGGTGAGTGCTGTCTGCTCTGACTGGGCAGGGTGGGCTAGCAAAGCAGTGTTAATGAGCACTGTTTTGGCGTTTGTGAAAGCCTGGACTTGCTCGGGAGTCCAGTCGATGTTTTTGGCGGGCTTCTTTTTCTTGAATGCGGCATGCAACGGCTGCATCAGCTGGGCTGCTTGGGGGGGGAAACAGTTGTAAAAGTTGACCATGCCCCAAAATTTCTGCAGGGCCTTCATGGTCTGTGGATGCGGAAAATCCGACATGGCATGCATCTTATCAGGCAGCGGAATTGCGCCCTCCGGCGAAATGTGGTGACCCAAAAAATTAATCACCGGCACACCGAACTGGCATTCTGCCCTGTTAGCGATAAGTCCGTGTGCCTCCAACCTCTGGAAAACTAGTTTGAGATGGGCGAGGTGCTCCTCGGATGTGCTAGCCACCAGAATATTGTCTAAGTAGACAAAAATGAAGGGCAGGTCATGGAGCACCACATCCATCATTCTTTGGAAGGTTTGCACCACACTCTTTAACCTGAACGGCATGCATAAAAACTCGAAAAGGCCGAAAGGAGTTATTACCACTGTTTTGGGAACATCCTCCATGTGCACCGGGACCTGGTAGTAAAAGCGGTCCAAATCCACTTTCAAAAAAACACATCTCAGCCAAGTGCACGGAAAAATCCTGGATGTGCAGTATGGGATACTGATCATGTTCCGTGACGTTGTTCAAGCGCTGGGAATTGCCGCATGGTAGCCACGACCCATCGGCCTTAGGCACCATGTGTAGTGGGGATGCCCACGGGCTGTTGGAGCGCCTAACGATGCCCAGCTAATCTAAGTTGGTAAACTCCTTGCGCACGCTGGCTAGTTTAACTGTGTCCAGGTGGTGAGGTCACATGAACACCAGTGGACTTTTTGTGGTTATTAAATGTTCGACCCCGTGTTTGGCTACTGTAGCAGAAAATGTCAGAACCATGAGTGCTGGGAAGTGTGAAAGTAAATGCTGGTACTTTCCCCCTGGAGCTATAACGTTAGCCTGTGTTGTTGGCCCAACTCCACGAGCTGTGCAGGGCAAGGAGGAAAAAGAGACAACATCCACTAAACATCTGTTGGCAACATCAACTAACAACCCCTAAGCACATAAAAAATATGCCCCTAAAATGGGGACAGAACATGCCATTACCACAAAGTCCCATTGGCAATTGCATCCGTGTAAGCACACCGTCAACATCAGTTCACCAAACGTCCTGATGTTGGATCCGCTGGCGGCCGTGAGCTCGGGACCACTGCCTCCTGCCAATCTGTCTGCGCTGACTGGCAGAATGAGGCTCTTCTGGGAGCTGGAGTCCACTAAGAAATGTCTCCCCGTATGTGTGTCTGTGATGAAAAGCAGCTTGGTCCTGTCACCAGCAGTTGCAGCTGCTACTGACTGCTGGCCGTGCCATTTCCCTGGCTTCTTGAATTGGCACGGCAGCAGACAGTGTTGGGCATTCCAACTGAAGCGGCGGTGATAGAAACAGAGCATCCTGTTCCTGCGTCTCTTGGCGTCCATCCCAGCCACCGCCAGCGGCTCCTCAACCTCGCTAGAGCCCTTCCCGGATGCCGGTGTCGTTGCGTGCACGCTGAGAGTTCTGGTCGCTAGGATGATGCAGTCTGCTTCCTGCGCCAGAGTGCAGTAGTTCTTGGTTACCGGCAGCGGTGAGTTGGCCAGGATCGCCCTCACTGTAGCAAGTAGGTTCCTGAGGAAGAGGTGGGCGAATAGGAAGGATTCGTCATTCTTCCCCATCAATGCTAACATGTTCTCCATCAGCTCCACAGCTGATCTGTCACCGAACTCTGAGTGCGTTAGGAGTCTCTCTGCCCTCTCTGTCCGACAGGGTATACCGCTGAATTAGCATCTGCTTGAGCGCGTTGTATTTCCCCTGGACCCGTGGTTCCTGGAGCAGGCTCGTTACTTGCTGCGTGGCTCACACATCCAGTGCAGCGGCCACATGATAATATTTGGTGTTGTCAGTTGTGATCCCGCGGAGTGCGAATTGGGCTTCCACATGTAGAAACCAAGCGGTCGGATTATGAAACCAGAAGCCTGGGAGCTTGACTGTGACAGTGTATATCGCGCTGATGTTCTCCCTCTGGGTTGTTTCCGGGGCGGTGCTCGGCTCATTCTCCATTGCACGTCTCAGGGTCACCAATGTGGAAGATGAAAGCAGACGAGACAGTGAGCTGGACAACACACAAACTTTATTCAGCTTCCAACATTCAACACAAAACAACTGTCCTCTTGAGTGCCGGAGCGAACTCTTTTATTTACTTTTATTCCCACCTCCGTCACACAGGGTAAACACATTAACATACAGACGTGAAAGACATGCACACACATCAACATAACATTGACCCACATGTCACAGAGCAGGTCTTGCTACAATACATTTGCACCCCTGCGTCTTCAGGTGTGAACCTGGCACGGCGGGGGGCGAAAGGCACATCTTTGTTTGTTTGGCTCCCCTAACCTTTCTCCATTAGCATCCCTAACTAGCTTCTCTCCCACCAACCCCTTTGCCCTGGGTGGAGTGCCATGTGTACTGTGTCCACCACATTGTTTTAAGTATTTTATCCACCTTATTCCTAGGCCCCATGATGCCTTGTGTGAATTATGGTAGCAACTTCTGGTACTAGTTTAGAACATATGGTTGTCACTGAAATGGGACACTTTTCCTTATTAAAAAACAATGACTTTGGCATCAGAAATGTGGGAACACGGCCTTTGGCACGTCAAAAACAGTAATATAATCATACCACTTCCTATGACTATCAAGGGATAGGAAGATGACCTTAAAAAGTGGTCTCACCGACAGTAGCTCTATTTGTTAGTGCCGCTGCTAAGATGCTAGCGCTGTAAACAAATGACCCGTGCTTGCAAAATGAATCACTTTGAGGACATTTTCAAAAGAGATGTAATGCTATTTCCATATTCTGTATTGAAAGACCTGCAAAATGATATTTAATTTGTAAGAAGTGAACAAAAACGGACCCGGAAAAAAGACGATTTGTTTATATTTTGGCCAGGTTGAAAACTCGTGTTCAATCGGTCGGGAGTTACGTCTTCTGAAAAAAAGCATATGTATTTTTAGAAAGTACGATTTCTAAGCTTTCCAATGATACCAGGCACTCATGGAGGTTTTCCCGGGACTTGCCGCTAGCAAACAAAGAAAAAGTCATGATTTATGACTTCTCGTATGTGGATTACACATTAAAATTAATTTGAAAAACTTTTAAAAACGCTATTTTAAATGCCCCTGCTACTCCACTCTTACTGACTGATTTAACACTACTGCAGCCGAAACCGGAAGCTCCGCCCATAATCGTTCCTACAGCAGCAAACAATGTGGATATCATTTGCTGTGGAGTGGTCATTTTGTAAATTTTGTTTATTTAAGAAAAAAAATTGTTACATTTCTATTGTTTCTGAACAAAAAAATTTATTATAGTAAAGTGTTTTCTGTTTACCTATAAACTTTGGCCAAATTCTGTCGTGGGTTTTAGCTAATTAATAATCCAAAGGAAAAATTACAAAACACTTAAAGGTCATGAAAATTCATTCAGATTTAGTGATTTGATGATGCATCCACCTTAATTATTAAAAAGTATCAGTATCGGCGATACTGGCCCTGTATTTACTTGGTATCAGAGCAATACCAAATCTTGCAGTATCGCACACCACTAAAGAACAACCCAACATCCACACAAAGTTTTGGAGGAAGCTGTTATGTCCGTAATAGCACCCAAGGATGATGCAAGGTGTAAGACTGAACACAGGTTTATTAACAGGGACCTCACAGAGTACAGGCGCATCCGCCAGGCAGAGATGTGGTCAAGAGACCGCCCCTCGTGCCCGCTGCCCTCTTATACCCATGGGTAGTGGCTGAACCAGAAAGGCAGAGCCACCACCCGTACCACACAAACAAGAGCCCCAAACTCCAACACAACAGAGGCTGTAACAATTATCCAGGTGAGAGCTCTGACAGATAACGTTGTAAACGTAAGCATGACAGCACTTTTGGGGATATCAACAGCTGTAATCCAGCTTGTTTGACTTGTCATGTCTGTGGCCAGAGTGGCTTTGATACAGAGAGCCGCTAGACAAAAAGTAATGTTTGCGCTTTCTGCCGTTAACTGCAATCACCAAATTTGACGTCGTTAAGAGGTACAAAGCGTTAATGGGCGATTAACGCAACAATGCCAACACCACTAATACACACACACACACACGTATAAAACCCTGAAACAAAAGCTGGAACTGACTGTTTTAAGCATGTTTTTAAAGAACGGCAGAAATGGCAATGATATGACCAAGATTTATGGCCCTTTTCCTCTAGCACCTACTCAGCTCGACTCACTGTGACTCTACTCATCCTGACACAGTTATAGTCATTTTGATGATGCCACAGCATCATTGATGACAATGATGCCGTGGCTGAGTCGAGGCCACTCTCCCTCCTGTTGCTCACTGGTTAGTGCCTGTAATGGTTGAACCACTTCCAGCCTTTTCTGTTTGACCCACTTCAGCCGTTGTGGTCCTTGATGGTCTGGTAATAAGCTTTTAATGTCCAATGGTACCCGTGAGTGGCCATCAGCTCAGAGACCTCCTGGGATACTTTCATTTTGGGTTGCTCTGTCTAGCTTCCTCTGGATTCTCTTGTCAGCCACCAAGCACAGAAGAGTCTGCACCTCGTCATTGGACCACGGTGTTGATTTGTGTGTAGCCATTCATCTTGTTGATTATCACAGAAATAATAAAAACTCATGCTCGCTGTTGCCAAATTTGCAAATGGTGGGTTTGATTCTTGTGAAGACCTCACTCTCATGACTCACCCAGTGACGTTAAGCCCTGGCCAATCAGTGGCCTGCAGTCTGTTGATGTCACATTTTCAGCTTGACTCAGCTTGCTTGGAGCCCCGGCTGAGAAGGTACTAAAAAAGTATCTAGTACCAGGTACTAATGGAAACCCCTACAAACCGAGTTAGAGTCAAGGCCAGTCAGGATGAGTAGGTGCTAGTGGAAAAGGGCCATTAGTAGACAAGCATGTTAAAGGTAAAGGCTGTAGAACCATCTCCAAGCAGCTTGATGTTCCTGTGACCACAGTTGCCAATATTATTAAAAATATAAGGTTCATTGGACTGTAGCCAACCTCCCAGGACATGGATGCAAAAAGAAATGCAACCCCAGGTTTATCAGACGAATAGTGCATATTGTAGAAAAGAGTCTAGGAAACCATTGAAAATCATTCTAGCTGTACTCCAAGGTCAAGGTACGTCACTTTGTAATTGCACCATAGGTCCCATTTTGAACAATAATGGACTCCATGAAAGAGGACCAGGAGGGCTCCACTACTGACAGAAGAACGTTAAAAAGCCACACAAAATGCATGCTGACAAGCCCCAAAGCTTCTGGGAGATTGTCCTTTGGACTGATGAGATAAAACTGGAGCTTTTGGGCAAGTCACATTAGCTCTGTGTTTACAGAAGGAAAAATGAAGCATATGAAGAAAAGAACAGTGTACCTACTATGAAACATGGAGGTGGCTTGGTTATGTTCTGGGGCTGCTTTGCTGCTTCTGGCACAGGGTGTCTTGAATCTGTGCAGGGTACAAAGCTCAAGACTATCAAAGCATTCTGGAACGAAATATGCTGCCCAGTGTCATGAAGCTTGGTCTCAGTGTCAGGTCATGGGCCCTCCAATGGGATAATGAAACCACACAGCTAAAAACACCCAAGAATGACTAAGAACAAAACACCGGACTATTCTGAAGTGGCCTGCTATGAGCCCTGATCTAAATCCTATTGAACATCTGTGGAAGGAGCCGAAACATGCCATCTGGAGAAGACACCCTTCAAACCTGAGACAGGCGGAGCAGTTTGCTCACGAGGAGTGGGCCAAAATACCTGTGAACAGGTACAGAAGTCTCATTGACAGTTACAGAAATTGCTTGATTGTAGTGATTGTGTTGTGCATCAAAATACACTACCTGGCAAAAAAAAAAAAGTCACCACCTGGATTTAACTAAGCAAATGGGTAAGATCCTCCCATTGGATAATTACTGCATGGAACCCTAACTGATGCATTGAGTAGCTTCTCATTTGTTAAACAAGTGTGGCAGGGCGGTGGATTTTTAAACACAGAGCACAACAATGCCACCAGGGGAATTTTGCCCCAGGAAATAGTTTTTTTTATAACCCAAGACCACTAAGGTAACACATGTTCGTTACACACATAGATCCAGAGATTTGATTCCATTGGTAACAGATAATTTTATTAAACAATAAAAAAGCAATCATTTAGTTTGTAATTAAACCCACAATACTTGCTTGTTTCCTACAATGAGTTTAGCTTAAAAATCAATTTCAGTTAGGCAAGAGCATGCCTAGGATCAGGGCTGGGGCTTATTGGGATGCTGACTAAACACTACGTGAACTGCACACCAACCATATGGACACCCTGCGTGCACTTTGGAGGGAGTCGTGAAGGAAAATCACCATCAGGGGAACCGGCTGCCACACACCTCAGGCCCACAGCTCCTGTCATGCAACAAAAGAAATTTATTCAGTATTGCACAATAAAAAAAATGATTAAAACTCAGGGCAATAAAAGCAAGGTTGTCAATAATTTAAAAAAAGACAGATGTAAAAGCAAAATTATAAACAAAATGAAGTAAACCCAACTCCCAAGCTAAATTTGTACAACAGGATGGAGTCTACTTAAATCAAGAAATAACAAAATATTGTAATGCAACAGAACAAACAATACTAGAAAAACAAAGCAAAAAACACAGACATACTAAAAACACTGGATCTATAGGTAAAATGGAAAAATAAAACCCAATTAGTTAAGGAATAAAACGAAGCACTGTGTAGCACTCTATTTATCTTATGTCCTTTATAAAGTTTTGAATGAATGAATAAAAGACAAGACAGGATGATGCAAAACAAAACAAGACAAGACAGCAGTTTTAGAGCAAGTGGTGGCCGCTGGAGACGAGCCGCACACCGTGGCAGTGATTGTTTAAAAAAAAAACCCAAAAACATTATCCATTAGAGCAACATAAATAAGACCGCTAATAAGGGATAGTAGGGAGCAGCATACATACAGAAGGCAAGTAGCTCCGCCTGCATGTTGAGATGTGGGAGGCACAGTGGCTCGACCGTAAAGGCAGAAAAAGTGAGTGAGAGCAAAGAAATCATTTAACACACATGCGCAACACAAAAACGGCAGCTAGGCATTTAAAACTTGCCTACCTTAACAAAGGAGAGCCGCGTGAGTCAGACCCTGTTGTGTCCGTAAAACGTGGCGCAATGATGAGGCGAATGGTGAACCACGCAGGACTTTATTATAGAGTCTGAGTATATATACAGACGCTCCCACTAGGCTGAGAGGTGGTCTGCATTGCTCTTGTTCCCTATTGTCGCTGTCCGGGTCCACAACCTGCACCGTTGATTGTGAGTCAGAGCGGTGTAGCATAGCTCTCTCACTGAGGTCACGTAATAATTTGTCCGCTGCTTCACATTGCTGAGCTACCTCCACAGCCGTGGCTAACGTCAGTTCGCCAGAGTGCGTTAGAAGTCTCGACCGCGCTGACGAGCAAAGTGTGTGCTCCAGCAACTGATCGCGGACCATCTCTTCCTCCAAATCACCAAACTGGCAGTCTCTGGCCAGCTGCCGCAGGTCCGCAACATAATGTTGTACCGACTCGCAGATCCGATGGAGGTGCTGACGAAACTGGATCCTCCGGACGATGGTGTTTGCAGGCGCATGAAAATGTTGCGCCATTAGCTCAACCACGTCCTCAAAGCTATCGCTAGCACCCAAGGTAGCAAGGACATGCTGTCCTTCCATACCTAAATTGTGGACCAGAATTGCCCGTGCCCGTTCCTTCTTCAGTTCACCAAGGTTTAGTGCCACCAAGTAATTTTTAAATGCAGCGAACCATCTCACCCAAGGCACCGGAGGTTCTCCTGGAGACTCCAAAAATGGCCAAATTGAAGACCCACCAGCATCCATAACTTTATCCTCATCGCCAAATGTTATGTCCGTAAAACGTGGAGCAATGATGAGGTGAATGGTGAACTACATAGGACTTTATTATAGACTCACAGTATATATACAGACACTCCCACTAGGCTGAGAGGTGGTCAAAGAGACCGCCCCTCTACCGCACGGCCCTCTCATACTCCGGGTGATGTCACCACCCGTGTTACACCATAATGAGTCCCACGAACAATACAACAGACCCGAGTGGAGTAGAGCAGACCACTGCGACAAAGCTCACAGCCAACATACTGCAAGCACAGTAATAATGTCAACCCCGATGCCAATAATCAGCAGAGCACAGAACGTGGAAATACCGTGATTCCTATTCAGAGCAGCACACCAACGCACAAGAGCCTCACATGCCAAACAACGCACCACACCAGCAAACAGCTGTCTTGGGGAATGGAAGGGCATAGGTTGCAGGTGAGGGCTGGCGCATATATACGCCATGTTCACTCACACCGCTGCCCATCAATTTAGGTGCCACAACAGACAGGGGCGTAGAGAGGTGGAAAAAGAAGAGAGGAAGTCCCTCCTGCTACACAAGCATGTTGCAAGACACATCCTGTGGTGGCGGAAAAGATGTTAATTTGTTTCAGAAGCGTCAAACTACTGGCATGCATCGAGCAAAGAAAAAAATCCAAGGAGATTGCTGAAATTACTACAGTCGTGTTAAGAACTGTCCAACGCATTATTGAAAACTGGAAAGACAGTGGGGAACCATCATGTTCGAGGAAGTAAATGTGGTCTGACTCTCCGACTCTCCCATCATCAATACAAGATCTTGTTGAAAAATTAATGCAACTTTTGATGGAAATAAATGTTGTGACTTTGCAGAAGCTTAACAAAATGATAGCAAATTTATAGGAAACAAATACTAAATTTATTACAACAGTAATAAATTTGTCAGGAAAAAGTGGCAAATTTATTTAAAAAAAGTTATAACTTTCCAAGAAAAATGTTACAAGAAATGTGTGCACGCTTCTGCATTTGGAAGTTGTGTTGGTTGTCATGAAAATGTCAACTTTTTCTTGTAAATTTGAAACTTGCTTCTAGAAAATAAATTTGTGACTTTTTAAATTGTAACTTAGCATCTTTTATTATATTTTTGTACCTTTATTCCACAAATTTGTCCTAAAACTTAATTTATATCTTTGTAGTTGTACCATAAGCTAAATTTATGAATAGCCCCCACAACCCACTGTTACGTATGGTAAAATACCTCTATAAAGGATGAGGCCAGGTGACTGGACGAACTCAGCTTTATTGAACTTATGTAGTCACACGGACGTACAGCAGACACCAGGCAGAGGGCACAGGTTGAAGAGACTGTATAATGGATGCCCTCTGCTATTTATAGGGCGGTGCAGTGGCGGAACAGGAAGTGGCCGCCACTACACCGCACTTCACAATAAAGGTGCAAAACCCCCGCACCACATTTCCTCCCCCCCTTAGAAAGTCCAAAACCACTCACTCAATTAAAACCCTTCCCAATTAGGGACCTGAATCACGCACTAACAAAACGAAAACTGATGTCTCTAAATGGCCTAACACATACACACAACAGAACCTAAAATAGGGCGGATGGGTGGACTACCGTCCTGCCCACATGGCATGGTGGATTATTTTGACACCTGTTAAATTAAGAGAAAGTCCATTAATAAACTAAAATCATTGTCGTGCTCCAAAACTAATAAAAGACACACAAAACAATAACATTTTACTGCATACATAAACATATAAACAACAGAACTATTTAACAAAATGTACAGCGCTTCCCCTTGGGCAGGAAGAGTAGAGCTGGCATGGGGCAGGGGGGGGGGGGATGGCAGCTGAGCCCTGGGATAATGGCTGATCTCCCAGACAAAAACACCACCTCTCATCACCACCAACTGCCGCTCTTGTCCAGCCCCGTCACCAGAAGCCTCTTCCTGGACACGCCGGAGCTGATTGGCGTGCCTCACCCAACTGTCAGACAGCTGGAAGTACGCTGCGGCCCGCTTAGCCATGATGCGAAGACACTCCTGATGTTTTGCTGGCTGTTGTCTGGCCCATCTTTGCCGTGGACGTTCCTCTCCTCAAACCCGGACCGAGTCCATAACCCTAAGAGGGGCTTGGTTCATCCTGACATGGTACTGCTTGGCACGTGGTTTTCTCATGCCACTCGGTCTTTTCCCGTCCTCTTTTGAAGCAGTCGTAGCAGTCACCATCGTAGCTGCAGATCCTCCATCCCTCTGTGGCCGAGCTCTGGAGGAATCTGGGGCTAGCACATCGGCGTCATTTGCCACTGCAGGCACCTCGCCGCCATGCTCGGTACCCCCCTCTACCGTTTCCCGAGCACCGGCACTGAGACCCTCCTGCACCGAACTTGAGTGAGACTGGTTCTGCTTGACTGCCATGGTGTCCGTTAGTTTTTTGTCCCACACAACATCATCATCGACCACCGGAACTGGAGGGTTCCACTGGTCACAACCCAGCATTTCCTTCCCAGTGCCGTCTTTAATGGCGAGACCCAGTCCACAGAACAAATCACAGCCCATGATTTTGTTGCCTTGGGCAGTCACGTGGAGCGTGAAGTCAATCATCATTGCAGACTAGCACCAAACTGTTAACTCCAAAGTCCCAACTGCACACAGCCTGCCACCTCCATAACCATAAAGCGGCGCTGGGTTACTTTTTATCCTGTAGTAGGGGAAAAACTTCCTCACCATGGCCCAATTCAGCATCGACCCCTCCACTCCCATGTCAGGCAGCAGCGGTACCTCCACGCCGTCCAGCTCCACTGAGCAGAATGTGTACCTGTTGATACTGAGGGACACAATATGGATGGTTGTTGGGGGTGTGTGTTGATCTCTTCCATGGGCTCTCGGCTCAGATACACGGCACACTCTAGCGTAATGGTTCAAGTGTCTACATCTGCTACAACCCTTCCCTCTAGCTGGGCATTACCTTATACCTTATTCATGGACCCGCAGCCCTTGCAGAGGGGTTTTCCCGGGGCAGACCTTCGGCTGGCAGTATTGGCTTCCGTAGTATTGTCGTCCAAGCTATCCTTGCTATCCGAGTCCGCTACTAATGCCGCGGTGGGAGGCTCTGGCGGCTGTTGTGACTGACGCCAATTTAGCTCCAAAGCTAGCTTGACTGCGGCCTCCAATTGGAGAGCTAGCTCGACAGCTCTGGCTAACGTTAGGTCACTTGGCACCGTGAGTAGCCCAGCCCTTTTAGCGGTGCTGCTCAAGTGCTCTGCAAGCTTGTCATGTACTAATTCATCCTCCAGCGGCCCAAAATCACACTTGCTAACTAGATGCCTCAAGTCGGTGACAAACTGACGGATAGGCTCACCCACACATTGATGTTGCTGCCAGAAATGAATCCTCTGGACAGTCAAGCTATCCAGGGTATGAAAGTGGCTAGCTAGCAGCTCGATGATATCTCCAAAAGAGTCCGAAGCACCAAGTGTGCGCAGGTCACGCTGGCCCTCAATCTCGAGGTTGTGAACAAGAAGGGCACGAGCTCTTAACTTGTCGAGCTTACCCAGGTTGAGCACGGTGATGTAATTCTGGAAAACCTCGAACTATCTCGGCCAAGGCACCGGCAGCTTGACCGGGAGCTCGAGGAAGGGGCGAAGTGGTGTGATACACACCTCCATGACTTAATCCTCGATCGCCAAATGTTATGTATGGTAAAATACCTCTATAAAGGATGAGGCCGGGTGACTGGACAAACTCAGCTTTATTGAACTTATGTAGTCACACGGACACACAGCAGACACAAGGCAGAGGGCACCGGTTGAAGAGATCATGTAATGGATGCCCTCTGCTATTTATAGGGCGGTGCAGTGGTGGAACAGGAAGTGGCCGCCACTATACCGCACTTCATAATAAAGGTGTTAAACCCCAGCACATTTCCTCCCCCCCTTAGAAAGTCCGCAACCCCCACCTCCCTTGTTTAAACAAACACAAAATGCTGACGCTTAGGGCAATTAAAACACAGAAGTGTCTACAGATAGGGAATACCTGTATCCACTGCCTTAAAACACTAACCTGAAAGGAGAGAGGAAGGAAGGAAGGGTTACAGCTGCTGTGGTAAAGTCTATGCAGAAGGGAGAAGGGGGAGTGGCAATTCGGAGTAATCATGCATTCACATCAAACACAAAGCGAACATGTAAGGTTAATGTACACATGTGGAAAAAATACCACAATTTGCGTATTTGTGCCAGAGGGAGATTGTAGTGATAGCTAATCAGCTTTGGAATAAAAGTATCAACCTTGAAAAGTAAACTAGTTTAAAAATGAGACTGCCACTTACCTGCAGACAGATGGACTGGAGCTCTACAGAGCTGAAATGAAGTGTCAGGAGGAGGTATTCTGCTATGGTTGTGCTAACAAGGGTTAGCAGCCTAGCACTGTAAACAAACAGGCGTCATCTGGGTGCCATTTCTCCCAGGAGGCAGTAACATTCTCTTAGCTTTGTGCCCCACTGGATAATGTTGAAAACCTAAACATGACAGCATTTTGGGGATTTCCACAGCAGGTAGAATGAAGCTGTAGAAGGTAAGAAGGCAGCCCCGCCTATCTGTAACTCATGGTGGATGTTTACATGAAGTTAACATGTAATTGAGCCACGTGAAAAATTTGCGCTTTTTACATTTAGTCTGAATGCACCTTCAGGCACCAGGCCACATGGAATTATTTGGATGTCAAAATATAATCAGATGTTAAAACACATTTGATTGGTAATGGGTGTCTCCGTGGGGGAAAATTAAAATGTATAATACCTTCTTTTTTTTTTTAAAACAAAACTCTCCAAAAGGACACTTTGGGGAGCAAAGGGAAAAGGGGCAGCCTTAGGACTTCACTTCAAATCTATCTGTGCACAAGACCGTCTTAATGAATGGGCTAGGCTGGGCTGAAGCCCAGGAGCCTACAGAAATCAGGGGCCTATCTTGAGCCAACAAAAAAGATCACATTGCTGTTAATTGGTCAAATTCTATGACCATCACTTTATATTCATGTGTGGCTTCTGATTGGTCTAATTTACAGGTGCCTCACGTGGGAACCACGTAACAGTAGCCTATCAGAGGAGTTGTTTTGACATGTGACTATGCAAGTGAAAGTGAGAGGTATTAGCTCAGTGAAAATGTCCAGAAAAAAGTTTGAAAGTGGCGCTCATAAAATTATTGAGAGGACAAGAGTTTAGGGAAAATGAATTGCTCAAAAAATCCCAAAGCATAAAGGATTTTTCTAAGATGGAGCATCAAGTGGAGGCGGCTGCTAATTACTGCACCCAGGACACATGTGGGCCATTAAAGTACTCACCTGGAGGAGAAGGGTGAAGAGAGAAGAAAGGCAATAATTGCTTACATCAGACAGCTGTGCATGGGACAGTGGACTCCGAAATTGGTAAAAAGTAGACTGGATCAAGCATGCATCCATATTCTATGGATGTATGCTTGCATGCTTGCATGCATGCTTGGATGCATGCTTGATGCTTGTATGAATATTTGTGAGCTGGACTTAAAGACATAATGAAGGATCTTTTTTAAGAAGACCAGAAGAAAACACTTCTAAAAAGGTAAGCCATGCTATTTGCAGTGCTTTCCAACAACCTGTGCAGGTTTTTTTTTTTTTTTTTATTGCTGCTGTTGTGCATTGTTTGAATCAGGAATACTTCACTGATGTAACTTTATGCTGAAGACAGTATCTGCCACACTGCAAAAATGGAAATCTCAGTAAGATAAAATATCTTAAATCAAAGCTTTATGCTTGTTCTTCTCTCACAAGATAATTTTGACAAGAATTTATTTTTGTTGTGCAGTTTTCTGTAAGATTTTACTTGCTTTACGAAAATTGTACTTGTTTTAAACAATTTAATCTTACTTTGTTGGCAGATATTTTTTTTTTACGTTTTTGCTTATTTTAAGTAAAATTATCAGCCAACAGAGCAAAAAAAAATAAAAAAATTATCAAATATCTTAAAACAAGTTAAAATTATCTGAAAGCATGTAAAATTTTCTTACACATAAACTGCACAGCAAGAATAAATATCTTGTCAGACAAAAAACAGGCATAAACAGCCTTAATGTATTTCATTTTACTTATATTTGACTTTTTGCAGTGTAGTTGTGTTTTCTAGCTCACAGTTGCATTATTTCTCAAAGAGAAAGAAAAATAAGGCCATTGAGGCTCAGGAGGTACAGCAGGTCACTCAATCACTGGAGGGTTGGCGGTTCAAATCCCACGCCCCCCCACCCACCTGGCTGTTGAGTCCTCGGACAAGACACTTTATCCACCTTGCCTCCAGTGTGTTCATGGTTCATGACACTGATGTATGAATGTGAATAAATATTTGGTGGTCTTCCCATTTATTGGTAGCACTATTCTTCAAATAATCAATTCTTCATTAACATTAGGCCATGTACTGCAGGCTTTTAAAATTGCTGTAATTAAACCCTTACTTAAAAAGCCAATGCTGAATCCAGGAGTTTTAGCTAACTATAGACCAATCTCTAATTTGCCTTTCATTTCAAAAATCTTAGAAAGAGTTGTTGCTACGCAATTATTTGACCACTTGCAGGGAAATGGTTTATTTGAAGAGTTTCAATCTGGGTTTAGAATCCATCAGAGTACTGAAACAGCTTCAGTGAAGGTCACTAATGACCTCTTTATCACATCTGACAATGGACTTGTGTCTGTACTTGTCCTTTTAGACCTTAGTGCAGCTTTTGATACTATCGATCATAATATTTTACTTGATAGATTAGAACACCATGTTGGACTTAATGGAACTTCATTGCAATGGTTTAGATCTTATTTATCTGATAGGTTCCAGTTTGTTCATGTCAATAATAAGTTTTCTTCCAACTCAGAGCTCAGTCACGGAATTCCACAGGGATCTGTGCTAGGCCCTATTCTTTTTCAAATCGTATCTTGATGGCAAAAAATAGCAAATAGCATTCACTTTTATTTTATTCTCACCTCTAGATGACCAAAGTGCTTTACAGATACTGCTATCCACCCATTCACACACACATTCACACACTGATGGCGGCGTAGCTGCCATACACCGGTGCTGGCCCTGTGATGACTTGTAATTTCCTGCTATTAAATTCAGATAGGACTGAAGTCATTCTAGTTGGCCCAGAAAACCTTAGAAATACCTTTGCAAATCAAACTCTTAGTTTGGATGCGGTTACTCTTTCTCTTAATAGTTCTGTGAGGAACCTTGGAGTTATTTTTGATCAAGATCTGTTTTTTAACTCATACATTAAACTTATTCCTAAGACTACTTTCTATCATTTGCGTAATCTTGCCAAGATTAGGAGTATCTTTTCTCAGAGTGACGCTGAGAAGCTGATCCACACTTTTGTTAGCTCTAGATTAGATTATTGCAACTCTTTATTATCAAGTTGTCCTAAAACAACTTTGAAAAGTCTTCAGCTGATCCAAAATGCTGCAGCAAGAGTTTTAACAGGTACTAGAAAGAGAGATCATATCTTTCCGGTTCTGACCTCCCTTCATTGGCTTCCCATCGAGTTTAGAATTAAGTTTAAAATCCTTCTTCTCCCTTACAAAGCTTTAAATAATCAGGCCCCTTTTTATTTAAAAGATCTGATACTACCCTATTATCCTAACAGAGCACTACGCTCCCAAAATGCAGGATTACTTGTAATACCTAGAATCTCTAAAAGTACAATGGGAGACAGAGCTTTCAGTTATCAAGCTCCTCTCCTGTGGAACCAGCTGCCAATCTGGATTCGGGAGTCAGACTCGATCTCTGTTTTTAAGAATAGGGTTAAAACCTTCCTTTTTGATATAGCCTATAATTAGGGTGGGATTATGTGCCCCTGAACCCTCCCTTAGTTAAGCTGCTAATAAGTTTAGAAAGCCGGGGGTCCTCCAACAATGCACTGAGCTTCACTCCTTTCTTCACTCTCAATGAAATATGTTTGATGGCCATTAACATCTGTTTGTTCTCTCCCATAGATTGAGTCCCCCATGTGCTGTTTGCTCTCTACATGCCTATTCTTTTCTTCTTCTCTATCCCCTCAACCCCCAGCCAGTCGCAGCAGATGACTGCCCCTCCCTGAGCCTAGTTCTGCTGGAAGTTTCTTCATGCTAAAAGGGGGTTTTTCCTCTCCACCATCTCCAAGTGCTTGCTCACAGGGGATCGCCTGATTGCTGGGGACTTTCTGCAATAGTGGGGTTTTCCCCTACAGTTGAAAGTGCTGTGAGATGACTGTTGTTGTGAAATGGTGCTATATAAATGAATTGAATTGAACTGAAATTACAGTAAAATTTGTGCTGCTGCATGTAACTTTAGCCTACTCTTCAATTTTGGAGTGCCTTTTTTTTGGTTGAGCACCTGTGCCTCTCTGGCTTCAAGGTGGATTCACACTACAAAGTTTGGACCGACTTTTACTGACGTTTTGGCAAATGTCTGGTTCTGCCAGCAAAAATTAATGATAGTTGGTGTTTGTTGGCAAATGCTGGTGAAAGTTGTGTTCTTTGAAAATTTTCAGCCTGCTGAAAATTTGCTGACGTTTGGAAATACACGTTGGTGAAAGTTGTGCTCAGTTTGTAAAAGTTCCTGGGTGCTGGGCTACGTTATGTAGAGTTTACCTAAGTCTGCCTGAGATGCTCACACTATAGTGTTTGCACTGACTTTTACAGACGTTTTAAAAAATCAGAGAAATTAGTCCAAACGTCAGTGAAATTACATTCGTGAGCAGGTTTTTTAATCTAGCGCACACCAACTTTACAAACTTTTATGAACTTTTGCTAGCATTTGCCAGCATTGCATTCAGTGTTGACAAACTTTTGCCAACTTAGGCTAGCGTATGTGTAGCTGTTGCCAACATAGGTTAACTTAACCAAATGACTGCTTATGGCACTCCATTGCGTCGCTTCCTCCTTTCCCCCTGGTGGTCAAGATTTTTTAAAGAAAATATTCAGTTCAGATGTCAGAGATTTCCAAAGCTATAGCTTGAAAGTGGTAAGAGATAATGGCTTACTGTCAATTAGAAAGATGTAGAATATGATCCAAAGTTTGAGTTAGGAGTAAATTTACACATCAAATTTGCATAATGCCACGGCAGCCATATCGAATTACATAACTTTCAGTCAAAAGTGGACTTTGGCCATATTTACACAAAGGATGGTTTTGCTTTTTGTGACCGTTTGTTGTTTTGGGCATTTTGTTATCTTATCTTTAAAGTATATGAACCAGAAAATCAGTTACAATGTAAACAAATGAAGAAATTTATCACTTACCACTGGCCAGGTGGTGCGTTTCATCCATTTTCGTCCATCCTGGTCATTATTTTGTCTTCTGTCATGTTATTTTGTCTTCTGTCATTTTTGCTTTCTCGCCCACATCCAGAAACTACTATGATTATTCCACCACAAATTCACTTTTATTCCACCACAGTTTATCTCATATGACGATTGGGAACCAGCGCAATTGTTCTGTCCAGTCACATGGCGCTGGGGGTCGATGGCAGGGGAAATCAACCAGCTTCGCCCACCTCCTGTTATAAAAAAAAATGTACGTATTTACCTTCATAAGCTAAATAATCTCTTTTTAGAATCATAGTTGGCAAATTTGGGAGCAAATGCCTCCTCCATCTTGCGATCGATCACCATTTCTTTACAAACTCTTCTTCTCTGGTGTCCAAAAGTGGGGGGGTTTCATGGGGGCCATTAGTCCTCCAAAGCAAGAGCAGTAAGTTATATGTGTCTGCCACCTTGTGAGGTGGAATACTTAGTACAACTGGGGGGAGGGGGGGGTTATAACATCACATGACACATTACATGACAGGTGCAGCACTGCAACATAGACATTGTGGGTGCTTTTTTTTTGTCCATAAATACAAGGATGTCAAAGGGTTAAGCAAAAGAATACTCAGTGCAGGTCAACTGACATCAGCGTCAGGCGACTCTCATATAAAGATCAGTGTTTGTGGAGGCTTCTTGCCACCCTGGATCTGCTTTTGGAGTGAACACATCTCCCTTGGGCATACATTTCAGTATTTATTTTCATTTTATAGTCGTATGTAGTTACTTCTGCATGCCCTTTTCCCCTGTTCATCCATTCATTCATTCCTCTAAAAATAAATACAATAATGCTTATCTATAGACTACAACAGTAAGTCCACAATTAAAATGTGAATGTGGATGGAATAAAAAAAAACTATTTAGTGTATTATCATATAAATAAAATGAGGAGTGATTATATTTTGACTGTTACAACTCTCTCCATTAAAATAACATAAAATCCCATTAAATGTCATTTACTGACACCACATCAGTGCTGTTTGATTCCCCACAATGGAAGCTGAACCAATAAATCCTGGACAATGATTCCACATGGAGCAGAAAATTAAGAACAGTAAATTTCTCAATGAGGAGATTTTTTTTTTTCTTTGGGGCTGTCACATTTTTGGGAGATTATATATTTTTCTTTTTTTCTTTTTATTAATTCCCCCTTCTCTCCATTTTTCTTTTGTCCATGCATGTCTAAAGTGAGTTTCAGTCTTAAAACATCTGCTTCTACCAGCATTTCAGTCAACATTTACCAATGGAGCTTAAAGGTCTGATGACATGATTTTCACTTCATCTAATTTTGCAACACATAATTTCAATATGACAAAATAGGTTGGTCTGTGCAGTTCAAAGTCAAACAAGCTTTTTTCACGCGAATATCCGACGTTTTCATGAGCGCCACGTAACAAATTGCGTCAGTGGCTGGAAAACCGCCGGCCGTGTTGTGACGTCAGCAACAGAACACAATACTTGGCTGCCCATTGTACACGCAGGATGGAAGCGGTAGAAAACATCGACGATGGTTCCAGCACATGTAGTCTGGAATTGGTTTGTGTTGTCCAATCTTCAGACGACTATAGTTCAGAAGAATGGGATGATAATGAAGAATCTGGGGGCATCAGACCTTATAGGTTTGAGCCATGCCAAGCGGGCATCGTGCCTAGCGAGTCAGACTCAGAGAGTGACGGTGGAGAGGCACACACGCCCGCCGCAGCAGCAGCGGCAAACACACAGCAGGGGAACACCGAGTGGTATGCTTTTGTTATAGACATTGCAACAAATTATTTGTTCATAAATATAATTATTTAAACTTGATTTTTCAATAAAATCATAGCAGTGTATTCTCTGTGGCTCAGGCATCGGGTTTATTATGTATTATCGTTTGAGTTCTTGTTGTTTTTATGTTTTGTACATGTGGTTTATGTGCCATTTTGACCCACTTTCAGGTGGGCACTGTCCAAGATTTGTCGGTCTGACCACACGCCCTCTCTCTTTGACAGTCAGCTGTTCATGTTTTGTGTGCATCATCTGCCGTGTTGTCAGCCAGCCAATATTGCCAACACTATCACGATGTGTTAGCCACTACACGCAGCCGTGGTTCTGTTGCGCCCCTTGATGCCATGTCAGCCCTGGGGTGATGTTCGCTCCCATGTCCCATGATCCCATGTTCGCCGGGTGATGTTGGCTCCGAATGCCAACTGTATGTGTTTTTGTTTATTTTTGTAAGTCTTCACCTTTTTGGGAACTGTTGTCATCAGTCTTATGTTCAATGCATGGGCTGTGGTGAATCCTGTGCATAAATCCATTCATCCTTCTCCTCCTCGTGTGCTCCTTGTCATGACCCTCCATGTGCTCTTACGCAGGGCACAGAGAGGGAGGATGGAAAAAAGAGGATTTACATGCAGGGTTCACCACAGCACATTTAATTTAGAAAGACAGACAATTCCCAAAAAGGTGAAGATGTACAACAAACATAAACACACTTACTGATGGCGTTTGAGGGCCGGCATTGCCCAGCGGACAAATGAGAGGAGATGTGTTAGCCACAGGCGCGCCCCAGAGCCGACATCGCTTCAAGGACGCACGAGAACCACTGCGAACATGGAGTGACTAACACGTCGTGAGAGTGCTGAAAATACTGGCAGACTAACAGCACAGATGACAATACTATGGACCAGCAGTGCGTGACTGGCAAACAGCTGCTAAGTGCACGCACTGCTGGTGATGGTGTGATGAGAAGCACTTGGAAGAGGACTGGGAAAGATGATCAGCGGGAGTGGGAATCAGCTGGTGATAATGATAGAGGGGACGTGGCTGGACCGGTGAGCTGCCAGCATGCGCTCACAGAAAGTAGGTCAAAGCAGCCGTCTAACAGCTGCCGGCCAGACAGTGGCTAAGGAGAGGAAAGCACACTGAAATACATACTATGCATACATAAACAGCGGCACCTAAACCCACAGAGAGGTCTGGACCTAGCCGGGGGAAACCAAGCCGGCTCGGCTCCTGACACTCCTCCTGCGTAAAAGTGCACGAGGAGCACACAAGGAGGCTTATGACAGTTGGAGCTGAAGCGTGTAATGTGGTCTTTCACAGCCTGCTGTTTATCTAAGCCTGTGACACAACGCGAAGGCATAGCCGTAAAATTAAAACAAGAAACCAGAGAAACTGTGAGCCACAAAGCTGCTGGCATTCCCGTCAACAACACCGGAATCCGTTCTGTTGCTTACGTCATGGTGGTGCCGCCCTTCATTCAGTGGGCGACACCACAGTCCAGTCAGCGGCTGTGGTTTTTTTGAAGATAACTATGTTATGCAGGTGCGGTTGTAAATATTATATTGATCATCGACAATGACTTTTGGGTTTACACAACATGCTAAAAAATGTCAAAATGGTGTCATCAGACCTCTAACTTAGGCCGACTTTGTCAAATGTGTGCGTCATAGCGCAGCGCTTGTGGGAATTGAACATGAAAACCAAATGCAGAAGTAAGTTGAGTGTGTTTTATTAACAAAATGTATGGGTGTACAACATCCAAACAATGAAAGTCACTAGCTTACACGGGTGACTGCCAGGACGCTCAACAGCTCATGGGAAAATGGAGGAAAAGAACCCAGGACACTTCCAGACGGAACTGGATGGTGTGGGCCAAATAGGAAAAACTTACTGAGCTTGGAGCAATCCGAGGCAGCCCCAGGTAGCCGTCCCAGTGGAACAAAAAAAAACCAGCAGTAGGAAAAACGATCCTCGACAGCAGGCCTAGCGGTCTAGTTCAAACGCTGAGGGAACAAACACTGTCTGGAAACAATGACTCGGCAATTCACATCAGTGAACATGGAGCTAAAATACTACCACTGATTAATCAACTGAGTGCATGCCGGTGTGTGCAATGAGTGCGTGGATGTGTGAGCATGTGAGTGAGAATGAATGGTGTGTATGTGTGTGTGCAGAGACATAATGTGTGTCAGTGAGTGAGTGCGCTGAGTGAACACAAATGACAAACAGCTGTGGCCCTGACAGGAGGAGGGGGGCGTGGCTTTCGGCTGTCATGAAGCAGGCGAACCCCAAGACTCTCAGCAGCCTGACAAACGGACCTGACAGATGACAGACACAAAAGAAATAATAAAGTAAACCGAGCCACGTCATGGAGCAGGGTAGGAAAAAAACTTAAAACCCCACTCATGACAGACTTAGGCAAACTCTGCGTAACTTCGCCCAGTGCTCAGGAACTTTTCCAAACTGAGCACAACTTTCACCAATGTTTATTTCCAAACTTCGGCAAATTTTCAGCATGCTGAAAATTTTCAAGGAACACAACTTTCGCCAGCGTTTGCCAACAAACACCAACTATCATTAACTTTTATCAGCTTTTTCCAGTAGAGCCAGACGTTTGCCAAAATGTCAGTAAAAGTCGGTCCGAACGTTGTAGTGTGAATCCACTAAAAAAAGCAGGGCCAGAATGGCAGGAAGCCTCCACAAACAGTGATCTTTATATGAGTGTCGCCTGACGCTGCTGTCAGCTGACATGTGCTGAGTGTTCGTTTGCTTAAGTTAACCTAAGTTGGCAACAGCTACACATACGCTAGCCTAAGTTGGCAAGTTTACCAACGCTGAATGCAATACTGGCAAATGCTAGCAGAAATTCGTAAAAGTTCGTAAAAGTTGGTGTGCGCTGGATTAAAAAAAAACCTGCTTGTGAACTAATTTCACCAACGTTTGGACTGATTTGTCTGATTTTTCATAACGTCTGTAAAAGTTGGTCCAAATGCTATAGTGGGAACTCAGCGTTACTATATAGCTTCACTGGGTGCTGAATTGTATCATTTGCATTTTTTTAATCATGCCCAATATTTTACCCACTTTTATATCAGTGTAATAAAATGCGTTTTTACAGACAGTTATGTGACCTCAGATTTTTGACTTGGCTTCCTCAAAAACTCAAGGTCATGAGCTTTAATGTAAATGATGTCTTTGTACACACTTCACAACCCAATCACCATGATGCTTTTTAAAGTAATACTGCACTCCTACTCATGTAATGCTGCTCAATTAACACACCGGTAGAGAGTAAGTTTGGAGGAGGCAGTGCAGTACAAAAGATGAGGATTTCTCCACAGGGAACAATTGATCAATCCTGGTTCTCAGCTCATTTACCGTCTTCTACATTAAACCATCTATATTATTATTATGACTTGTCACAAACTCACTCTGAGCATCAGAGAACATGGTGAGCCCTGGGCAGGCGGTGATATTTCAGTCTGTCGGCGAGGGTGACCTGCCCTTTACCTCAGCCATCACAGAAGACTCCTCTGCTCCTCCATCTTTTGTTTGTGACTAACAGAGCTGGGACTGAGGCCAAAGACAAAGACAAAACATCGTAGGAGCACATTTTACTTTAAACTCCGAAGGTCAAGAAAGGCCTAAGGTGGGCGTCCTTCCTTCCTGTGACTTCTGATCTGGAAGCCTTGAAGCTGCGAATCACGTTCCCATGGGGGCGACTGTGACATTTTCCTTTATTCAAATGAAGCAGAAATATGCATTTCTGTGAATGAAATGGACCTTACAAAACAGACCAGCCTGTAATGGTGACGTTTTCTAAAGTCCATAAAACAACCTAGGAAAAACTGGAAAAATAAAGTAAATAAATACTTAGATCATGGGTCTTTTTAAAAAAGTTATTTTAAAATTGAATTATTGCACAGAGCCTGTAGGAGAGCCATGCAGGAAGGATTGGCCTGGTCGGGAATTAAACCACCAATGACTGTGAATGAGCAGACATGCTTTTATTGTATGTGTCCTCAATGGCCAGATTACCTGGAAGTGCCCAAAAATGTCTATTTTGAATCACGAAGAAGCTTCATTTGGTAGAGTTCAGCTGCCACCTGTTGTCCAAAGCCCTGTACAGCATCTGTCTGTGGTTGTGTAACTTTAAGGCTAATCATCAGCCTTTTGATACAAAAAACTGTTCAACTGTTCACCACCTACAGGCACAGTATGCCACAGAGAACGTGCCTCTATCCCCACTATTTAATTCCGCTGAAATGATTTTCGTGTTTCAGTAATAAGCCAATAAATATGTGTTGACTGTGAAGTGATCTGATCATCTTCCTGATGCAGCTGATAGATGTTGCCCTGGACACATTTCATGTTTATTTTCCACAAGGTAAATTAGGTGCAGAAAAAGAAATCAAACGGACAGAACTGAGTTTTCAGCTGCTCATTATAATCTTACAGACTTGTGTTCTGTTGGCCATAAGAAATTCATGAAGTACTGAAAGAATTTGACTTTGCATGAGGAAGCTTCAGGGTTCCCACGGGTGCTTGAAAGTGCTTGAATTTTAATGTTGTCTTTTCAAGGTTGTGAAAGTGCTTGAATTTTGCAAAAAGTGCTTGAAAGTGCTTGCAATTCTGAGCTTATTTCTTTTTACAACAAATGGCTACCTGTCTAAACAAATATGTAGTTTGTTATAGTTTGCTTATTAGATGGAGAAACAAAATAAATTGGAGAGCCAAAAGTGAAGACTGCTCTGCCACTGACTGAGCCAGTAAGTTTTGACGTGCAAATAATAATAATAATAATAATAATAATAATAATAATAATAATAATAATAATTTCAACACAGTCAATGAAACAGGCCTTCAAGCATCTTAATTAGATTAGATGTTATCTTTCATGTGTGCACCATTTTGCAGGGTGCATGTTAATTTAAATGGTGATGAGGCAAATAATTTCAGTGCAGTTGTAGATAAAATAATTCTGTAAGTTTTTCTATAAAGAATATCAGACAGAGGCTTGTGCATGCACTGTCAAAAGTCTTTTTGATTTGAAATGACAGCTGCAGATGTTTGGCTCTAAATCTCTCCCACTCAGTGCTGCTACTCGCCATTGTTTTACTGTATGTCATGTTATTGCCTTGAGATTGAACACTAATAATAAATAATTCATACAGCAACATAGATGACTGACAAATATAATTTATAGCATGATAGTATTTAGAAAAATATCAACACACTAAAAGTCAAAAGTTTGGACCCATTTACTCCTTCAAAATTAATATGTGGGTGTGTTCTTGCAGCGTTAACATAAAGTAAAATATGCATTGAGTTTATTCAGTATAATTTCAAAATAACGGATAATGAAAGGTCTGCTTATAATTCACCTTTTGGCCTAACCAAAAGGTGAATTATGACATGGTATTTGTTGCACTACCTTCTGTTGTTAATGCTGTTTTTTACAGCAAAAGTTTTATCTTAATTTGCATAAAACTTTGTAAAAAGTTCAATCAGATGATTTATTACCGAACTCAGAAGATTGGTTTTCATAGGATTTTCTGTTACGAATTATTTAAAAGTGAAGTTACTTGGGATGTTTTATATATATATATATATATATATATATATATATATATATATATATATATATATATATATATATATATATATATATGTGTGTGTGTGTGTGTGTGTATACATGTGTGTGTGTGTATATATATATATATACTGTATATATACAGTATATATAAATATATAATATTATAATATAATATAGTAATTCAATTCAATTCAATTCAGCTTTATTTATAATGCGCCACATCACAACAAAAGCCGTCTCGTGGCGCCACAGTGCAGAACAAAAAAGCCACACAGTCACAGAAAGACTCAGCAATCAGACGATCCCCTGTGAGCAAGCACTAAGCCACAGTGGAGTGGAAAAACTCCCATTTGGAAGGAAGAAACCTCTAGCAGAACCAGGCTCAGGGAGGGGCAGTCGTCTGCTGCGACTGGCTGGGGATGTGGGGATAGGGAGGATGGAAAGGACAGACATAAAGAACATAGCAGTAAGATGCCAAGTACAATATTGGAGGTCAACCAGCAGTATGGATCAGATAACAATAGAACAAGAGTGGGGTTAAAAGACACAAAAACCCTCCTTAAACGAAAGCTATATTAAAAAGGAAGGATTTTACCCTGTTCTTAAAAACAGAGACCGAGTCTGACTCCCAGACCCAGAGTGGTAACTGGTTCCAGAGAGAAGGCGCTTGGTCGCAGAAGGCTCTGCCTCCCACCATACTTTTGAAGATTCTGGGCACCACAAGTAAGCCAGCATTTTGGGAGCGTAATGCTCTATTAGGATGGTAAGGAAATATCAGATCTTTTATATATTGGGGGGCCAGATTGTTAAGAGCTTTGAAAGCAAGAAGAAGGATTTTAAACTTGATTCTGAATTCAATGGGAAGCCAATGGAGGGAGGACAGAACCGGGGAAATATGATCTCTTTTTCTAGAACCAGTTAAAACTCTAGCAGCAGCATTTTGAATAAACTGAAGATTTTTTAAAGATACTTTAGGACAACCAGATAATAGAGAATTACAATAATCTAATCGCGAACTGACAAAGGCGTGAATCAGTTTCTCAGCATTACCCAGAGACAAGATGCTCCTGATCTTGGTAATATTGCGCAGATGATATAAGGCGGTCCTAGAAACAGTTTTAATATGTGAATTAAAGGACAAAACCTGGTCAAAAATCACTCCAAGGTTCCTCACACAACTGTTCAGAGAGTGGCCCCATCTAAATTAAGGGCATAATCTGAAAAGGAACTTCTAAGATGTTTTGGGCCAACCACAATGACTTCAGTCTTATCAGAGTTCAATAGTAAAAAAAATACAAGTCATCCAAGCTTTGATGTCCTTAAGACAGGCATCTAACTTGGCCAACTGATCACAATCATCGGGCTTCATTGACAGGTATAGTTGTGTGTCATCTGCGTAACAGTGAAAATGTATACAGTGCTTTCTGATGATATTGCACAACGGGAGCATATATAGACTAAAAAGAGTAGGGCCTGTGGAACTCCGTGACTGAGCTTAGAGCTGGAAGAAAATCTATCATTGACATGGACAAACTGAAATCTATCAGACAAATAAGATCTAAACCACTGCAACGGGGTTCCACTGAATCCAACAAAGTGTTCCAATCTATCAAGTAGAATGGCATGATCGATAGTGTCAAAGGCTGCACTGAGATCTAAAAGAACAAGAACAGAGACAAGTCCATTATCAGATGCAGTCAGAAGGTCATTAGAGACCTTAACTAAGGCAGTTTCAGTGCTGTGATGAGCTCTGAACCCAGACTGAAACACCTCAAACAAACCAACTTCCTGCAAATGGTCAGATAATTGCACAGCAACAACTCTTTCCAAGATTTTTGAAATGAAAGGCAAATTAGAGATTGGTCGATAATTGGCCAAAACTCCAGGATCGAGCGTCGGTTTTTTAAGTAAGGGTTTAATTACAGCAGTTTTAAAAGCAAGTGGAACATAACCCAGAGTTAAAGAAGAATTAAGGATAAGAAGAATACCGCTACCAATAATTGGGAAAATAATTTTAAATAACCTGGAAGGAATAGGGTCCAGAAGGCAAGATGAAGGCTTAGAAGAGGAAATTATTTTATCCAACTCTAAGAGGTCGATTGGAGTAAACTTATTTAAGCAGATATCAATTGAGGGAGTTGCAGTAGTTAATGTACTAGAGTTAACGGTAGGAAGAATCTGACTGATTTAATTTCTCCTCATCCAAACCTTCAACTTGTCTTTTAGACCCTATTCCTACCAGGTTATTTAAAGAAGTCTTCCCACTTATTGGTAGCTTTATTCTTCATATAATCAATTCTTCATTAACTTTAGGCCATGTACCGCAGGCTTTTAAAACGGCTGTAATTAAACCCTTACTCAAAATGCCAACGCTAGATCCAGGAGCTTTAGCTAACTATAGACCAATCTCTAATCTCCCTTTCATTTCAAAAATCTTAGAAAGAGTTGTTGCTACGCAATTATTTGACCACCTGCAGGGAAATGGTTTACTTGAAGAGTTTCAATCTGGGTTTAGAATCCATCATAGTACTGAAACAGCCTTAGCAAAGGTCACTAACGATCTCCTCATTGCATCTGATAATGGACTAGTTTCTGTACTTGTCCTTTTAGACCTTAGTGCTGCTTTTGATACTATCGATCATAATATTCTACTTGATAGATTAGAACACTATGTTGGACTTAATGGAACTTCGTTGCAATGGTTTAGATCTTATTTATCTGATAGGTTCCAGTTTGTTCATGTAAATAATGAGTTTTCTTTCAACTCAAAGCTTAGTCATGGAGTTCCACAGGGGTCTGTGCTAGGCCCTACTCTTTTTAGTTTATATATGCTTCCGTTAGGCAACATTATTAGAAAGCACTGTATACATTTTCATTGTTATGCAGATGACACACAATTATACCTGTCAATGAAGCCAGATGATAGTAATCAATTAGCCAAGTTAGAAGCCTGTCTTAAGGAAATCAAAGCTTGGATGACTTGTAATTTTCTGCTATTAAATTCAGATAAGACTGAAGTCATTCTTGTTGGTCCAAAAAACCTTAGAAATTCCTTTCCAAATCAAACTTTCAGTTTGGATGCGGTTACTCTTTCTCTTAATAGCTCTGTGAGGAACCTTGGAGTTATTTTTGATCAGGATTTGTCCTTCAATTCACATATTAAATTTGTTTCTAAGACTGCCTTCTATCATTTGCGTAATATTGCCAAGATTAGGAGCATCTTGTCTCAGAGTGATGCTGAGAAACTGATCCACGCTTTTGTTAGCTCGAGATTAGATTATTGTTATTCTTTATTATCAGGCTGTCCTAAAACATCTTTAAAAAGTCTTCAGCTGATCCAAAATGCTGCAGCAAGAGTTTTAACAGGTACTAGAAAGAGAGATCATATTTCTCCGGTTCTGGCCTCCCTTCATTGGCTTCCCATAGAGTTTAGAATTAAGTTTAAAATCCTTCTTCTTACTTACAAAGCTCTAAACAATCAGGCTCCTTTTTATTTAAAAGATCTGATACTACCGTATTATCCTAACAGAGCACTACGCTCCCAAAATGCAGGATTACTTGTAATACCTAGAATCTCTAAAAGTACAATGGGAGACAGAGCTTTCAGTTATCAAGCTCCTCTCCTGTGGAATCAGCTGCCAATCTGGATTCGGGAGTCAGACTCGATCTCTGTTTTTAAGAATAGGGCTAAAACCTACCTTTTTGATATAGCCTACAATTAGGGAGGGATCATGTGTTTCTGAACCCTCCCTTAGTTATGCTGCTAATAGGTTTAGTCAGCCGGGGGACCTCCAGTAATGCACTGGGCCTCACTCCTTTCCTCACTCTCTATGAAATATATTTTTTTTTTTGCTGGTCATTAACATCTGTTTGTTCTCTCCCATAGATTGAGTCCCCATCGTGCTGTTTGCTCTCTACATGTCTGTTCTTTTCTTCTTCTCTATCCCCTCACCCCCCAGCCAGTCGCAGCAGATGACTGCCCCTCCCTGAGCCTGGTTCTGCTGGAGGTTTCTTCCTGTTAAAAGGGAGTTTTTCCTCTCCACCGTCGCCAAGTGCTTGCTCACAGGGGATCGCCTGATTGCTGGGGTCTTTCTGCAACTGTGGGGGTTCCCCCCCTACAGTTGATAGTGCTATGAGATGACTGTTGTTGTGAAATGGTGCTATATAAATAAAGTTGAATTGAATTGAATTGAATTTCTAATAGATACGATTGAAATAGTTCAGAAAGTCCTGACTAGAAAGCTCAGGGGGGATGCGAGGATTGACCGAGTCATGGCTCTTTGTAAGCCTGGCTATAGTGTTGAAGAGAAACCTGGGGTTATTCTTGTTTGCTTCTATTAATGCAGAATAATAGTTTGATCTAGCTTTTCTAAGAGATTTTTTATAGATTAAGAGATGATTTCTCCATGCCAAGTAGAATTCATCTGAATTAGTTGAACGCCATTTTCTTTCCAGTTGATGACTTTTCTGTTTTAAACCACGAGTTTCTGAGTTAAACCAAGGGGTAAGAAATCTCTGGTTAGACTTTTTCTTTTTTAAAGGGGCTACCAAATCCAGAGTCCAATGCAGAGAAGCAGTAACACCATCAACCATGCTATCAATCACGAATGGAGCAGACTCTCCATCACTTATATCAGGTGTTTCTGTTGTGTTGACCCATGCCATAGAGGAGACAATCTGCAAAAATTTAGCAACAACGTCATCAGAAAGACATCTGATGTAGTAGTATTTTTCTTTAGGAAATAAGTGATCATAGATAATGAAATCAAAAATTAACAGACAATGGTCAGACAGTACAGGATTATAAGGAGACACAACCAGATTTTTGATATCTATACCATAAGTCAAAACAAGGTCCAATGTATGGTGGAAATAATGAGTAGAATTTTTTACTTTTTGGGAAAACCCCATTGAGTCTAAAATTGAATTGAAAGCCTTATTAAGACAGTCACTCTCAACATCAACATGTATATTAAAGTCCCCTACAATAATTATTCTATCGGTTTTCAGCACTAAATCAGCTAAAAATTCAGCAAATTCTGATAGAAACTCTGAATAGGCTGTGGGAGGACGATAAACTATGGCAAAGAGAATTGGGTTCAAGCCAAGATTGCCAACAGGCCCCACACTGAGGACCAAACCTTCAAAGGAATTAAAACATAATTTCTGCTTAACATTAACTAGTAATTTAGAATGGAAAATTGCCGCCACTCCACCACCACGACCAAAACCTCTGGGGTAATGACAGTTTAAATACCCAGAGGAAGTTGATTCATTCAAACCAACATAATCATCAAGCCTGAGCCAGGTCTCTGTGAGAGATAGTAGATCGATCTGGTGATCGATTAATAGATCTTGGACCAGAAGAGACTTAGAAGATAGGGACCTAATGTTTAACAAGCCACATTTAATTTTTAAACTTTGGGGGGGAACAGAGGCCAAATCATTAATTTTATTAATTTTAGAGACTTGAGGCTGGATTAGAATTTTACCAACATTTTGTTTAATCAATCTGGGAAGTTTATGCATTCTATTTTTTTAAACTTTTTTATTAACTTTAGAGGGAACAGAAAAAGGTTCTCTACGGGAGGAGTCAAAGGCAAAGTTGAAAGGTGGTGGAAGAGGAGGAGCTGCAGAAGTGCGAGTGCTTTTCAGGTTGTGTTGTATTTGTCCTGGGTTACAATATTTAGGGCAACGGGAGACAGACTCAGTCTCTGAAGGATTATAAATCAAACGCTGATCCAAATGGTAAAGACCACCCGAGTTAATGGGATCGATACAATACGTAGGAACAGGACCAAAAAAGGGCAGTTTGGCAAATCCAGAAACTTCAGAGTGAGTAAACACACCAAATTTCAGTCACTGTATATACAAATATAAATATACAGTATATATAAATATATACTGTATATATTTTTTTTGGGGGGGGGGGCGGTAATTGTCAGGTTATATGGCAGCAAAGTCTGCTTTCAGACAGGTGACACATTTGAAACATAAAACTTGTTTTATTTTATTTTATTATCCTTCAGCTGTGAAGACACAATTTTTATACCCCTGCCTGTAAGGCAGGACGTGTGATGGGATCTGTCTGTCCATTTGAGTTCGTCCAGTTACCTCCTCCCACAGTTTTCAAGTTAGGACATTTTCATTTTGCACAGTGTTGGCAGAGCGTTAAGTGATTTTCTCACAGTTTCTCAAAATTTGATCAGCTTTGAATTGTAGATTCTTTGCTTAAACTCCTTGCAAATACATGGTTATTAGCTTTATTACAGGTCTGGAGTATATTGAATAGATTTGTAATAGATTTTTCAGTTGAAGGTGTGCTAGTAATGCACTATTGATAATGGCTATGGGTATTTCTACAAAACCATCTGTTATAGTAATAAAGGAGTGAAATGATCATTTTGAGTACTGTATGTATTCATGTAAATAGTGCATAATTTATCACAGCCTCAGATGCTGGAAAAACTTGAAAATGGTCCTTGAAAGTTCTTGCTCCAGCTCTTCAGGGAGGATACCAAGGCGTTCCCAGACCAGCTGGGAGACATAGTCTCTCCACCGAGTCCTGGGTCTGCCCCGGGGTCTCCTCCCAGTGGGACGTGTCCAAAACACCTCAAGTGGGAGGCGTCCAGGACGCATCCTAATCAGATGCCCATACCACCTCAACTGACTCCTTTCAATGTGGAGGAGTAGCGGTTCTACTCTGAGCCTCTCCTGGATGACTGACCTCCTCACCCTATCTCTAAGGGTGAGTCCAGCAGTCCTACGGAGAAAGCTCATTTCAGCTGCTTGTATCCGCGATCTCGTTGTTTCGGTCATTAGATAGCTAGATAGATAGATAGATAGATAGATAGATAGATAGATAGATAGATGTACTTTATTGATCCCAAACTGGGAAATTACAGTGTAACAGCAGCATGACAGTTGACAGCCAAACAACAGAAACACACACGACAGACAAAGGGATTACCCATGGAAAGTAAAAAAGAAACTAACACGACTATAGAACCAATATACATCATAGCTTAATATATGATGATGACCTGTATAAACATGTGAATCATCCCACTGCACAAAGGACACAAATTACCGAAAGCTCGTGACCATAGGTGAGAGTAGGAACGTAGATTGACTGGTAAATCGACAGCTTTGCCTTAGAACTAAGCTCCCTCTTCACCACAACAGACTGGTACAACGTCCGCATCACTGCAGATGCTGCTCCAATCCGTCTGTCAGTCTCTCGCTCCATTTTCCCCTCACTCGTGAATAAGACCCCAAGATACTTAAACTCCTCCACTTGGGGCAGGAGCCTGTCCCCAACCCAGAGAGGACAATCCACCTTTTTCCGGCTGAGGACCATGGACTCGGACTTGGAGGTGCTGATTCTCATCCCAGCCGCTTCACACTCAGCGGCAAACCATCCCAGCAAGAGCTGTAGGTCATTGCTGGATGAAGCCAACAGGACAACATCATCTGCAAACAACAGAGATGAGATCCTGTGGTCACCAAGCATGACATCCTCCATTCCCTGGCTGCGCCTAGAAATCCTGTCCATAAAAATTATGAACAGGATTGTGACAAAGGGCAGCCCTGGCGGAGTCCAACTCTCACTGGGAATGAGTCCGACCGAGTGTTGGCAATACGAACCAAACTCTCACAACGGTCGTACAAAGACCAAATAGCTCGTAACAACAAGCCCTATACTCCATACTCCCGAAGGACCCCCCACAAAAAACCATGAGGGACGCGGTCAAATGCCTTCTCCAAGTCCACAAAACACATATAAACTGGTTGGGCAAACTCCCACGAACCCTCGAGAATTCTCGAGAGGGTAAAGAGCTGGTCCGATGTGCCATGGCCTGGATGAAAACCACATTGCTCCTCCTGAATCCAAGGTTCGACCAACGACCGGACTCTCCTCTCCAGTACCTTGGCATAGACCTTCCCAGGGAGGCTGAGGAGTGTGATCCCTCTAAAGTTGGAGCACACCCTCCGGTCCCCTTTTCTGAAGAGAGGAACCACCACCCCAGTTTGCCATGCCAAAGGCACTGCCCCCAACCTCCACGCAATGTTGCAGAGGCGTGTCAACCATGACAGCCCAAAAACATCCAGGGCCTTGAGGTACTCAGGGCGAATCTCGTCCACCCTCGGGGCCCGGCCACCAAGGAGATTTTTAACCACCTTGGCGACCTCAGCCCCTGTGATAGGCGAGTCATCCCCCTCGTCCACAAACCCTGCTTCCTCTGTGGAAGGCGTATCAGTGGGATTGAGGTGATCCTCGAAGTGTTCCTTCCACCGCCCAACGATATCCCCAGTCGAAGTCAACACCGCACCATACACAGTGTGGACAGGGAGCTGCTTTCCCCTCCTGAGCCGCCGGACAGTTTGCCAGAATCTCTTCGAGGCTGACCGAAAGTCTTGTTCCATGGCCTCACCGAACTCCTCCCATACCCGGGTTTTTTCTTCAGCTACCACTCGAGCTGCACTCCGCTTGGCCTGCCGGTACACCTCAGCTGCTTCGGGAGTCCCACAAGCCAACCAAGCTCGATAGGACTCCTTCTTCAGCTTAAAGGCCCCCCTCACCACTGGTGTCCACCACTTGGTTCGGTGGTTGCCACCACGAGATGCACCAACCACCTTGCGGCCACAACTCTGGGCAGCCGCTTCAACAACAGAGGTGGAAAACATGGCCCATTCAGACTCTATGTCTCCAGACTCCCTCGGAATGTGGTTGAAGTTCTTCCGGAGGTGGGAGTTGAAGACCTCCCGGACAGGGGCCTCAGCCAGACATTCCCATCACACCCTCACTATACGTTTGGGTCTACCAGGTCTGAATGGCTTCCTTCCCTGCCATCGGATCCAACTCACCACCAGGTGGTGATCAGTTGACAGCTCTGCACCTCTCTTTACCCGAGTGTCCAAGACATACGGTCGCAGGTCTGATGACACGATAACAAAATCGATCATCGACCTGCGACCTAGGGTGTCCTGGTGCCAGGTGCACATATGGACACCCTTATGCTTGAACATGGTGTTCGTTATGGACAAACTGTGGTTAGCACAGAAGTCCAATAACTGAACACCACTTGGGTTCATATCGGGCAGGCCGTTCCTCCCAATCACCCCCCTCCAGGTTTCACTGTCGTTGCCCATGTGCGCATTGAAGTCCCCCAGTAGGACAATGGAGTCTCCAAGAGGAGCACCCTCCAGCACCCCAGTCACAGACTCCAAAAAGGGTGGGTACTCTGAAACATCATTTGGTGCATAGGCACAAATGATGGTCAGGACCCATTTCTCAACCTGAAGGCGCAGGGAAGCAACCCTTTCATCCACCGGGGAAAACTCCAATATAGAGGCAGCAAGGTGGGGGGATACAAGAATACCCACCCCTGCTCGTCACCTCTCGCCCGGGGAAACTCCAGAAAAGGCCAAGCTCCAGCCCCTCTCCAGGAGACTGGTTCCGGAACCGGAGCTGTGTGTTGAGGTGAGGCCGACTATATCTAGCCGGTATCTCTCAACCTCGTACACCAGCTCAGGCTCCTTCCCCACAAGAGAGGTGACATGAGTTCTTGAATTTGGCCTTGGAAAAGGTGTGGGAACCCTGAAGCCTATGAAGCAGGGTTTTAGAGTCTGAGCGGTATCATGTTTTAAACTAGTTGTTCTATCCACCTTATTCCTAGCCCCCATGATGCCTTGCGTGAATTATGGGCGCAACTTCCGGTAAAAGTTTAGAATGTGTGGTTGTCACTGAAAGGGGACACTTTTCCTTGTTAAAAAACAATGACTTCGACATCAAAAAATACAGGAACGCGGCCATTTGCATCTCAAAACAGTAATATAATCATACCACTTCCCAAGACTATGAAGAAATGAGAAGAAGGCCTTAGAAAGTGACCTGGAAGACAGTAGCTCTGTTTGTTAGCTCTTCTGCTAAGATGCTAACGCTGTAAACAAATAAAAGCTCTGAGATATATCAAAGTCTCCACCGCAATAAAGTCGGATGCATTTTGTTAAAAGATGGTGGACATAATCAGATTTACCTCAGAGCAGGATAGATCTATCTATCTATCTATCTATCTATCTATCTATCTATCTATCTATCTATCTATACAGTCTATGGCACAACCACAAACACTGGCAACAAGTACCAGAACTATGCCAAAACATTCAAAAAAATACAAAAACTGCAAGTGCTGAAATTAGCTGCCACTTGAGTGCAAAACACGTATGTGGGCTATACATTAAAAGGAATTTGAAAAACTTTTAAAAACACTGTTTTAAATGCCCCTGCTACTTCACTCACACTGACTAGCCATGTTTACATGGACACAAGTAAACGGTTTAAAAGCCTGATCGGAATAAAAATGCTTCATGTAAACACGCCAATCTGAATATTCTGACTCGATCACACTCATTCAGATCAAAATTTCCTTCCGATTGAGACGGGTGGGTTATGCCGATTGGCGGGAGTAAAACAAAACTGGTCTGTATCGTCCTGCTGTCTCCCTCTGTTCATCATATGCAGAAGTATGTACTGCTGGACTTTTAGCTTCATTACGGAGACCAGCAGAAGCAAAAGTACAGTCTGAATAACACAATACAGGTCCATTTCAAAATGAAAAAGACACGAAGCGGGGTTTGTTTGCATCGGAAGTTGCTTCTTCTACTATTTCCAGAATGTCAAATAATTGTACGCATGCCAAAATGATTTAGTCTGTTCACACACATGGAAACGCACGTCCTAATCGGATCAACTTTTTCAGGATCCATGTAAACAGTAATGTTCTGATCTGAACTGTAATCAGATTGAAGAAATTTTGCACATGTAACTGTGGCTACTGATTTAACCCTTTGAGTGTGAGAATTTGCGTGCCCCTAGTGGCAGAGCGCCGTACTGTGCCTGCCTTCTCACTCTGGCTTTGTCAAAAGTAAGTGAGAAATTTCCGGGCTTTTTTTAAATGTACTGATTTCTTGTTCATATACTTTGAAGATAAGATGATGAGGTACCTCTTTACAAAAAAACAGTGTCAAAAGACTGAACCACTTTTTTGTGTAAATACGTCCAAAGTCCAGTTTTGACTGAGTTATGGAATTTAAAGAGGTGCCGTGACATTATGCAAATTAGATGCGCAAATTTATTCCTGTCTGAAACTTTGGATCATATGTTATATCTTTCTAATTGAGAGTAAGCCATTATCTCTTACCACTTTCAAGTTATAGCCTTGGAAATCTGAACTATTTTATTGACAAAAAATATTTACCACTCTTGACCACTTGGGGGTATGTTGCAGTTTGGCAAACATACACACTCATAGGGTTAACACTACTTCAGCCAAAACCGGAAGCTCCGCCCATAATTGTTTCTACAGCGGCACCCCCAGGAATAAGGTGGATAGCTTCACTAATTTAAAATGAGTTTTATAAGTGACATATGACACAGTTCCTACAGGCCTTAAGGAAATGTCTCTGACATGCTTCGGGTAATATACCTCAATCAAATACCTTAATTATTTCAGCCCCATTTTCAACACATTTGATTAGGCTTCTTCAGAATGACTCAGAATTCAGAATTTCACTGCAAAACTCTTTAAATACTCATATACCCCAGTTCATCCCACTCTCTCTCGCTCTCTTTTGTCACTGCAATAAGTTTGAGTCAGGGAAGGTGCCATTTTGAAGTTAATGTTAGCTAGTTAGCTTTTAGCTCCAGATGGTGAAGACAGACTGAGCTAACTAACATAACAAACTGCTGAATATAATTATGTAAAAGCCCAAATTGTGGACAGGGGTGTGTGGTGTGAGTAGTCGACAGGATATGAATGGTTCCTGGCATGCAGCAGGGAAACAACCCTGCATGAGTGAAAGGCTAACTTTGCCAATGCTAGGCCGCCAGATTCATCGCACTCTCTCGCCAAGGCAAACTGCAAGGCAGTAGCAGACCGACCTCATCTGGCTAGCTGACAGCAGATTGATAGTATTGCATCCAAGATATTTAAAAAATAGCTAGAATGAGAGCCAGATATATAGATTGTTGATTCATGAACCACGTGGCAGCAGGGGCATCTAATGGGGTGACTGGAATTCGAAGAAAATAGCAATATATATACTCTGATCACCAAGCTACTTCTGTGGCAAGTCATTATCCATCGTAGCCGTGCTAGTTCGGGTTTAAGCAGTCACAGGATCCTCCACCATCATTACAATGAGTAGAGATGAAGTTGGGAGGGTGGTGTAATTCCAGTGAACTCCAGTTTTGTTACAGCTGGAGCAAAATCAAAACTGCTTGTTCAATGCATTGACAAAGTGACGTTTTCACCACATTTGCTTTTTAAACCCTTGGCCTTTTATTGTCAGTATTACGTCTTGGAGATACTTGTGGTTTATTTAGCCTTTATTTATACAGGGAAGGTCCTGTTCATCAGATTTATTCAAGATAGATATCATGCATGCATATTTGGATTTTTTTATGCTAAAAATTAAATATGGACCCCATGTCTGATACTTGGAGGATTCTTTCAAGGGGCTTTCACACCTACAAGCTTTAGTCAACACACAGTAATCATGAACCAAAATACCTAGACTGAGATCCCCAAAAAGAGACAATCTGATTTTTTTTATTTTTTCTTTATCAGTTTTCAGTTTTTCATTTTCAGTTCTTCTTTTCTCTTGTATTGTCTTCACTAGTGCCTTCAACAACACTAGTGCATCAACATGTTACTTTCCAGCCATTGCTGTACCTCAGTGTCAACGATATAATGGAAGCAGTGCAATAAAAAAAAAATCACCAGAGCGATCACCTATCACATAGGTTCACCTCATCATGAAATTGTCTCACTGTTGACACAGAAAGTTTTCTTGGTCCTGCAGCAGACATGTCTGGCCAGTGAGCACACACAACATCTTCTTACATGTTCTGAAGAGACAGATTTGATGCACCTGCATTTTCCTCTGTGTGAAACGAAACCAACCAAGAGGGAAACGCTGCAAGGGTACAAACTGGTCAGTGATTCAGGGTGGGAAAACACCCATAGTGATTTTACCAAAGCAAAACTATGCCATCCATGATACAATCCACTCACCTGGAGGGAAGGGGTGTGTGTGTGTGCTGAAGCCATATAGAGTGTGGTCCACGATAACATTTTTATGTGCATTACCTGAAAATGTTCAGCTATGCCATTATGATCATAGAGTCAGTGAGTTCAGCCGGGCCAGCTTGCAGACTTTAAGTCTCAGTGACTTTAAAATTCTTCTGGTTGTTTATAAAGCATTAAATGGCTCTGTCCCAAATTCCGTCAAGCCACTGCTCAGTCCTTATGTACCGAAAAGAAATCTTCAATCTTTAGACAGTGGTCATCTTATGGTCTCTCAAGTCCGATCTAAAGCAGGTGAAGCAGCATTCTTCTACTCCACTCCTAAACGGTGGAGTACCCTTCCCAGTCATATTAGAAATGCTCCAATACCTGACTCCTTCAAAAGCAGTCTAAAAACTTTTCTCTTTGCAAATGCATTTCATTAGGTTAATCACTAGTCTGGTCCTAACTGTATAATTTGCATATGTTATTTAGTGTGTGTGTGTGTATACGCATGCGTGCATGTACATGTTCTTTTAGCTCTTGTAAAGCACATTGAACTGCTCTCTGTATGAAATGTGTTCTATAAATACATTTTCTTCTTCTTCTTCAGATCGTCACAGGGTACAGGTTGTAAATGTATGATGGGAGTCACTAATCTAACTGGATTTCTAAATCTAAATGGGATTTTGTTGTGGGACAGCAAATTTGACCAATTCTTCCAATCATCTGCTGCTTATTCATGTCATGAATCTCGTAAATAGATACTGTATGCATCTTGTCTTGGATCAACCTCCTGGTTGGACCTTCCCAAAACACGTCACCAAAGAGAGGTCCAGGAAGAATCCTAACCAGATGGCCAAACCACCTCAGCTGTCTCTTTCGAATGTAAAGGAGTGCTGTTCTACACTGATAAAAAAAAAAGCTGGTCATTATGCTTAAAACTGACACCAGCTGCTCTGTAAATGAAGCTGATTTCTGTAGTGTCTACATTCTGTTTGTTTGGTCACTACCCCAAACTCTGTGGTCACTGGTGAAGCTGCAACAGACAGAATAATTTAGTTTAAATTTGAAAATAAATCAATTTTCTCCATATAGCAATTTTTTTTTTAGCATATAGCAATATTTTTTGCCCAATGTCATTTGTTGTTCATGAACAACTCATTAAAAACAGTTCTTTGGGGTGAATGTACTGTACTGAATATCAGTTACTGAAACGATTAGTTCATTTCACAGTTCGGCTGAGCTTAGCTGGGACAAGTCAACTGTCATTATATGTGATCTGCTCCCTGGCCTGCAAACAAATCATTATGCCTCAGTGAAATGGAGAGGCATACGGTAATCACTCAGTGCATCTTTGGTGTGTGGTTGGTTGTATCTGTCTGTCTTCTACCAGCTTTTCAGCTCACCTGGACAAAATTAACTGGAACTAAAGGCTTGTATCATTGTATTGTGGAGGATGGAATCAGACAAGACACGAATTGACGACACAGAACTTTATTTCACCTCCAACAGACAGAACAGACTGACCTGGGTATTGATGAGTTAAAGCTAAAATAAATTTGAAGTCAATCTAATCAGAAATGTAGAAGCTATACTGGTGACAACAGAAAATGTCAAATGGACAGACGGGTTTAAAACATTATATTCTCCGTAACTTCATTGTGTGGGGTAAAATAACAAACTCATTAACAGAGTTGGACCAAATCAAATGAACTTAGGTGCAAAAACACCCTCAAATCCTTTCACTGGGAAGACAAGTTATATAGTCCAGGAGCCAGATACAGTCCCCTTACACTACCTTTCTTTGGGGTGCAAGGGGACCCTATCTGGCTCCCGGACTAAGATGTACTTGCACACAGCTCTGAGTGATAGTGACTGCTGGAATCAGATCAGGTAAAAAGACTTAAAAGCAATTTAAAACCCACAGTCATGTCTAATAATCATCAAGGCAACTTCTAAAATATCAAGGTCTCTCAGAGGTGATAAACTGAAGCCATTCTGGAAACTAGAATCACCAGCTGAATTATGCACTGTTCAGCTTCAGTTTAGTGAGTGAAAGCCAGTTGGAGCTCCAGTAAAAGACTGGATGAGTCTGCGCATGAGTAAATCTTTTTAGTGATCTGATCTAGTGATTCATTTCACGCAAATGAATTGATGCCCATCTCTACAATCACAGGTCTTGTCAGAGAGGCTTTCCACATTGGCTGTTCTACAACAGCTGACAAGAGTCAAGCACATGAACTTCTGGATAGAGACAGAGTTTAGGACAGGGAAGGGAGGGAGAGGAAAGAGGGTTTTTTTCTTCCCAAATTTGAGGTATCCCTCCGCCCCTCATATTTCTGCTTACTCCAACTTTAAAGCAACAATTTGTAAGATTTTGACCTTAAGGGTCCAAGTATGATGATCAGCAGTGTGTTTTTGCGCCACACTTCCCACTTTGCGCAAGTGCTTTTGTTGGTTTCTGTCAACGTAGACTCTGTTTTTTTAATCTTTGAGTCACGCCACCTAATTATCAGGAGGCAGTGCACCAGCTTTGCGCTTGGTGGAGTGGAAGAGGTGTGGCAGCACACAATCTCATGCACATTTTATTTTGGTGCATTTTATGACAATGTGTTTTTAATCAGGATAAAGGAGGTCTGTTGTCAGAAGTGCATTTCAGCAGCATGTTTTGAGATTGCACAGCTCCTAATGACAGGAGCACATGAGGAAATAGTGTGTGCTGGGATTTTCTGATATTTTACTGGACAGTTGTAGCAATTATAATCGAATCACCAATCATTTGAATTATAATACATGTAATAGTTTTCTATTCCATCCGCATTCCATTTTAATCTCAGACTTATTAGGTATTAATATGTTTATTTTTGGGTGAATGAATGAACAGGGAGTGTGCACGTTTTACTTTTCACAACAGCCTGTAACGTCCAGGAGAGGTGAGGAGATAGAAGGTGTATCTGCCTCCACTGGTGCGGCCTCTGTGATCAGGTCTGAACTATATGGTCTGGACAGACCAGTGGTTTGGTGCCTGCACATGGTGCCTGCTGGCTGGAGGTAGTAGGATGGAACTGTCAGTCTGAAGGTTTTAAACTACAAACCTCTCTGTTATGACAAAATATTATGCTGTCCACATACAGTGGATATAAAAAGTTGACACACCCCTGTTCAAATGCCAGGTTTTTGTGATATAAAAAAAATTAGACCAAGATAAATCATTTCAAAACTTTTTCTACCATTAATGTGACCTATGACCTGTACAACAGAATTGAAAAACAAACTGAAATCTTTTAAGGAGGAAAATAACTTACAACAACGTGGTTGCACAAATATGCACACCCTGTTATAACTGGGGATGTGGCTGTGTTCAAAATTAACCAATCACAATCAAACTCATGTTAAATGGGAGTCAGCACACACCTGCCACCATTTAAAGTGCCTCTGATTAACCCCAAATAAAGTTCAGCTGTTCTAGTAGGCTTTTCCTGACATTTTTGTTGCCACATCTTACAGCATAAGCCATGGTCTGCAGAGAGCTTCTAAAGCATCAGAGGGATCTCATTGTTCAAAGGTATCAGTCAGGAGAAGGGTACAAAAGAATTTCCAAGGCATTAAATATACCATAGAACACAGTGAAGAAAGTCATCATCAAGTGGAGAAAATATGGCACATGTGACATTATCAAGAACTGGATGTTCCTCCAAAATTGTTGAAAAGATGAGAAGAAAACTGGTCAGGGAGACTGCCAAGAAGCCAAGAGCAACACTGAAGGAGCTACAGAAATTTTGCAAAAACACATTTTGTCATGTGGCTGAGCTACGCTCAGACACTTTATGTATTTTGTGAGCATTCCATGCCTGTTGTTTGTTTTCTGTATTTGAGTTGTTACTCCAGAGCCTCCTCCCTCGTTTTCCAGCTGCTCACCTTTCACCCACAGTCTGCTTCCAGGTCCAGCTGTGGGTGATTGCCTAATTAGGTCACTCCACCAGTCTCAGCTCTCACACGCAGCTCATCCCTGTTTAGTATTTAAGCTCAATTAGTTTCACTCTGCCTTGTGGCTAGAGACGGTCCAGGGAGGTCGGGATTGAGCGGCCCAGGTCATGCAGGCATTTCCTTGTCTATGAAGCTACCCGGAGGCTGCCAAAATTATCCTCTCCATATACTCCCAGCCATGTGACTAGCCGAGGGAGGAGGTTTCGCTGCCTGAGCCGTCTCCAGTGAAGAGGAAGTGCTCCCGTCGCAGAAAGCCCTCAGTCTCTCCCGCGGCAGCTCCGCATCCATCTCCAGAGCCCTGGTCTGCTCCATCCACGGAGGAGCTGAAAGAGTGAAGACAGGTGTTGCTGGTGGAGACAAATCTCCTCCTCAAGGTGAAGCCGTGGCTCCTCCCGGACTGGATCCACAGAGCGGAGGAGTTTCTCCTGAGGGAACCAGAAGTGGAGCTGGTGAGGGAGCGTTCCCTGACCTTGATGCCTCTTCTCCATGATGAGCCAACGTCTCCTTTCCCTGCTCGTTGCCGCTGAACCTGGAAATCTCGGCAGAGAGACTCCACCATCGCTCACCCAGCAACCCCTCCTTCATGGAGGGAGAAGAATTTTTCAGCAGAACTCCTTCAAGCTTCCTGGGAGATGGAGCACAACTTCGGGATGGCAGCTGACGTCATCACTCCCCAGGAATTCAGGCAAGTCCTTATTCATTCACTCGCTCTTTCCCCTGAAATTACTTGTCTGATTCCTGATGAGGAGGTTCATATTTTACAATGCTCTGAGTCTCCATCATCAACTGCCGTTACCGCTTCACCACCTGTTTCTCCTGTATTCCCCAAATCTCCGCTGGTCCCAGGAGGGAGTCACCAGATGCAGCAGAAGCAGCTAGTGATCTTGGAGGAGTCTACTTCATAGCGTAAGCGTCATCCTGCATCAGGCAGCCAGAAGAAGCCCACCTCCGTGTCTACAGGGGCAGCTCCTCTGCTATCCACTGAGTGGCCTAAGTTCACCCGAGCTGCGGAGAGGGGCGGTGCTTCACGCCCAGCAGCAGGCACCATCATGAACCGGGAGAAAAGGCAAGTGTTGCTCTATTCAGCTTCCATTTATGATAATGCGCATTGCCTGATTCCTGATAGGAAGGCTCAGGAAGAGCAGTCCCCTGAGCTTCCCTCACCTGCTGCTATAATTCAATTCAATTCAACTTTATTTATATAGCGCCATTTCACAACAACAGTCATCTTATTGCACTTTCAAATGTAGGGGAAAGCCCCACAACTGCAGAAAGACCCCAGCAATCAGATGACCCTCTGTGAGCAAGCGCTTGGCGACGGTGGAGAGGAAAAACTTCCTTTTAACAGGAAGAAACCTCTAGCAGAACCAGGCTCAGGGATGGGCAGTCATCTGCTGCAACTGGCTGGGGGGTGAGGGGATAGAGAAGATGAGAAGAACAGACATGTAGAGAGCAAACATTAAAGGAGTGAAGCCCAGTACATTATTAGAGGTCCCCCGGCTGTCTAAATCTCATCATCATCATCATTGGCTCCATCGATCTCGAAAGATCATGGGGGGGGTTTGTGCCTTGGGTCATCATTCAGGGAGCTGCACCATCGGACGTGGCTGTAGAGGCCAATACGGGATCTGCAGATCCTGCCGCAGCCGCTGCAGATAAATTCTTCACAGTGTAGTGGGGGTCTCGACAGTCTCCTCTGTCTGCGGAGTCTCTTCTCCCCCCAGCAAGTGTCTCTTCTCTCCTCTGCTGTTCAGATGACATCCTGGGTGGTGGTCCGCCAGTTGGAGCGGACGGAGGCGGCTGACTCCAGGTCGGAGGGGTTGAAGCCTCCAGCCTTGAGGTCACGCTTGCAAACATCCTTGAATCTGAGAGTTGGGCATCACTTTGATCTAGTTCCAGTAGCCAGCTCCCCATACAATAAGTCTTTGGGGATGCAGCCATCCTCCATTCGGTTGACGTGGCCAAGCCATCGCAAGCGTCTCTTTGTCAGGATGGCAAACATACTGGGCACATCTGCTCTGGCCAGGACGTCGATGTTGGAGACACGGTCCTGCCAAGTGATGCGCAGTAGTCTGCGAAGGCAGCGTTGGTGGAAGGCGTTCAGCCGGCGTTCCTGGCAGGAGTAGAGGGTCCATGCTTCACTGCCGTATAGGAGAGTACTCAGTACGCAAGCCATGTAGACTCTTATCTTGGTGTTGGTGGTTAGCATAGAGTTGTCCCAGACTTGCTTCGCCAGACGGGCCATCACCGTCGATGCCTTGCCGATACGGGCGTTCAGTTCGGCGTCTAGGGAGAGATTGCTGGAGATGATCGACCCCAGGTAGGTGAACTTGTCCACCACCGCAAGTGTGTGGTCGCCGATGTTGATACTGGGAGCACTGCTGACATCCTGGCCCATGACCTTGGTCTTTTTAAGGCTGATGGTGAGGCCAAACTCAGAGCAGGCACGAGCAAAGCAGTTGATGAGACGCTGGAGTGCTTCCACGGTGTGGGCAACAAGACCAGTATCATCAGCAAAGAGCAGCTCCCTGATTAGAACGCTCCACACCTTGGTCTTTGATCTGAGGCGTGCCATGTTGAAGAGGCCTCCGTCGCTCCTGGTGTGGAGGAAGACACTGTCTTCAGAGTCCCGGAAGGTGTAGCACAGAAGCAGGGAGAAAAAGATGCCAAATAGGGTAGGAGCCAGAACACAACCCTGCTTCACACCGTTCTTGATCGGGAAAGGGTCTGAGGATAATCTATCAAACTGGACAATGCCGTTCATGTCCTGGTGGAACGACTTGATCATGCTCAAAAGCTTGGGGGGACATCCAATTCGTTGGAGGAGGGCAAACAGTCCATCCCTGCTGACCAAGTCAAAAGCCTTGGTCAGGTCGATGAAGGCCAAAAAGAGGGGTTGTTTCTGCTCCCGGCACTTTTCTTGCAGCTGCCTCATAGAGAAGACCATATCTATGGTTGACCTGGTTGCTCTGAATCCACACTGCGCCTCTGGATACACACGTTCGGCAAGTAGTTGTAGTCTGTTGAGGACGACACGGGCAAAGGCTTTGCCAACTATGCTTAGGAGTGAGATACCACGATAGTTGTTACAATCGCTCTGCTCCCCCTTGTTCTTGTAGAGAGTGATGATTTTGACATCACGCATATCTTGGGGCACAGCCCCTTCCTCCCAGCACTGCAGCAGGAGCTCATGGAGGTGTTTCAAGAGCAAGCTCTCCTTTGCGGTTTTGACGATTTCAGGGGGGATGTTGTCACTGCCTGGAGCCTTGCCGCTTGAGATGGAGTCTATCGCCTTGCTGAGCTCCTCGATGGTGGGTGGAGTGTCAAGCTCATCCATGACTGACAGTAGAGGGGTGTTCTCAAGGGCCGTGTTCGAGATGGTGGTTACTCTCGAGTAGAGCTCTTGGTAGTGCTCAGCCCATCTCTCCATTTGTTTACCGTGATCCTTGATGACATCTCCTGCAGCTGATTTAAGAGGGGCGGTCTTGATGACACTGGGACCGAAAGCCTTCTTCATGCCTTCGTACATTTTGTGCACGTTTCCATGATCTGCAGAAAGCTGTATGTCCTGGCAGAGGTTAAGCCAGTAGTCGTTGGCACATCGCCTTGCAATCTTTTGCACATTGTTCCTCACAGCGCGCAGTGTAGCAAGCGTCTGCACAGAGGGCTCCTTCTTGTGGGCAATTAGGGCTGCATGTTTGGTGGCAATTGCAGGTTCCATCTCAGCGGCTCCAGCTTCAAACCAATCCGCACTCTTCCCCACCTTTTCCCCAAAGGTACCTATGGCGGTCTCAAACACAGCCTCACGGATGTGGTTCCACATTGCAGAAGCACAGTCGGTGGGACAGTCCGCCAGGGCTTCATTTATGACTTTAGAATAGCGTTCCCGCAGTTCAGGTACTGTAATCATAGCTGTGTTGATGCGGGGTTGGGGTTTCTGTTTGGAGCGGTTAACACGTCTGAGGCAGAGACGTACCTTGGTGGCGACCAGGGAATGGTCGGTGTCACAGTCAGCGCTGTGGAAACTGCGCGTGACCAGCACTCGGTTCAGCAGGGATCTCCTGGTGATGACGAAGTCCAGCTGATGCCAGTGGCGAGACCTTGGATGTCTCCAGGACACTCGGTGACAGGGCTTGGTGGAGAAGAATGTGTTGGTCAGACAGAGGTCATGAAAGGAACAGAGTTCAAGAAGGCGTTGACCGTTCTTGTTGAGCTTGCCGATTCCGATGCGGCCAATGCAGCGGGGCCAGGAGTCATGATCTGCCCCTATCCGTGCGTTAAAGTCACCGAGCAGAAACAGGTGCTCCTTGGCAGGGATCTGCTGGATCCTGGTTTCGAGCGCCTCGTAGAATGCATCTTTCACCTCAGTTGAAGAGCAGAGCGTCGGAGCATAGGCGCGAAGGATATTAGCTGGTCCAGAGGAGGTTATGAGACGGAGAGAGAGGACTCGTGGAGTGCCTGAAGACGGCGGTTCAATAGAGGACAGAAGGGAGTTTCGAACAGCAAATCCAACACCGTACAGGCGATGCTCGTCAGGCTTCTGTCCCTGCCAGGGACATTTTTGTCTAAATCTATTAGCAGCATAACTAATGGAGGGTTCAGAGACACGTGATTCATCCCAAATTGTAGGCTATATCAAAAAGGAAGGTTTTAACCCTATTCTTAAAAACAGAGATCGAGCCTGACTCCCAAATCCAGATTGGTAACTGGTTCCACAGGAAAGGAGCTTGATAACTGAAGGTTCTGCCTCCTATTGTACTTTTGGAGATTCTAGGTATTACAAGTAATCCAGCATTTTGGGAGCATAGTGCTCTGTTAGGATGATAGGGTTGTATCAGATCTTTTAAATAAAAAGGGGCCTGATTGTTTAGAGCTTTGTAAGTGAGAAGAAGGATTTTAAACTTAATTCTGAACTCTATCGGAAGCCAATGAAGGGAGGCCAGAACCGGAGAGATATGATCTCTCTTTCTAGTACCTGTTAAAACTCTTGCTGCAGCATTTTGGATCAACTGATGACATTTTAAAGATATTTTAGGACAACCTGATAATAAAGAGATACCATAATCTAATCTAGAGCTAACAAAAGTGTGGATCAGTTTCTCAGCATCACTCTGAGACAAGATACTCCTAATCTTGGCAACATTACGCAAATCATAGAAGGCAGTCTTAGAAACAAATTTAATATGTGAATTAAAAACAGATCTTGATCAAAAATAACTCCAAGGTTCCTCAAAGAATTATTAAGAGAAAGAGTAACTGCATCCAAACTAAAAGTTTGGTTTGGAAAGGTATTTCTGAGGTTTTTTGGACCAACAAGAATGACTTCATTCTTATCTGAATTTAATAGCAGAAAATTATGTCATCCAAGCTTTGATTTCCTTAAGACAGGCTTCTAACTTGGCTAATTGATTACTATCATCTGGCTTCATTGACATGTATAATTGTGTGTCATCTGCATAACAATGAAAATGTATACAGTGTTTTCTAATGATGTTGCCTAACAGAAGCATATATAAACTAAAAAGAGTAGGGACTAGCACTGTCATGGTCTGTGCGCTGATATTGTCCGCGCTCGGATCATGCGGTATTTTCCTCCTGTTTCTGTGTTAGTCTCCTGATGGCCTTCCGGGCTCTTATTTTGACAGCATCTGCGGGGCTTCTGGCTGTCAGAGCCGAGCTGCGCAGTCACAGTGACAGCTGGATTACATTCCACTGATTAATGCTCATCATCTGTTTAATCCTCTAAGCCCTATTTAAGGGAGCAGCTGAGGTTACTTGGGGCTGCGACCTCACACGTGTAACGTTGGTCTCCCTAACTTTCGGCTGGAGTCCCTATGCCCGGCTCCAGTCACCCTCTTGATCTTCACATCCTCAGTAAGTTTATTCCTAGTCTGAGTATTTCTCCGTTGTGTCTATCTGTAGTTCTTGTTTGTGTTTTGCCTCACGTGGCTCATTATTTTGTATTGTCATCTTTCACAAATAAATATGCAAACTCATTGGCTGCCTATAGCGTCTCATTAATGGCCTGCGAGGGCCACCCCTGACAATAGGTCGCAGCCAAACGAGACGCCAGTGACCGTGAGTTTGCTTTATTTGGGCTTGTAGTTTTTCCCTTTTTCACGTACCAGTGTGCTGGGAGATGGCGTCGCCACCCAAGGGCTATGCCATGAGCTTGGGCTATGAGCTAGTGATGGCCCTCATCGAGTTAGATGGTATCTTCTCCTGCGCTCGCAATACTGTCATTCCCAGCGGCTTACACTGGTACTTAGACCTCGCAGAGGCAGTTATTAACCGCCATCCTCACTACTCTAACCACACCGAAATCACGACGAGGATGGCAGAGATCTCGGCACTTCAGGAGAAAGCCCGCGGGCTAGAAGGAAATTCCGTCAGGTAGCCGAGGGTGAGGCATCCCCGTTCCTTGCCTCGGGATCCAGTTCCTGTCACCCATCCAGCCCAGGAGTTCACATCGCCCAAGTGTCGTTCCCGTCGACAGCGGAGGAGGATGTCAGCCGGGATTCCCCCGGAGGAGATGCAGTGGACAGCAGTGATCATCCAGGACTGTGTGGCTGCGGCTCGTTCTGCCTCCCATCCTACCCAGATTATAAAGCATGTGACGGCGGCAGTCAGACTAGTGGAGATGAGTCCCAAATTCTATGACTATCCCGAGCACGCTGAACTGTTAGCCTCTGTGTCCGTGCAGCAGCGGCAGCTCCCTGACCTCACCTTTGCCTAGCCCTCTGCCAGTAAACGTCGTCACCATGCTCGAATCAAGCCTCAACGAGATCCCCTTCCAGTTCCAGTTCCAGGTAGCCGCATGAGCTCTGTCTCCCAGCCAGCTGCTGTGAGCTCCATGAGTCCGACTCCAGCTCCAGGTGCAGCCACCTGCTGCACTTGAGCTTGCCTCGCCGGGCTTCACCACTGCTGTCGACGCTGACCCCTCTCCTCTCTGTGCTGTTTCTGAGCTCCCTCCAAGGGTCGCCGGAGAGGATCCAACACCACCTGAGGCCTCCGTAGATCCAGGTTTGCCACTGGAGGTCGGCCTGGGTCCAGCTCCTCCTATTGAGGTCATCGCGGGCGTTCCGTCCCAGCCCGGGACCTCTGTGGGTGCGGCTGTGACTCAGCCCAGGTCCACTGTGGGTGCAGCGTTAGCCCAGCCCAGGTCGACCATGGGTGCAGTCATGACCCAGCTGGTATCCACTGTGGGTGCAGCCATGGCCCAGCTGGGGTCCACCATGGGTGCTGCAAAGCTCCAGCCCAGAGCCACTGCAGGTGCTGCAGAGCTCCAGCCCGGAGCCACCGCAGGTGCAGCTACGCTCCAGCCCGGGGCCACTGCGGGTGCAGCTGTGTCCCAAGCCGGGTCCACCGCAGGTGCAGCTATGTCCCAAGCTGGGACCACCAAGGGTGCAGCTGTGTCCCAAGACGGGACCACCAAGAGTGCAACTGTGTCCCAAGCCGGGACCACCGAGGCTGCTGCCGACCAGCCTAAGGATGCTGAGGCCTTTACTCCTCTGCTGGACGCTGTTGTGGTCCCCCTTCCTCCGCCACCAGTCACCGTCAGGGTTCCCCTCCTCCGGAAGGGCTTCCCACCTCTGAGCCTTCCGGTGGGTGAGCCGCCTCCTTGTTCACCCCTCCGGTCCTGTTGGCTTAACAATGCTGGCCGGCCGCCCAAAAGACTGAGCCTCTGGGTCGGGTGGTCCATTTTCTCTGGCAGACCGCCTGACTCTACTCATCGGGCCGTCCACTGGGCCTGGGACTTAGGCCAACCACCCAAACCCTGGACTTCTGGGACTGTGGGGGCTTAGGGGTTATCGGGGTGCAGGTGCGATTTGGGGCTGGCTTGTTTTTCTCTCCTAGCCATTTCCCCCCCCACCTCCCTCCCGGGGTGGCCTTGCTGTACTCCTCTGTGGGGGTGTGTGTCTTTTTTGGGGTGTTCCCTTGGGGTGTCTGGGGTCCACCCCTTTAGGAGGGGGATCTGTTATGTGGCTGAGCTCAGCTCAGACACTTTGTGTATTTTTTAAGCATTTCATGCCTGTTGTTTGTTTTCTGTATTTGAGTTACTTCAGAGCCTCCTCCCACATTTTCCAATCACTCACCTTTCACCCACAGTCTGCTTCCAGGTCCAGCTGTGGGTGATTGCCTAATTAGGTCACTCCACCAGTCTCAGCTCTCACACCTACAGCTCATCCCTGTTTAGTATTTAAGTTCAGTTAGTTTCACTCTGCTTTGTGGCTAGTTTGTGTTGTCTTCCCTCCACCAGAGCACTTTCAGTCCTGGTGAATTATCTCTCTGTAAGTACCCAGCACCCGCCAGTTATTGGAGTGTTTGAGGCTTTCCTATGTCTTTACCTGCCACTCACCAGTCTGTTCGGGAGTGAGCTGTGTTTCTCTTATGTTGCTTGCCACGTTTTGCTGGCTTGAGTACTGTGTATTTTCTTGTTACTTAATAAACTGCATTGACACAGCCTGCGAGTGGGTGTGTCTCTTCTGCCCCAAAGGGGCATCCATGACACATTTGAAATCTCCTAAATGCATGTGGGAAAATGTGTTATGGTCTGATGAAACCATGGTTGAATTTTTCGGCCATAATGCTAAAAGGTATATTTGGCACGAACACAACACTGCTCATCACCAAAAGAACACCATATTACAGTGAAGCATGATGGTGGTAGCATCATGCTTTGGGGCTATTTTTCTTCAGCTGGAACTGGGGTCTTAGTTAAGGTGGAGGGAATTATGAACAGTTCCAAATACCAGTCAGTGTTGACACAAAACCTTGAGGCTTCTGCTAGAAAGCTGAAGATGAAGAGGAACTTCATCTTTCAGCATGACAATGACCCAAAGCACACGTCCAAATCAACAAAAGAATGGCTTCATCAGAAGAAGATTAAGGTTTTGGAATGGCCCAGCCACAGTCCAGACCTGAATCCGATTGAACATCTGTGGGGTGATCTGAAGAGGGCTGTGCATAGGAGATGCCCTCACAATCTGACAGATTTGGAGCGTTTTTGCAAAGAAGAGTGGGCAAATATTGCCACATGAAGATGTGCCATGCTGACAGACTTCTACCCAAAAAGACTGAGTGCTGGAATAAAAGCCAAAGGTGTTGCAACATAGTATTAGTTTAAGGGTGTGCATATTTATGGAACCAGGTTATTTTAAGTTTTTTATTGATTATTTTTCTCAGAATATTTCAGTTTGTTTTCCAATTGGGTTGTACAGGTCATATGTCACATTACTGGTGAAAAAAGTTTTGAAATGGTTTATCTTGGTCTCATTTTTTACATCACAAAAGCCTGGCATTTGAACAGGGGTGTGTAGACTTTTTATATCCACTGTATAATCTATGTCTGTGTCCTCAGTCATCTCCTTTAGTCGATCTTTTGTCTGTCCAGGATAATGAAAAATGCACACTCAGCTGTTTTTCCTGATAAATGTATTAATCTGAGGACAATTCCAGTGCATCTGGAAAGTATTCATAGCACTTCACTTTTTCCACATTTTGTTATGTTACAGCCTTAAACCAAAAGGGATCAAATTCACTTTTTTCCTCAAAATTCAACACACAATACCCCATAATGACAATGTGAAAAAAGTTTGAAATTTTTACAAATTTATTAAAAATAAAAAAACTAAAAAAAAATCACATGTACATAAGTATTCACAGCCTTTGCTCAATAGTTTGTTGATGCACCTCTGGCAGCAATTACAGTCTCAAGAGTTTTTGAATATGATGCCAAAAGCTTGGCACACCTATCTTTGGGCAGTTTTGCCATTCCTCTTTGCAGCACCTCTCAAGCTCCGAGCTCAGATTGGATGGGAAGCGTTTTCAAATCTCCAGAGATGTTCAATTGGATTCAAGCCTGGGCTCTGGCTGGGCCATTCAAGGACTTTCACAGAGTTGTCCTCAAGCCACTCCTTTGTTATCTTGGCTGTGTGCTTAGGGTCGTTGTCCTGCTGAAAGATGAACTGTCACCCCAGTCTGAGGTCAACAGTGTTCCGGAGCAGGTTTTCATCCAAGATGTCTCTGTACATAGCTGCATTCATCTTTCTCTCTATCCTGACTAGTCTCCCTATTCCTGCCACTGAAAAACATCCCCACAGCATGATCCTGCCACCACCATGCTTCACTGTAGGGATGGTATTGGCTTGGTGGTGAGTATTGCCTGGTTTCCTCCAAACATGATGCCTGGCATTTACGCCAAAGAGCTGCCAAAGAGGTGCCTTTTGGCAAACTCCAGGCGGGCTGCCATGTGCCTTTTACTAAGGAGCAGCTTCCGTCTGGCCACTCTGCCATAGAGGGCTGATTGGTGGACTACTGTGGAGTATGTGGAGATGGTTGTCCTTCTGGAAGGTTCTCCTCTCCACAGAAGAATGCTGGAGCCCTGACAGAGTGACCATCGGGTTCTTGGTTACCTCCCTGATTAAGGCCATTCTCCCCCGATCGCTCAGTTTAGACAGCCAGCTAGCTCTAGGAAGAGTTCTGGTGGTTCTTAACTTCTTCCATTTATGGATGATGGAGGCCACTGTGCTCAGTGGGACTTTCAAAGCAGCAGAAATTTTTCTGTACCCTTCCCCAGATTTGTGCCTCGAGACAGTCCTGTCTCAGAGGTCTACAGACAATTCCTTTGACTTCATGCTTGGTTTGTGCTCTGACATGCACTGTCAACTGTGGGACCTTGTATAGACAGGTGTGCGCCTTTCCAAATCATGTTCAATCAATTGAATTTACCACAGGTGGACTCCAATTAAGCTGTAGAAACATCTCAAGGATGATCAATGGAAACAGGATGCACCTGAGCTCAATTTGTCATAAATGCTCTTTTCAGGGCATGAATGCCCTGAAAAGAGCATTGCACCAAATGCCAACAGTGAGTTTGTATATTTATTAGGGAAAGTAACAAAATAACAAGTCACGAGGGGCAGAACACAAACTATACATGCGACCCAGAGGGGTGAAATAAAGACAGAAATAAAGAGTCCCAATTAACACTTACATTCCAAGAGCGAGGGCGAAACCTCGTCGTCGTCGGCCTCCGTCGGTCTATGATGACCATGGAAGAGAATCCTAAATGTCTACTCTGCTGGAACAGCACCGCCTGTGGCTGAACAGGCCGATGCGCGAATGGTAGTCCCTGTCACACAGGTCGCACTTGTGGGTGGTCTCCGTGCTGCTGGGTCTGTGGCGGTTCTTCCTGCGGGTCCTTTTTTCATCTGCTGCAGCAGTCAGTCTCTCTTCACCCACCTTGAGCTGTCTGGTCAGGGTGCCTCTCCATTTGGAGCGGTCCGTTGCAAGGTCCTCCCAGCGCTCTGTGTTGATCTCCAGGGCCTTCATGTCTCTCTTGCAGACGTCTCTAAAGAGCAGCTGTGGGCGGCCAACGTCTCTCCTGCCAGTCGCCAGTTCTCCGTAGAGGACGTCTTTGGGGATTCTGCCATCCTCCATACGGTGAACGTGGCCTAGCCAGCGGAGCCTGCGCTGCCTGAGTAGAGTGAACATGGAGGGAAGGCCGGCGCGGGGCAGAACTTCTGTGTTGGGCACTTTGTCCTGCCAGGATATGTCCAGGATGTGGTGAATGCAGCGCAAGTGGAAGGAGTTCAGTCTCTTTTCCTGCCGGGCGTATGTTGTCCACGTCTCACTCCCATAGAGCAGTGTGCTGATGACGCAGGCGTTGTACACTGCCATCTTCGTCTTGACAGAGAGTTTGGGATTCTTCCACACTCGTGTGGTGAGGCGAGCGAGTGTGAAGGCTGATTTTCCAATCCTCTTGTCGATCTCTGTATCAAGGGAGAGGTTGTTGCTGATCGAAACCTAACGCTGTACAAAAGACTGGAACCGGATGTAAGGATTCCAGTCGGGAAAGGCGAGATTGCAGCGAGGAGTGAGCCTCAACTGCCACCTTAAATACTAACACAGAGGGCTAAGGGCCAAACAGGTGAGGAGAAAACGTAATCATTAAACCATAATCAGCTGTGACAGGACTGGCTTGACAGCCAGAAGTCCAGCCGTGGCATTGTCACAGTGAAAGCACAGGAGATACAAATGATAATAAACAGAACTAGAAATACAAAGGAAAAGGGAAAATACTGAGTGACTCAAGCACGGATCTGCTCCGTGCTTGGATCACCACACAATTTTGAGCTTCATGGCAAAGGCTGTGAATACTTATGTACATGTGATTTGTTAGTTTTTTTTTTTATTTTTAACAAATTTACAAAAAGGTTAAGAAAACTTTTTTCATGCTGTCATTATGGGGTATTGTGTGTAGAATTTTGAGGAAAAAATTAATTTAATCCATTTCGGAATAAGGCTGTAACATAACAAAATGTGGAAAAAGTGAAGCACTGTGAATACTTTCCAGATGCACTGTAAATGCAAACTACAGTATATCCCCTACACACTGTAATATAGACTATTCCAAACCATTTGAAGAAACAGCAGTATTTTTCACACTTTCGGCTGCTCCCTATTCAGTGTTGCAGACTAGCTGCTGGTACTAGTCGTGCTGGTTATGCTGTGATCGATCAGTTCTGTTAAAGCAGAGTTTTTCACAGCAGTCATCTGACCTGTAGAGGAATAAGCAAAGGTGGATTCTCTTCTCTCTTTTGTCAACTGGCATATTTATTTAATTTTAGAAATCTCAGCAAGTTCCTCTCCACAATTTGTTTAAATAAGACTTGCAGTGATATGAGACTGAGAGGTGGGGATGGGGCCCCTTTAGAGAGTTCTATGAAGGCCTGCCACAATCAATGCAAACTATCCACACTGTCACAGCTGCAGTGATTCAAAGTTGGTCAACCCTTGGGGCCCCCTTCGGGCCTGGGGCGCCAAGCATTTGTCTGCCTTGTCTGCTGGCGCAGCACCTCTCACTATTATAAATTGTATTTTAATAATTAGATCTCTTTTTGAGGGCTTGCAGCAACACCCCCTCCAGCACATGGTGCCCTAGGTGACCACCTATGTGGCCTATGCCAAAGGCATGATGTTCATATTGCAAATGCTGCTCCAGTAAAACCCTGATTTGAAGCCATGATTCTCTTGCTGCATAGTACTATCATACCTTAGATTTTTTAAAACCTTGGTTTGGTGGAAGCCATGCATTACTTTTGCTTAGTGTAAAACAGGGAAAATATGGAGGTGAAAGTAAGAACAATGTCCAATTTCAGATTAATAACATTTTTGTGGAATTGGCTATGCTGAATATCTAGTTTTTGGAAAACCCCTAAAGAGAAAGAAATACAAAATTAAGAGATGATTTAATTGAAACATTTATGATTTTTTACAGTGTAACTTCACCTCTACCATTCTTTTTTTTTCATAAAGTGCAACTAAAAATCATGACCAACTTTTTCCACTCTATACTCCTGACGTCTTTGTTCTACATTTAAACTGTTAATTATGGAGAATTAATCACACAAAATAATCTCAAAAAGAAACTGAAATGTGCAATTCCACAGTCTGTAAAAAGGAAAATGAATGACTAAACACCTCTGCCACATAAGAGTGAAAACGAAGGAATCAGGACTTGGCACACAGTCAGCCAACATGCTGGCAAATGTTCACACATACAGTCTTTGACATCAGAGAGAGAAAACAGGAGATCAGTGTGGCAGCAGTTTCAGAAAAGTCCATCTTTCCTCCCGACGTTCAAACGCTGAAGTCTCTCGCCACTAGAGAGCAGCAGAAGTCCACAGACCCCACAACGTGACTCACTGCTTTCATCTGAGTCTGACTGGCACAGAGAACTTAACTCTGCTCATAATTTACAATAAATTAAACTTTGAGCTCACAGTTTTTTAATGAATTCGCCTGATTCACGTCCTGCATCAAGTCTTCACAGCTCAGACTCTGATGATGCTGATGGAGGATGAAGCTCTGTGCAGCTGAAAGAGAAGGAGCATACACGACCGTGACTCACAGAGCACATCTGCTGCCCCATGTCACACTGCATGATCTATGTGAAGACATTTATTATCTAATCAGTGACTGGGACAAATACCAGCTCCCGGAGGCCTCACTGGAACTTCTCACCCAACGCACATTTTCATACTGATCCAGAATAAACCCACTCAGATTTTAAAGTTGCATTCTTTAATTTATCTTTTCTTAGCAGGAGGACATTTTTGGGGGGATTTTCAAACTGCCTGCAGACAAGATTTCACACACAAGTCCAAGTGTGTTTTGTTTTCGTTGTTACCTGGTAATGAAGATTAATGTAAAGCTAATGCTACTCTAGATTGCCTTGGGCACTGGAGAGTCAAGAGTAAGGCGTGAATATTAAGTTTTCTTTCCTTCTCTTCACAGGTATCAGTGTAGTACTTCCTGCTTCCTCGATTCTTTGGTAAGCGCAGTGCCACTGAGCTCACGACACGCACCTTCTTCTTTGTGTACTTAAAAGCTGATGTACTTATGCAGGCCTCACAAGAAAATCGGTGCATAGTGTAAGAGTTCTTGTTTTATTGGCAGATGTAAAAGAAAATTAAAAGGTGAAAGCTAATTATTAGTGGTGAAAGTCGATTAAAATTTTCATCCATCCATCCATCCATCCATCCATCCATCTTCTACCGCTTTTCTGGAGGTCCGGGTCGCAGAGGCAGCAGTTCAAGCAGAGAAGCCCAGACTTCCCTCTCCCCCGCCACCTGCTCCAGCTCTTCTGAGAGGATACCAAGGCGTTCCCAGACCAGCTGGGAGACATAGTCTCTCCACCGAGTCCTGGGTCTGCCCCGGGGTCTCCTCCCAGCGGGACATGCCCGAAACACCTCAAGTGGGAGGCGTCCAGGAGGCATCCTGATCAGATGCCCATACCACCTCAACTGACTCCTTCCAATGTGGATGAGCAGTGGTTCTACTCTGAGCCTCTCCCGGGTGACTGAGCTCCTCACCCTATCTCTGAGGGTGAGTCCAGCAATCCTACGGAGAAAGCTCATTTCAGCCGCTTGTATCCGCAATCTTGTTCTTTCAGTCATTACCCAAAGCTCGTGACCATAGGTGAGAGTAGGAACGTAGATTGACTGGTAAATCGATAGCTTTGGCATGGATCGTCATGGATCGTCACCTTATCGTGCTGGGGGGGTTTGCGTGCCCCAGCGATCTCAGGAGCTATGTTGTTCGGGGCAATTTGCCTCTGATAGGGTCACCCAAGACAAACAGGTCCTGGGTGAAGGGCCAGACTAAGAACGATCCAACAGACCCTCATGATAAATTCTAGATCAAGGATTCAGTGTACCCCGCCTGGTATGGGGTTACCGGGGCCCCACCCTGGAGGCAGGCCTGGGGGAGGGGCTCGATGGCTAGCGTCTGGTGGCCGGGTTTCCACCCATGGGACCCAGCCGGGCTCAGCCCGAAGGAGTTACATGGGTCCGCCCTCCAGTGGGCCCACCACCTGCAGGAGGGATCATGGGGGTCCGGTGCTATGTGGATCAGGTGGCGGTCAAAGGTGTAGACCTTGGCGAACTGATCCCAAGCTTTCTAAACTGGCTTTTGGTACGTGGAACTAAAATTTTCAATCGAGATAAATCTCCCAAAGTTGCTGATTAATTGTGATTAATCTTAATTAGTTGCAGATTTTTCCTCCCATGTACTGTAAGTTAATGTAAATTGGTCATTTTTCATACTGTTATTAACATGGGAGTAGACAAATGTGCTTGCTTTCTGTAACTACAGGTTTAACTACAGGTTTATCATTATTATTTCAGCATAATGACAAATACTACCCAGAACTTCATCCACAAAAACCTCACAAGTGCTGCTTGTGCAAAACAGATGGGCAATTTATGTGGAAAAAGTTCCAGGTGCATGAGGAAAAAGGCCAAAAATTTATGTGGAAAAAGTAGCAAATCTACATGAAAAGTCACATTTTACAGAGGAAAAAAATCACATATCAGAAAAAATGGTTTAAAATTTGAGGAGAAAAAAATAGCAAATTCATGAAAAAGTTGCAAATTACAAGAAAAAATGTTGTAAATGTATTTAAAAATATTCCCCCCAAAATTCCAAATTTGCCTGAAAAAAAAGTAATAGATTTAAGGTGCATTCAGACCAAACATTCATCCATCCATCCATCTTCTTCCACTTAATCCTTTTCGGGTTGCGGAGGGGCTGGAGCCTATCCTAGCATCTTTGGGCGAGAGGCAGACATGAACGGGAGAATTTTCGCACTGTGTGATTACATTATAACTCAATGTAAACACGTAAATAGACATGAATTCAGTGAGGTGCAGACAGGCGAAGTTGCCTTTGTACCTTCTGCAGCAGTGTTCAACCTACTGTGGAAATCCCCAAAATAACGTCATGCTTTAGGTTTACATTATCCGACGGGGAGCTCACCTGAAAAAGTTGTCCCTGTCTCCATAACTTTACAACATGATGAATGTTTCCGTTGCTAGCTTTCTAGCCTTGTTAGCACATCCGTGGCAGGAATCCGTGGGTAAATAACTGCGACATCCAGATTTAGCTGAAAAGCTCCCAGTCTTCCTGTTTCCAGGTGAGTGGCAGGGACGTGAACACGCGAATGCACGATTTCGTGTGTACTCGCCTCTTTCCATTCACTTTGTATGGATTCGTGCCGCCGTATGGATTCGTATGGATTCGTGTTTGGTGTGAACACACCTTTACAGTTTTAATGACTGCTGATTATTCTGTTTATATCACTTTGCCCAATATTAAATGCTTTAACATAATATCAGTGGTATTAAAAAAGTCAGACTTAAGGATTAATTGTCATTTTCAGGATTATTAAGGCCTTTACTTTGAATAAGTTAATAAATGAATACCTTTGAAAGATCCGTGGACATTGTTACAGCCAACGCGATCTGTTAGTGACCATTATTACAGTGAACTACAACCAGAGGATGTGAAGACCTCACAGGACAAAAATCCACACAGTCACTGCAGTCTGACATTTAGCTGGATAGATTTTATAAGAAGGCTGTTACTGTTTTAAAATGTTATAGAAGAAAATTTTAATTAACACTTATGGTTATCATTTCATCTCTAAGAGACCACGAACGTTTGTGTTAACTCAACTAGCATTCAGGATAGCTAGATAGCTAAATATTATTGATTATTGATCCCAAACTGGGAACGCTGTTTGGAACAGAGGAGATGGAACGGCTCCCGGGGACCACACAGAACGATCACATGTTAGGAAATGAGCTGAGCAGGTTTGGCTGTATTGGGTCTGTGGTTTTATCTGAAGGGGTATTGTCACCCTGCCGGGCGGATGTGTATCTCCGTCAGTGGTGGCGGCGGTTCACCTACCTTGTGAACATAACTACAGAAAGAAATAATGTGGGCTTTTCAAATTGATACCATAGTTGTATCTATGAAAAATCTTGAAGGAGTTCAAATTTGGGGGACCTCTGACCTTTACGTTGTGGTTGGAGGTCAAGTTCCCTGAAATCTTGTAAACGTAATAAGTACAGAAAGAAATGCTGTATCTTTTTCAAATCAGTATCATTGTGTCTAAGACAAATCTTGGACAGCTTAGACCCAGACCGCTGACTGTGGGTTTGGGCCCAAAAGGTCAAAGGTCAAGGTTACCATTCCTTATGCCCTTCTACTATAGAACGAGTAAAGCTAGGGTCACCAAACTTGAGATACAGGTTCATCCTGGGACCCTGACCTCTTACTATGGTTTTGGGATTGTAAGGTCAAAGATCAAGGTCAAACTGTCATATAAACTACATCTCAATAACAGACAAAGAGGTTGAGGGGTTCCACTGGCAGCCACCAGAGAGGCTGCCACAGACCAGGGGATCAGCCCATTTCCACCCTGTAGGATCTCCTGGTTACAGTGTGGTGCCAGCGGAAGGACTCAGCCCTGGCGTATTCCTCTTGTGTGTACGCCACCATTTCCCAAATATATGGAAAGTGGTAAGGTCAAAACTCCCCTGTTCACGCTGGCAATTAATTACGATCAAAAAAATTGTTGGCATTAAATGGGGCACTGCATTAATGCGCAATTAACACTTTAACTTCTTCACCAGTACTAATTGCACAGCAGTTGGTGCTGACCGTGCAATTTGATTGGACAATAGGTATTCCAGGAATAAATATATTTCATAATAACCATTTTCAGACATTTAACATGTTATCACTCCATGTCACAGGCTTTCTAATCATCACTAATTACTAACAGCCCTTCACTGCTTATAATGTGAAAAATGTGATGCTGTGTTGATTCAGCCACAATGGAGGGCTTGAACTTGAAGTTACAAACTGATGGCTGGACATTCTCCTTCAGGATTTTTGGTAGAGAGCAGAATTCATGGTTCCATCAATTACGGCAAGTCTTCCGGGTCCTGAAGCAGCAAAGCAGCCCCAGACCATCACACTACCACCACCATGTTTGATTGTTGGTATGATGTTCTTTTCATGAAGTACTGTGTTAGTTTTATGCCAGATGTAATGGGATGCACGCCTTCCAAAAAGTTCAACTTTTGTTCCGTCAGTCCACAGAGTATTTTCACAGAATTCTTGGGGATCATTAAGATGCTTTTTTGACAAATAGAGATAAGCTTTTATGTTCTTTTTGGTCAGCAGTGGTTTTCACATTGGAACTCTCCCATGGATGCCATTTTTGCCCAATCTCTTTCTTATTGTTGAATCATGGACCAGTGTCCACACTAAGGCAAGTGAGGCCTGCAGTTCTTTAGATGTTGTTCTGGGTTTTTGCTTCTCATCTGTTCTTGAATTTCTTCAGATCGTTGCATGATGTGTTGCTTTTTGAGATCTTTTAGCCTACTTCACTTTGTCAGAGAGGTTCTATTTAAGTGATTTTTTTTGATTCAGTAGGTCTGGCAGTAATCAGGCCTGAGTGTGTTTTGTGAAATTGAACTCAGCTTTCTAAAAATGTGGTTAATCACAGTTAATTCATGATGTAATGGGGGGGGGGGGGTTACTTTTTGACATAGGGCCAGGTACATTTGGATAATGTTTTCCCTGAATAAATGAAATCATCATTTAGAAATGGCATTTTGTATTTACTCAGGTTATCGTTATCTAATATTAAAATTTGTTTGATGATCTGAAACATTTAAGTGTGACAAATATATAAAAATATAAGAAATAAGAAAGGGGTCAGATACCTTTTCACAACACTCCATATGAATAGGATAATTATTTTTATCATAGTCACATTTTTCTAGAGATTAGTATTGTTGTATTTTTAACTGATAGGATAATTTGATTTTAAAATGTCAATGTAATTATTTAATTTTAATTACAATTGCAATGAATTCATTAATATAAGCATTGAAATCATTAGTTCTACTTCATGTCCTGGTTCCAGTTGCTCTATTTTCTCCAGGCTTCTAGAGTGTTTGCATTTTTATACTGAAGGAGATTCATATAACTTTTTGCTAATCTAATCAAACCCATCACTTTTGTGTTGAAAATGCATTTGCTCACATAAAGATGAAACAGTAACCTATTTTCCTTTTTGCCTCCACCACCCTCTACTGTGTTTCTCTTAAAGGCCTCAGGCCAGTTTTTCCATGAAAATGCACACTCGCAAAATAATCCTTTATTACAATGAAAACAAGAAAATCAATTTTGGACTGAAGTACTTTTTTGGCTAAATACCTGGATCTGTACTTATTGCAACAAAATGGGTGGACATGGATTCTTTTAACATGCAGAGCGCTGTAGTATTCACTTTTCAGGGCCAAACAGTCATTTTTGCTGTTTTCTTGCCATTTAAAGGTCCCATTGTGTGAAAATTGTGTTTTTGTATATTTTAACCTTCTGAAATGTGTCTTTTGGACACATTATTATTATTGAAGCTGAAAACTGAAAAAAAATTATTCAAAACACTCACTTCTCTTAAACAAAACACACAGCCTTGATATCATTTCTGTGGCTGATTAGCCATTTTAACGGCCCTGAGCAAGTGAATCAGTAAATGTATTTTGAGTCTACCAGACCAAACAAAAGTGTTATTTACCATCCAGCCACATTTGACTGTGTAAAAATATTGCCAATTATGTAAAAACAGCTTTAAAAATCTTGAAAATCAGCCAGCCCTCTCTGCTCTGAGATGGTGGGGGCATGTCAGCAGCGGGCGCTGAAACCAGGCCACTCCCAAAAGTGTCAAGCGTCAGCTGTCAGTGCCTTGTTTATAGTGTGCTCTCATAATTTGATTTATGCCACTTTTCTGGGTAAAATTTTCTTCAATTAAAAAAAAAGTGTCAGCTGTCAGTCAAGCTGTCAGTCAAAGAACCAGAAATACAATATACAGTGGTGTGAAAAAGTGTTTGCCCTCTTCCTGATTTCTCTTTTTTTTGTATGTCACACTTAAATGTTTCAGATCATCAAACAAATTTAAATATTAGACAAAGATAACACAAGTAAACACAAAATGCAGTTTTTAAATGAAGCTGTTTATTATTAAGAGTAAAAAAAAAAATCCAAACCTACATGGCCCTGTGTGAAAAAGTGATTGCCCCCTGTTAAAACATAAAATAACTGTGGTTTATCACATCTTTGGAAAGCTGTGTTCAATTTTCTAGCCATTTCTAAAACTTTGGGACTCCACCGAACCACAGTGAGAGCCATTATCTACAAATGGCAAAAACATGGAACAGTGGTGAACCTTCCCAGGAGTGGCCTGCTGACCAAAACTACCCCAAGAGCGCAGTGACAACTCATCCAAGAGGTCACAAAAGACCCCACAACAACATTCAAAGAACTGCAGGCCTCATTTGCCTCAGTTAAGGTCAGTGTTCATGACTCCACCATAAGAAAGAGACTGGGCAAAAATGGCCTGCATAGCACAGTTCCAAGACAAAAACCACTGCTGAGCAAAAAGAACATAAAGGCTCATCTCAGTTTTGCCATAAAACATCTTGAGGATCCCCAAGACTTTTGGGAAAATACTCTGTGGACTGACGAGACAAAAGCTGAACTTTTTGGAAGGTGTGTGTCCCATTACATCCGGCGTAAAATTAACAGCATTTCAGAAAAGGAACATCATACCAACAATAAAATATGGTGGTGGTAGTGTGATGGTCTGGGGCTGTTTTGCTGCTTCAGGACCTGGAAGACTTGCTGTGGTAAATGGAACCATGAATTCTGCAGTCTACTAAAAAATCCTGAAGCAGAATGTCCGGCCATCTGTTTGTGACCTCAAGCTGAAATGTACTTGGGCTTTGCAGCAGGACAATGATCGAAAGCAAACCAGGAAGTCCACCTCTGAATGGCTTAAGGAAAACAAAATGAAGACTTTGGAGTGGCCTAATCAAAGTCCTGACCTGAAACTGACTGAGATGTTGTGGCATGACCTTAAAAAGGCGGTTCATGCTCAAAAACCCTCCAATGTGGCTGAATTACAACAATTCTGCAAAGATGAGTGGGCCAAAATTCCTCCACAGCACTGTAAATGACTCATTGCCAGTTATCACAAATGCTTGATTGCAGTTGTTACTGCTAAGGGTGGCCCAACCAGTTATTAGGTGTAGGGGGCAATCACTTTTTCACACAGGGCCATGTAGGTTTGGATTTTTTTCCCCTTAATCATACACACCTTCATTTAAAAACTGCATTTTGTGTTTACTTGTGCTATCTTTGCCTAATATTTACATCTGTTTGATGATCTAAAACATTTAAGTTTGACAAACATACAAAAAAAAGAGAAATCAGAAAGGGGGCAAACACTTTTTCGCACCATTGTATAGTGTATCTTTTTTGAGCCAGAAGAGCCACATAAGGTAACATTATTTGTAAACAGTCCCTCCAGGATTTCGCGATGTTGTACAAAATTTGAACTTTGTCCTATCACCACAACTTTCCCGCAATTTTGGCCAATCGTTGTCAACTTCTGCCAATTTTGCCAATCAGATTTGCCCCTGAGTAGTGCTTAAACGTGTATGTCATCACTTGAACCAATAAAATGTGTCACTGCACTGTGCTCACTTCTGTGTTTACAGTGAGTATAAACGGAACACATCAGCAAAAAAACGGGTGTATGATTCAACCGTCCGTCCCTTCCACTGTCCCTTCTTCCATCTCCCCCGGCCCGCCAGTGAACGTCTTCTCAAGTCTCAGTGCTGACCGTGTGTACAAAGTGCCGGGTTTGTGTTGAAAAAAGTCTACTTGCTTGAAAGCACCCCTGTCGTGGGAGCGTGCGTAAGGAGAGATGCCATAAAACTACAAACAAACGAGCGAACACTACAGTCAGTGTTTCAACATTTTATACATCTTTAGAGGTAAAATCATTACTACATCTTGTCAGTGAACTTCAAAGCTGTGAATCTCCGGTCTGGACATGGACCAACGGCCGATTCAGGCAAATCCCAGGACAGCCCCGCACCTAGTGCCGCACTATCAAAAAAAAATCCCACGAAATCCTGGAGCACATGCATGGCTGGTGTTGGGGTAGTGACGGGGCGGAGTTAGGTCTGTATTACATAGAGCAGAGCCGTTTTAGGCCCCCGCAAACAATCCTGGCAAGTGCACTGCCATAAAACTGTTCAACAGTTGAACTCTGCTGTTTAGCCTTTTACAATAATTAAAGCACCACATTTGTAAAATATATATTATGTTTAGAAGAAAAATGCTGACTTCATTTGTCAGGGACTTTAACTTGTATGTGTTCTTCCTCTACATCAAGAAGAGGTAAGCCCAGTCTTCATAGTTCATACTCTATTATTGGCCAGCATAGCTGTCTGTCTGCAAATGTAGATGGAGGAGAGCTCAATCAAGGCGTTAGCTTCAGAGCTAGGGAGCTGGCGTACCAAGTGTGGTTTATATTGTTATTATATGTTTGTATGTATATGTTTATAACATATATGTATATGTTTTTAATTTTTAGATACTCGCACTGGAGGGGGGACTTGCGGTCCTGCATAGTGTTATGTATGGAAATGAGTGAGTCATGAGTCGTCTTATGCCAAGCAACAAACTGACTATTGGGTGAACACACATAATATACTGTATACAGCAGTCGCAGCCCGCCTGACGTCATCCCCCAAGAAGGCTACGGCAATCCCCAAGGGCCAAACCCACACATGACACCCCCCCCGCCCCTTTAGAAAAGCCCAAAACCACACATACAATTGAAAACCTCCCCAAATTTGGGACCCGAATGACACACTAAGATATCGAAAACAAGGCACTAAATGGCCTAACACAGTCACACAAAGTAACTAAAATAGAGTTGGTGGGTGGATTGCCACATAACCTGCATGGCACAGTGAATTATTCTGCCACTGGTAACCTAAAAGGAAAAAGAGTCCATCAATAAACTAAAATCACTGCCGTGTTCCTAAACTAAAATAAAATACATAAAATAATCCCATTTTACAACATACATATATACATGAACATCAGAACTATTAATAAAGTGCTACCACATAGTCATTGGGATGGAAAAAGTTGGAACTTGCATGGGGGGGTCCAGGGCAGCCCCTCAGCAGGTGCGCCCCTGGAGACCGCAGACCCCCAGAGCGATGGCCAATCCTCGGGATGGCGGGGCCCAGATCCCACACCGCCATCACCGACCGCTGTTCTCGTCCAGCTCCGCTACCAGAAGCCCCTTCCTGGACACGCCGCAGCTCACTGGCATGCCGCGCTGAACTGTCAGACAGCTGGAAGTAAGCTGTGCCCAGCTTAGCCATGATGCACAGGTGTTCCTGGTGTTTCGCTGGCTGTCATCTGGCCCGTATTCACCGTGGACGTTCCTCTCCTCGAACCCGGACAAAGTCCATAACCCTAAGAAAGGCTCTGCTTGGCCTGATATGGTGCTGCTCGGCATGCGGTTTCTCCGTGCCTGTCGGTCTGGCCCCGACCTCTTCTAAGGCTATTGTAGCGTGCACCATCCTAGCCTCAGACCCCCTGTCCCCTTGCAGCCAAACTCCGGAGGCATCCGGGGCTAACACATCGGCGCCACTCATCGGCGCAGGCACTTTGCCATCGCACTCGGTGGCTCCCTCCGCTGTTTCCCGAGTGTCAGGACTGAGACACCCTTGCACTGAATCTGAGCAAAACTGGTCCTGCTTGACCGCTGTGGTGCCCATTAGCTCTTCATACTGTTTGCTCCCAGTGTCCATCTTCGATTGTGGCTCGTCTCGAGTACAAAAGCAGTCCGGTACCTCCTCTCTGTCATCCGAGGTGTTCCGCTGCTTTGCTCCGTGTGCTGTGTTCATGCCTGGTTACCACTGCTGCTTTTCGGGGCTGTCAGTATGCTCACACTCCCCCTCCCACTACTCCCACTCTGGCTGTGGGGAAAACTGAACCAAATTCGTTCGCTGCTCTTCCTCCATGCTGTGGCCACTCTTAGTGCTGTGCTCTTCGGCTGGCTTCCTGTTCCCGATGGAAACGAGCTCCCTCTCTTGTGGCTCTGATTCCACCATGTTATCTAGCTTGTAGCTTGTAGCTTGTAGCTTCTGTGTTTAGCACCCACCTAGCTCTGTGGCTAATTTCTCCATTGCTACTAGATAGGCTGTTAGCTCCCCCGAGTTAGCTAGCTTAGTGTCTTTTGGCAGCAACAGCTCTGACCTTCTACGTTGAGATTGCGAACCAGAAGTGCTCGCCTCTTCACTCTGTCGAGTTTACCCAGGCCCAACGCCGCAATGTACTTCTCAAAAGTGGTCAGCCAGCGGGGCCACAGAATTGCTGGCTCTCTTGGATGTTCTAAAAATGGCCATAGAGGTGCTCTGCCCGCCTCCATGAATTAATCCTCAGTTGCCAATGTTATGTATGCAAATGAGTGAGACGTGAGTCGTCTTATGCCAAGCAATGAACTAACTTTATTTCGTGAACACACATAATATATACAGCAACCGCAGCCCACCTGACGTCGTCCCCCCAGACGGCTACGGCAAGCCCCAAGGGCCAAACCCACACATGACACATAGTACAGTGGTACCACATCGGTAAAGCAGAAGCAGGGACTCCTGTCTACTACTGACTGGGCAGGCTGGGCATGGCTCCTCGCGAACGATCGTGGAGCGCCCGGTCAGACATCAGTGTTGGAGAAGCAGCAGTTGAACCGGTGGATCACAGTCCTTCACAGGGGGTCAAGCCCAGCCTGCCAAGTTAACAGGAGTCTCAGCTGTTGCTTTACACGTGGTGCCAGCGGTTCAGCTACTGCTCCACCACTTCCTTCCTCCAGCGCACCCGCACACTTTGTGTTCTCCATGCCGAATCATCTATAACACCTACACAATCACGGCAACTTTATGGAATAATTTTTAAGCATTAAATCTTCAGTATTATCTTTTTCTAATCAAATTTGCCACTTTTTGCTTCCTTGTTTTGCACACGGAGCGCTGTGGTTACTGAAGCCATAATGCCGCGTGCTATCCAATCAGTATGGAGTCAATCTGAAACCAAACCCTGCCCACACTTCGAGAAGCCTGGGTATGAGACAGAGCGGTGGCTAAACTTTTATTGATAAAAATGACATATTTTGACTGAGTGACTCCATATTGGGGGATAAGGACCTGTACTTATATAGCGCCTTTTCTAGTCTCAAAGACCACTCAGAGTGCTTCACTAGTACTAACCCTCTACTCTAAGGGCCTATAGGAGACAGATATCTAGGGACAACTTAGAACAACCAATTAACCTAACATGCACGTCTTTGGATTGTGGGAGGAAACCGGAGCCCCCGGAGTAAACCCACACAGCACAGGGAGAACATGCAAACTCCACACAGAAAGGTTCCTACCCCTGCCAGCCTGGGGATTTGAACATGGAAACTTCTAGCTGTAAGGCAACAGTGCTAACCACTGCACCACCGTGCTGCCCGCCCTCGTAACCTCAGCAAAGCATGTTTAAAATCTGAGGCCAGTCTGACAAACGGTTCAAGAGAAATGCGTAAAACAGACACACAGATAGACGGACAGACATATAGATACACAGACAGATTTTGTGCATTTATAGATAGATATATTTTTGCCATGACACTACATTGATCTGTTAGCATTAGCTTGGCTAGGCAGTTGATGTTGGTCAGTTTAACTGCATAAGAGCTCCCCTCAGCGGCTAGAGGTTGACAGACCAAACCACCAGGCTCACCTTAGCCCAAGGCAATAGTTGAAGTTAGCAGTTTAGCCACTAACTGGTGAATGTTTCCATGTTCATTGTACTCATATCTATAGTAGGTCATATCATCGACCACTGAAAGTACAAACACCTGTCCACCAGTGATGCCTTATCTGATTCATTCTTTTAGACAGATTTAGGTTAGCTGGCTCAGGCTTCCTACCCGAGCTAAGAGCTAGCCAGCAGAGGTTACCAATAATGATGTAAGAGGGAAGGTGGCACTAAACGTGGCTCTTAACCACTTGCGCTCCGTTGTTCCGCAGGCGGGCAAGTCTCTGCGTCCTAAGACGCACAGGGGCGCACTCGTGCGCACTCTGACGCATAGACCAGATTGTGGTGATGTAGGTGATGATGGTGATGTAGTGGCGTCCAAGCGCCACCAAAAAAAAAAAACTGCAGAGACAGCCGCGGACAGATTAGTTCATCTGATTGACCTCTCATTTGACTAATAAGCCTTGAATTGGGTTTCTGAAACCTTGAAGAGCCAATGAATGAAAACCTAGGAAGGAGGACCCGCCTACTGTGAATGCAGGAGCCAATTGAAGCACAGAAATTCAGGCTGGGTGAAGAGAGATTTACTGCTGCAGCAGATGAAAACAAAGGACGCTGGACGAATCTGCTCCAGACCCCGCAGCATGGAGAACACCCACAAGTGGGACCTGCACTCATTCCAGCAGAATAGACGTTTAGGATTCTCTTCCGTCATCATAGACCGACGGAGGCCGACGATAAAGGTCGTAAATCATTCACCAAAACCGCAATAATGGAATTATGTTTTGATCGGGATCCACGAGCCGAGCAGCGTCACGTTCGTCTTACAATGGGGAAGAGAAGTTCGCCACGACTCTGCTGCTGTGAAGAGGTAAGGTGTTATAAGCTAAATTATTATTTATCCCTGAAAACTGTAATCCAAAAATGACTTTTGACCGATCGGTAAATTACAACTGTACTGCGCACGAAGTACGAAGTGCGTGCACCGCGATAAACGGTTCATTTGCCGTGTTCAGACCGTGAACGCCCCCCCCCCCCGCTGCAGAAGAGGAGCGGGGGGGGGCGTTCACGGTCCGAACGCCCCCGGTCCGCGGGGGGAAGCATATGAATCTATTCCTTCATGTGATGGCCGTCTTCTGCAGCGAGGGGGGACAACCCCCCCCCCCCACACACACACACAGTAGCGAGGGGGGGGGGCGCTGTGAAAACATGCAAGGAGTGTAATCCATCATGTAGCGAGGGCCGAACTCCGTCTTTTTTAGTGGGGGGGGTTGCCCCCCCCACACACACACAGACACAGCCCTGAGTGTGACCTTTCATTAGAGCCCAAAATGAAGCTTCTACATTGAATTATTCAAAAGTTACAGATGTTTTTCCAAACTGTGCCATTTGGCACAATTTGGCACAGTTCCAAAACGCCTGGGAACAGCCTGAGAACAAAGCTGTGTAAAATATTCATTTTTTGTGGTATTGTTACCAAATTTGGATCTCAGCTTGATAACACTTGGTTCTACATTTCTGTCGCATTTTCCAGCCGGATCGGACAGCTGTGTGTTATTTGCAAGCATTTGTATCCAAAAAAACACTGTGTCCAAATTTATTTTCTTCAAGTTCAGTATGTTTAGATGACTGTAACTCAGTGGCCGGAGCACGTAGAGAGATTATGTTTTTTTTTGCCAAAAAATTCAAAGTGTTTTCTTTTAAATGAGACCAACCCCATGAAGATGCTGCAAAGGGTTGAATAACAGCTTTCGATTTACTTTGGGCACGTTATTTTTTGGCATTTTTAGGAAAATTGCCTGGAGTGCAAGGGGTTAAGAATTTAAAGAGATGTACTGAAACCAGCTGTTCTGAGAAAGGCTGCAAAAGATGATTCACAATGATGCTGCAATAATTAAATATTTAAAGGCAATTTAACCAAAACTAGTCACAAACATTTCTGAAAATCTGAGCTTGGTTTGCAGCATACATGACAAAGGAGTGTTTTTCCAACCAACAGAGAAGTACGGACATGTGCACCTCACCAAGCAGGTCTGTAGTTCACTTAAACACATGTGTTGCTAAATAAGAACATTTTTGGAACATTACATAGGTCATCTTTAAGCTTTGTATATAATATCACATATGTTGTGTTTTCTCTGCTAACAAATAAAACTTCTCCTTCAACACAATAATAATGAAGTGGCATGTTCAGGGTTTGTAATGACACTGTAACTGTGTTCACATGCAGCTTCTCCCAGTCCTCAACACTGAAAGTGAAGAAATGTTCTCTGTCACATCATTAATAATTATACTTGGAGATGAGGCAAAAAGACAGGCGATGTGACACATGTGGCCAGTAGGAGGCACTGCAGCCAATTCTTTGGCAGCCCATGTCTCAATGAAGCTTCTTGTGTTTAAAAACAAACTGAAATCTAGCATCAAGATAACCATTCTGCACCTACCCTCGGTCTCCAGCCTCACTGTTTTATATTTAGCCATGATGGCAGCAGCTGCTGTTGCTAGGTGATCTCTGATGCAACTACAAGGACTCATCAGAGGAAACAAAATTCAATTGATGGCCAGGAACCAGCATGCATAAAAGGAAAGTGCTGCAACAAAATGAAGAAGAGGAGGAAGTTGTATAAATGAGTCACCCTGCTGCTGCGGATGGCTCCGTTGTGGTAGACTGGCGAGCTGCCAGCTGAGGCGTTATAGTAGGAGGTGGTGGCTCGGACCAGCGGCCTCTTGGCCTTCTCCTTGGTGCCGTTGGAGTCGTTATCTTTGATGATGTCGTACTGCCGGCAGAAGAGGGCGATGACAGCTGGTGCCGCGGAGAGAAGCGCAAGAGTCAAACACACATAAAAATATCGCCCAGCTGCATTAGCATTTAAAGACAGAGACAGGAGGAGACTGACCTGCCCACAGCAGCAGCACCGTGGTGATGATGAGCAGCTCTCCAGTCTGCAAGTGAGGAGTCATACCCAGACCTTCCATCGATGGCTCATCTGAGGAAAACGACAGATTCACAGCTGTCTAAGTCCAATTCATGTGTTTAAAATCTGGGTGTGGCCTCAGCAGTGTATTAAATCTGTATTTAGTTTAAGGATAAGACAATATTTCACACCAAAAGCAGCAGACAGCAGGAAGAGGACACACACGGGCGTACAGTATACTGTGCGCTCGAACTGGAAAAGGTAGTTGTTTCGTTACTTACCACTGTGACTTGCCCTTCAGGGTCACTGTCGATTTCTCTTTTTACTGATGCAATTACCTTTGCTGCTTCTTCATTTTTATGCACAGATAGATTGTTGTTGATTCACAGCTGGTGTACTCTTCCTGTTTTATCCAAGCAAATCGTAAAGTACTTGCACTTTTCCCGTGACAATAATTAAATAAATAAATAAAATGTAAAGTTTATAAACATCCAATCTGAATGCTAGTTTTGTAATTGTGCATTTGTAAATACTGCAACTAAAACTAAACTACTAAAGTGTTAATTTAAAATATGGTGGAGCAGGAAAAGTCGCCTTTGATTGGTTGGCTAACGGTATTTTGACGATTGCTGCTTTTCTCAGCACTACACCTCTGTGTAGTTACTTGGTGTTGCATTTAATAAACATATAGGAATGACGTGTTTAAATAGAGACAACATAGGGAGATACACTATTACCGGAGTGGTGGCCTAGGGGTAGAGCATCCGCCCCACAACCGGGAGGTCAGGGTTCCAGTCCCGGCCGGGTCATACCAAAGACCATATAAAAATGGAACTTCCTGCCGTCCAGCTTGGTGCTCAGCAAAAATGGAACGGAGGAGGGAAATGTGGACGGCAGTGGCTCAGGAGGTAGCGTGGGTCGTCCAATAACCAGAGGGTTGGCGATTCGAATCCCGCTCTCCCCAGACATCCTGTCGTTGTGTCCCTATGCAAGACACTTTACCCACCTTGCCTCCAGTGTCCCTGACGCTAGGCATGAATGTGCATAAATGTTTGGAAGTGGTTGGAGAGGCCGTTGGCGTGGATTGGCAGCCACGTTTCCGTCAGTCTGCCCCAGGGCAGCTGTGACTACAGAAGTAGCTTACCATTGTCTGTCTGTGGAGTGAATGAATAACAGATTTTCATTGTAAAGCGCTTTGGGTTTCTTGAAAGGTGCTATATAAATGCAAACCATTATTATACAGTGTGTCAACCTTCATTCTTCTCTTTCTCTGTCAGCAACATAAAGACATCATCACCATGCCTGACCTTTACATGTGGAAGATCGGCAAACTCTGATATGCTCTGATGTGCTCTTCTTTCTTCTGATAAATTGTGACTGTTGTTCACTTCTAAGCTACAGAAAAAAAATATTCATTCTCTCTACACATGCATACTTCTACTTTAGATTTATGGGGCAAGGATTGTAGGACATGGTGAATTTGTCACCGCCATTTTTAATACACAAATTCAGACATATCAGTTAAATATTTAATGTCAACATTTAGCTTTTAAATTTATATTAAAATTGTGTGTGTGCGGGCACGTCTGCGTGTGCCTCTGAGTGGGTGTGTGGAGGGTGTGCACGCATGTGTGGGTGTGTGTTTGCGTGTGTTTATGTACATGCATGTGTGTTCCTGTGAGTGGGTGTGTATGCGGAGGAAGGGACTCCGTGTGTGTGTGTTCGGAGTGTGTGCCTGTGTGTGTGTTTGTGTAGGCGTGCCGTTGTGTCTGGAAGTATGATTGCTGGAGGAATGGGGGCTGATGTGTGGACACACTCCAGGATCTGGGGTGGGTTTGCAAGCTTAGCCCCCAGGAGGTGGGGTGGGAGGTTGCAAGCTTGTGGTGCTGCTGGGGCTTCTGGGGTGTGACGATGGTAGGTCCCGGGTTGCCCCAACCCGTGGCAGCGGTGCGCCAGTGGCGCCTGGTTGTCCCAGGGTTTAGTGGCCTCGGGGCATCCATACTCTGCGAGGACTGCAGATTGCCTGGGAGATTGGAGGGGGGGGGGGGTGTCTTGCTTGCTTACGGATTGCTGCGGCTTGCTACCCTCTCTCTCTTTTTTTGTGTTACTTGGCAAACCACGCACACGCACACACTCTCAGTTGCGTGTGTTACCAGCTCTTCCATCTGTTCTCTTTCAGGTGCAGATATCAGGCCTGTGCAGAGATCTCAGTAGCAGCAACTGTTTCTTGTGTTTTCTGTTTTTTTGTTTTTCTTTCTTTTTCTTCCCCCCACCTCTTCCAACGACTTCATATCCCTTCAGTTCCCTCCCCCATTCCTTCCTGTCAGGTCCAGCACAAGTAAGACAATATATCTAAAGTACTAAAGTTATTATATATCAAGAAGAGTCGGTAAATACTATTTATATTATTACAAAAAAATATTTTTAATTAATAAATAAAATTATATTAAAATTTCAACAGCATGCAGGCCAGGTCATGCTTGTAAATGAAATTTTATTGTCCAACATTTTACGTGGTAAAATTGAGGTAAAAAAATGCACGTGGGCTATCTAAAGCATGCATCTCATGGAGCGGAAAATGCTGATGAGCGTTGATGAACGTTGACGAATGTTGATGAACGTTGATGAACGTTGCGATTTTGGGGGTTTCGTGAGGGTTGATAAAAGTTCGTAAAAATCAAAATTTATCTGCCACAAGAAAAACTGTTTGCGACTGTAAAACCTGTTGACAAGCTGTTCTGCAACCTTTCATGGACTCTGATGAAACCCCCCAAACTGCAACACTCATCAACGTTCCTGGACAGTCGTCAGCCCTCGTCGCTCCATGAGATACATGCTTTCACTGTCATTCAGTGAAGTGTAATGAATCTGACTGGAGTTGGTAGTTACGTCATACACCGTTTGAAAGCTAAGAATTTTGTTTAGAAGAGAAGAGAAGCCAACTTTATTGTCATTCAATCCATACAGCAGAACAAAATTACATTTCTCCTATCTACAATGTTGATCACATCCAGAATCAGAGGGGTCACTGCCATGCAAGGCGCTGCCACAAACAACCTTTCTTTCCCCCCATTCTATTATGCTGAGCACCAAGCTAGAAGGCGGGAAGTGCCATTTTATATTGTCTTTGGTATGACCCGGCCGGGACTTGAACCCACAACTGGGAGGTTGTGGGTTGGATGCTCTACCAACTAGGCCACCACTCTGGTTTATTTGGTTATTGAAAACAGATCTGAGATGCAATCGCAACAGCAGAAGCAACTAGAGGATCAAATGAGCTAGCACAAGAAAGCAACATGCAGTGGCTCACCAATCACACTTCCTTGAATTAACAATCTCACCAATCCAGTCCTGTTTCATTGCCAAAGGTCCAATAGATCCATTCGAGTAAGATTTGTTGTCCATCCACATAATTTCAGGGATGAATATCTATAAAATCGCAACACTGTTTGAAATGAGGCAGCTGACTTCTGTTTCCATTTCTGCTTAGGGGCTATAAAAGCTACATTTACCATTGAGACAGCGACAGAAACGAAACTGAAAAGACACATGTGACTCTCATGTTTTGATTGACGCCTCACTTGACCTAATTGGAGCTTTTGTTATATTTTTGCCGCCTTGAATAGCCAGCGAGTGCCCACTTAACATCGAAGTACTATCCCCACTTTTGATGGGTATAAAATGTGTCTTTTGTAACCGAGTCTGTTGGTGACTGACAGACACATCATGCAGCCAGTGACTTTCTGAACTTAACAATGTGTCACATGACCGGGTTGGTCATGTGCACCCCATTTAAAGCGTGCTCACTGATTTAAAGGGTCGCAATTTAAATGGATACAATCTTTAGCAGTGCCGCATCTTTCAGATTTCTTTTTTAGAGAAAATGGCCAAATTCAATAAAAAAACCCCTCCAGAAAGCATTCAGAACTTATAGCTGTTTGACACAGTTTAAAAACACCTGGTTGGACCCTAAGAAAAAACTGTAATATATTAATTTTTTGTGGTATTGTTACAGAATTTAAACCTGATCTTGGAAACACTTGGAGCTACATTCCTTTTGCATTTTCCAGCTAATATATCACAGCGGTATGTTATTTGTAGGCATATACTGTATATCTAAAAAAAATTCAGGTGGACGTTATTTTCTTCAAATTCAGTGTCTTCAAACCACTGCTACTCAGTGGCAGAAACACTTAGAGTGATTCTGACTGTTTTTGAAGGACACATTTAATTTACTTTATCTCTTATTTAGAAAAAGTAAATATGACAAAAAATACTGGAAAACAGAAAAATGCTGTTGCAGAACTAAATGTGGCAGAAATGTTGCTGTTAAATTCAGCATGTGTTACTTTAAGACGTGCTTAAGGTGTCCTAATTGCCTAACTGTGTGTTACAGTGTGTGTTCTTAGTATCCATTAGCATTAGGTGCGTTAATACCTTATTAATATGCTGTGTATCTATTACCTTGGCATTCGTTCGGACAGCAGAGTAAGAATTTCATTGCTCAGGAAATGTTGCATTTCTTAACTGTGCACATGATAATAAAGCCTTTGAATCTTTGAATCTTGAATCTTTACAATTGGTGTTATATTTAACTTCAACAGCCTTTTCACTGGTTAATACATTATAGACCCAAAGTCTGTCCTCCTGCTGCCGATTCAAACCCCAGTGACTGAAGGATTCATTTATTCTAACTTGGCTCATTCTTATCATGATTGTGTTTGTGTTTATTTACGGTGGTCCAAGACGCCGGCTGGATAATGGTCGGTCCTCTCCAGCGTCCTGAAGTGGACAGCTCGACTGGGCGGACTGTCACCGTGTGGCCCGACAGACTGGACCTAAATCCACAAAGGAAGAAGAGGAGGATAAATTGAATCCAAGTTGTGCAACCATGAAACTAAAACCCCTGGTGTTTTTTTTTTCCCACAGCAGCATTAACGTGGGCTGGCATTTTGTAATGACGGTGAGAAAATGGCTGGCAAAGGTATATTCATTGACCACGCGGTGCTTTGGTTTTTGGCCAGGATCTTGAATGATGATTGGAGGACGCAGTGTGCAAGCTCTGAATATAAATCAGAGCCACAGACTCATGTGCGTAACTTTTCCAGCCCTTAAAAATGTGGAAATGTATACAAAATAAACACATCTGCATTTCCTTACAAACAGAAATCTTTGAGGTATACTGCAGCGGAGTCACATGGCACAATTATTCACTTTTAGACTCACAGATGAGCACAGTTACATCTGCAAGAGGTCTCACTGAGCCACAGACTCGCCTACACACCGAGCCAAAGGCTGAGCACAGCAGAGGAAATAAACCTAAAGTTTTCAAGAGTTTCATAGTGTCCTTGGAAAAAAAAGTTCTACATGCATTCTGCATAAAACAGAAAAGTCCACTGTTTTAAATCACCCTGCCATCTTGAGGGAGGTCAGAGCTCATATTTGGCCCCCGTGGTCAGGCTTCAGTGGTTTGCTCATTGACACTTTTGCAGGACGTTTGTCCACTGACAAGCAGAGTCCTGCAGCTGAAGGACAGCCTGTGTCAGTCTATTAAACCATAATGGAGGACTGAAAGTTAAACAGTCGCACGGTAATGGAGCAACATCAGATCCTCCTCCCGTCTCAGAGAAGCGTTGCAGTTTAGGTTAATCACATCTAATGAGAGCAGGAGTTCATTTTTATAGTTTCTCAAATCCAGAGCTTCATCAAGGTCTTCCACTGACTGATGGAGTTTACTCAGCTGCCGCATGAGAAGTTTGTGTAGGTCGTTTGGTCTCATTCACAAAAAAAAAAAAAAAAAAAAAAGACTTTTGCTAAGAACATTTGGTCATTATCTCTGAATTGCTTTTGATTTCTTTGTTTTGTATTGATTATTTTTGTCAAAAACAATAATACAAATTGTATTGTATTGACTATTTTTTCTTTCATTGTGAGACACCAAGGCCTGCTTCAGCTCTGAAGTGGTTATATCCCCAATTACAGTGTCACCTGCAGCCAGTGCAATCATGGTTGAATCCATGATGAAACTTTCAATGAGATTAATCCCTGACCATGCACAAAACTAATAAAAATGTTTAAATAATACATTGCATTTCATAAACTTGATCAAAGTCACTTTTTTAGATACTGTTTTACTCTTACTCAAGTATTTTTTTGGTGACTACTCCTACTTTACCACCTCTGGTAGGGATGCACACTAGTAGGATTTTTGCTGATAGCCGATATGCCAGCAGCAGGGGCGGCCCTTGTCATTTTGGTGCCCTAGGCGTGCGGACAAACACACACATACACACTCACGTCACATTCAGGGCCTCAAAATAAAGTTAAGAACTTCGATCTACACAAAACACAGTAACAACATGAAGCAATTGCATCTTAAAACCGCTAAATGACCTGAACATGCATGTCCACACTTCACAGTTTACAATGGCGTAATAACCCCTGCTGCGGCGGGAGTTATTGTTATGCACAATAGTGTGCTGCAGCTTTAACCATACCTACAGAGACCCAGCAGCTGATTACAAGATTTTATCCCTCTGCAACCAACATTCACTGAATCTGAGCAAACAGACAAAGGAGGCAAAAACTACTTTTTAGGGAAACCACACCACTCCAAGCTTTTTTTTTTTTTTTTTTTGCCACAGTGGCACATATGTTGGGCTCATATTTTCCACAAAGGTATGACTGCATGTTTATTGGAGGCTTCACGTCTCGAAGGACAAAAGGCCCGGATCTGCAGAGGATGACGAGGAGGTGTGAGATTTGGCATTTGTCGCGGAGAAGATGCCCCAGAGAGATTTCCGGTTCATCAATGAATAAGAGACAATGGTGAAAGTTCAAAGAGTTGCATTGTGGCTGGGATTAAGTACCATGTGACTGTATGTTTGCTAAAGCACCATGTGACTTGAGTTCAGATGCTGGAATGGTATAAAAAGGTGATGTGATATAGTTCTTTCTCTTCTTCCTACTTTGAGAATGCTAGAGTATGTGTTCTGTCAATAAAGCTGAACCTGAGAAATAAAACTCAGCCTCATCATTGAACGCATCCTCTACACTGGTGACCCTAGGACAAAGAATGAGCAGACAGAATTCTCCCGAGCGGGGCTCGGTGGAAGCCAGCCTGATGGCCGCCTCCACACGCCGGCTGCCCGACTTCTGGTAGCATAGTCCGCGCTCCTGGTTTAGCGCAGTCGAGGCACAGTTCAACCTCCGGAGAATCTCAAAGGATGACACAAAATTCTACCATGTGGTGGCGAAGCTGGACAGCCACACGGTCCAGAGGGTGGAAGATCTGGTCAATCATCAACCGGACAGCGACAAGTACAGCGCATTGAAGGATGCGCTGATCAGCCATTTCACCCCTTCGGTACAACAGCGAGCAGAGGGGCTCCTAACGTTGACGGAGTCGGAGAACGACAGACCTGCAGACCTGATGGTGAAAATGCTGAGGCTGAAAGACTCCGAGGATGGCAAATTTATTTTCGCCCACCTTTTCCTCCGGACCCTGCCGCCAGCAGTGAGAGTAGCCCTGGCAGAGTCGCCCCGATTGGCCAGGCGAGACTACCATGGGCTGAGCAAAGAGGCGCAGCGGCTCGTCGACGCCCACAAGCGGAGTGCGGTTTTGGCCGCGGCAGCTAGACCAGGAGCAACGTCCGGAGACGGCTTGGAGCCAGTGGTTGCGGCGCCAGACGCACCGACAACGGCGGCAACAGGTACCAGGCGGCGCGGAGCGGATGACGGCCTGTGCTTCTACCATCGCTGTTTCGCAGAGAGGGCACAAAAGTGCATCCCACCGTGCCACTTCAAGCGTCCGGGAAACGCCAAGACCGAGGGTCGGTAGCAGCTACGACCCTCAGGGAGGAGAACAAGCTGCTTTACCTGACGGATGCACACTCGGGGAAACAATTCCTCGTGGACACGGGCTCCCAGCTGAGTTTCGTCACACCTACCTACGCGGAACGGCTGATGCCGTCTAAAGCTCCCTGGGTGTCGGTGTCAGCAGCGAACGGCTCAGCGATTAAGACTTTCGGTGAGAGGACTATGCTTCTGTCTTTACAGGGCCGTTCATTTGAGTGGACTTTTATTGTAGCAGCGGTCAGTTTCAACATGTTAGGGGGCGATTTTTTGTGCTCACATGGTTTATTGGTTGACCTTGCTAATAGACGTTTGGTTAATGCACTGTCTTTCCATTCTATTCCCTGCACAGCTCGGATGGCCCCGCCGACTGCACATGCCAGCGTCACAGCTGCGGGTGGTAAGTTTCACACACTGCTCGCTCAGTTCCCAGCACTCACAGTCCCCACATTTTCGGCGACAGTCGCTAAACACGGGGTGGAGCATTTTATCACCACCACCGGGCCGCCCGTTTTTGCAAAAGCTCAGCGCTTGGACTCAGCTAAACTAGCCATAGCGCGTGAGGAGTTAGCCAACCTGGAAAAACTGGGCATTATTAGACGCTCTAAAAGCCCCTGGGCTTCGCCGCTACACATGGTCCCAAAAGCTGATGGCTCGTGGCGGCCTTGCGGTGATTTCCGCAGGTTGAACAACGTTTCAGCACACGACCGCTACCCGATTCCGCACATTCAGGATTTTTCGGTTCATTTGGCGGGGCCGCGCATTTTTTCTAAAATAGATATGGTGCGCGGGTACCATCGAGTCCCAGTGTGCGCTCAGGATATACCCAAAACAGTGGTTATAACTCCTTTCGGGCTTTTTGAGTTTTTGCGCATGCCGTTCGGTCTCAAGGGTGCCGCGCAGACTTTCCAACGCATGATGGATGCAGTTTTACGCGACCTCCCTTTCGTGTTCGTCTACTTGGATGACATTTTAGTAGCTAGCACGTCCGAAGGCGAACACGAATGTCACCTCACAGCAGTTTTTCGGAGGCTGACAGAGCATGGGTTAATAATTAACCCAGCGAAGTGCCAGTTTGGGGTAGCGCAAATTGATTTTTTGGGGCATCACGTTTCGCCAGAAGGAGCGGTCCCCCTGCCCGATAAAGTATGCGCAATAACAGATTTTCCGCAACCTCAAACGGTCAAGGCGCTGCAGGAGTTTTTGGGAATGGTTAATTTTTACAACCGGTTCCTCCCAAGTGCAGCGCGGCTCATGCAACCATTATACACTGCGTTAAAAAAACAAAAGCCCACAAATAAGGTTGAATGGTCTCCGGAGCGGGAGCTCGCTTTCGCCCAGGTCAAATTCGCCCTGGCGAACGCAGTTTTGTTAGCACACCCAGTTCCAACGGCCCGCATGGCGCTCACCACTGACACTTCCGATTTAGCGGTGGGGGCGGTCGTTGAACAGTTTGTGGCAGGGACCTGGCAACCTCTCGCGTTCTTCAGCAAAACCTTGCGCGATAGCGAGTGTAAATACAGTGCGTTCGACAGGGAGCTTTTGGCCCTACACTTGGCCATCCGCCATTTCCAGTTCTGGCTGGAAGGGCGCCGTTTCACCGCGTTTGTGGATCACAAACCGCTAACGTTTGCGATGGCCAAGATTTCAGAACCCTGGACAGGCCGGCAGCAAAGGCAGCTAGCCGCGATATCGGAGTTCACCACCGATATCCAGCATGTCGCAGGTAAACATAATGTAGTGGCAGACTGTCTCTCGCGTGCGGTAGCAACGCCTGGCCCCGTGGGGGCAGACTCTGTAGCCGTGGCTGCGGGCCAGGGCAGCAACGCGGAAGCGCGCGCAGCCCCGGTCCGCATAGGTTTAGATTATGCAGCCATGGCCGCGGAGCAGGTTAATGATGCAGACGTGCGCGCGCTCCAGTCTGGACCAACAGGGTTAAGGCTGGAGCACAGGGTGCAGCAAATTGGTATGCCCCCCCTAATCTGCGATGTCTCCACGGGACGGCCTCGCCCCGTGGTTCCAGCTGCGTGGCGTTGCCGCGTTTTTGACTCGGTCCATTCTCTGGCGCACCTGGGGGTGCTCACATCGATTAAGATGGTGGGGGAGAAATTTGTTTGGCCGGGGTTGCACAAACAGGTCAAGGAATGGGCAGCAGCCTGCATAGCATGTCAGCGAGCCAAAATACACAAGCACACTAGAGCTCCGTTGGAACCTTTTCACATCCCGGCTAAGCGTTTTGATCATGTGCATGTTGACTTGGTGGACCCCCTTCCGTCATCGCAAGGGCACACACACCTTTTGACGATGGTGGATCGCACCACACGCTGGCCAGAAGCGGTTCCTCTGGCATCAACCACAGCGGAAGAAGTTGCGCGAGCGTTTTTGACAGCGTGGGTTGCGCGTTTCGGAGTCCCGTCGGACATAATGTCCGACAGGGGTCCCCAATTTATTTCCGAACTATGGTCGTCGATGGCCCGCAGCCTAGGGGTGAAGATTCACTGCACTACCGCATATAACCCCCAGGCTAATGGTTTATGCGAACGCTTTCACAGGTCGTTGAAAGCAGCCCTCAGAGCGTCACTTACGGATACAAATTGGGTGGACAAACTTCCATGGGTTTTATTGGGGTTGCGTTCTGCACCTAAGGAAGATTTGCAGACTTCCCCGGCTGAGTTAGTTTTTGCACAACCTCTCCGTTTGCCGGGGGAATTTCTTCCCGACAATCCCGCACCAAATTGCCCCCCCGCTCAGCCGTTGCAGAGTGACATGGGATCAAACACACTCCCTGGCCCGGTTCATCACAGTTTCCCACGCGTTTTTGTGCCGAAGGCTTTGAAAAATGCGGAGTTTGTTTTTGTTAGACATGATGCTCAGCGCCCAAGTTTGCGGCCATTTTATGATGGATCCTTCAGAGTGCTGGAAACCGGGGGGAAGCATTTTCTGCTGGATTTAGGGGGCAGAAAGGAGTTGATTTGCATAAACAGACTCAAACCCGCTTTTGTTCTGGCTGATGACCACGTGCAGCTGGCGAGGCCCCCCGCCCCCCCCGCTGTGGCAGGCCCCCGAGAAGGCATTCTCCAGAACCCCCACAGAGATGTGCTAACAGCTCTAATCCACAGAGGCAGAAAGACGCTGCAGAAGTAGCAATGCCGGTTTACAGCAGATTCGGCAGGAGGTTAAGACCTAGGCATCTGGTGGATTGATTTGTAATATGTGGGAGTGTTTTTATGCCATGCATGTTTTGTCCTTTAATAGACGTTTTTTTTTTTGGGGGGGGGGTGTTATGTGGCACATATGTTGGGCTCATATTTTCCACAAAGGTATGACTGCATGTTTATTGGAGGCTTCACGTCTCGAAGGACAAAAGGCCCGGATCTGCAGAGGATGACGAGGAGGTGTGAGATTTGGCCTTTGTCGCGGAGAAGATGCCCCAGAGAGATTTCTGGTTCATCAATGAATAAGAGACAATGGTGAAAGTTCAAAGGGTTGCATTGTGGCTGGGATTAAGTACCATGTGACTGTATGTTTGCTAAAGCACCATGTGACTTGAGTTCAGATGCTGGAATGGTATAAAAAGGTGATGTGATATAGTTCTTTCTCTTCTTCCTGCTTTGAGAATGCTAGAGTATGTGTTCTGTCAATAAAGCTGAACATGAGAAATAAAACTCAGCCTCATCATTGAACGCATCCTCTACACCACCACACCAAGCTGCACTACTGAAGTGATTCAAAGTTGGTCAGCCCTTCGAAGGCCCCCTACTGGCCTGGGGCTGTATTTGTCTGCCTTGTCTGTCGGCACAGCGTGTGGTGATCCCCGTGCTCGAGTTACTTCAGAATCAGAATCAGGTTTATTGCCATTGTTCATGTAGTACACAAACTAGGAATTTGTCTCGGTGCAATGCTGCAACATTAAACATGATAAAATAAAAGAAATAAACTATACATGCAATAAAGTGTAGAATAAGAGTGAGTGATACTGGTCAGAAGTTAAAATATATTAGCGAGCAGCAGATACTGTCGAGAACCATATAGTGCAGTCGGTAATGCAGGAAGAAAACAGTGATGATTGACATGAGTCTGGTTGAGCTGCTGTACATAGTGCACGAGAGTCAATAAGTCACTTAGTGTTCAGCAGTCTGATGGCAGAGGGGAAGAAGCTGTTCATGTGACGGGAGGTTTTAGTCTGGATGGACCGAAGTCTTCTACCTGAGGGGAGGGGGGCAAACAGTACGTGACCAGGGTGTGAGGGATCGGCTATGATCCGGCCAGCACGCCTCCGGGTCCTGGAGATGTACAGATCCTGGAGAGATGGGAGCTTGCAGCCGATCACCTTCTCAGCAGTGCGCACGACGCGCTGCAGCCTTAGTCTGTCCATGGCAGTGGCTCCTGCGTACCACACGGTTATGGAGGTGGTGAGGATGGACTCGATGATGGCTGTGTAGAACTGCACTAACATCTTGGTGGGTAGCTTGAGCTTCCTCAGCTGCCGCAGGAAGAACATCCTCTGCTGGGCTTTTTTGATGAGTGAGCTGATGGTCGGCTCCCACTTGAGGTCCCTGGTGATGGTAGTGCCTAGGAAGCGGAAGGAATCAGCAGTGGTGATGGGAGAGCCTGTGAGGGTGAGGGGGGGGCAGAGGGGTTGTGACTTTCCTGAAGTCCACAATCATCTCCACTGTCTTCAGGGCTGCACGGTGGCGCAGTGGTTAGCACTGCGGCAGCACAGTTTACCCTTGGCCGGGGGATTGTGGGGATCGTGGGATCGTGGGTTCGATCCCAGCCCCCGACCAACAGTGATCTGTGTGGAGTTTGCATGTTCTCCCCGTGTTGCGTGGGTTTACTCCGGGATTTCTCCGGTTTCCTCCCACATGCCAAAAACATGCATGTTAGGTTAATTGGCTGTTCTAAATTGTCCCTAGATATCTGTTTCCTATAGGCCCTTAGAATAGAGGGTTAGTATTAATGAAAGCGCTTTGAGTGGTCTTTGTGACTAGACAAGCGCTATATAAGTGCAGGTTAGTTAGTAGTTAGTTAGTTAGTTCAGCTGCAGGTTGTTGTTGTTGCACCAGGACGCCAGCTGGGCCACCTCTCTCCTGTAGGCGGACTCGTCGCCGTTGGAGATGAGCCCGATGAGGGTGGTGTCGTCCGCAAACTTGATCAACTTGACAGACTGGTGGCTGGAGGTGCAGGAGTTGGTATAAAGGGAGAAGAGTAGGGGGGAAAGTACACAGCCCTGGGGTGATCCGGTGCTGATGCTAGTAGAGTCTGAGACAGTCTTTCCCAGCCGCACATGCTGCCTCCGGTCCGTCAGGAAGTCGGTGATCCACCTGCAGAGGAAGTCAGGCACGTTGAGCAGGGACAGCTTGTCCCGGAGCAGAGCGGGGCGGATGGTGTTGAATGCGGAGCTGAAGTCCACAAACAGGATCCTGGCGTAGGTTCCCGGGGAGTCCAGGTGCTGCAGGATGGAGTGGAGGGCCAGGTTGACTGCGTCGTCTACAGACCTGTTGGCTCGGTAGGCAAACTGCAGCGGGTCCAGGAGAGGGGTGGTGATGGACTTGAGGTGGGGCAGGACCAGGCGCTCAAAGGACTTCATGACTACAGAGGTGAGCGCTACAGGTCTGTAGTCATTAAGTCCAGTGATCCGTGGCTTCTTGGGGACAGGGATGATGGTGGAGGATTTGAGGCAGGTCAGCACGTGGCATAGCTTAAGGGAGGAGTTAAAAATGTCTGTGAAGACAGGAGCCAGCTGTTTTGCACAGTGTCTCAGGGTGGAGGGAGACACGCCGTCCGGACCGGGGGCCTTGCGCGGGTTCAGTCTGGAGAACTGTTTGAGCACGTCCTGCTCACTGATGATAAGGGCAGGGGGGGAGGAGGGGGTGTGTGCCTTTGATGAAGTAGGGATTGTGGAGGCTGTGGAGCTGGAGAGAGGGGGGGAGTTGGACACAGATGACGAGGTGTCAAAACGGGCATAGTGTTGGGACAGTCTTTGACAAAGGGCTTTGTCATCCTGACCTTTAGGAGCCTGAGGCCGATAGTTGGTGATCTGCCTCAGTCCTCTCCACACATAAGCCGAATCATTAGCAGTGAACTGCTGCTGGAGTCTCTCAGAATACACAGATTTAGCTCTCTTCAGCTCTCTATTAAACCGATATTTAACCTCCCTGTAGCAGTCCCTGTCTCCACTTTTCAGCGCTGCTTCCTTCTCCTTCCTGATCTGTCTGAGCTTAGCTGTGACCCAGGGTTTGTCATTAGAGAATCTCACCCTGGTGCGTGATGGAAGAATGTCCTCTTCACAAAAGTGGATATATGAGTTCACAGTGTCCGTGTATTCATCCAGATCATGCGTGGCTCGTTTAAACATGCCCCAGTCAGTTATTTCCATGCACGTTTCCAGCTTCTCCTCAGCTTCACTGGTCCGTTTCTTCGTAGTGCTCACGACAGGTTTAGTGAGCTTCAATCTCTGTCTGTATGTGGGAATGAGGTGGACCATCACGTGATCAGATAATCCCAGCGCAGCGCGGGGAACAGCGCAATATGCGTCTTTCACTGTGGTGTAACAGTGATCCAGTGTGTTTAATCCTCTGGTGGGGCATTTAATAAACTGTTTGTAGCGGGGGAGATCGTGGCTCAGATTGCTCTGATTAAAGTCGCCAGCCACAATAACCAGAGAGTCTGGGAAAATCCGCTCCATGTGTTGGATGTGGTCCGCGAGCACGCGCTGAGCTTCGCGCGTGTCCGCGTCGGGAGGGACGTACACAGCGACGAGGACGAATGAAGCGAACTCCCGCGGGGAATAAAATGGCTTGCAGTTAATAAAAAGAAATTCCAGGGCGGGAGAACAGTGTTTGGAAATCACCGTTACATCAGAGCACCAGCTGCTGTTGATGTAAAAGCAGACTCCGCCTCCTGTGGTCTTGCCGGAAAGCTCTGTGTCACTTATTATTACTAATAAGTATTACTAATACTACTGTGTCACTAATTATTAATACTTATTATTTTCCCCATTTTCTGTCTTTATTTTCTCTTATTTGTTATGGGGATTATTTGTGCTTTTATTTTGACAGCACCACAGCAGGACTTCCTGCTGTCAAACCTGCTCGAGGCCTGTCACAGCTGTTTGTATTCAGCAATTACTTTTGGCTCCACACCTGTTTGTAGTTTGTGTTTTGTGTTCTATTTAAGATTGCCAGCAGGGTTTATTCCTCGCTGCAACCTCGCCCTATCTAGACTGGTTTCCCCAACCCTGAAGCCAGACCTCTTCATCGTTATGTTTCACCCTCGCTATTTTCATGTAAGTGCTGTATTTGACTTTTTATCTCTCTTCTGTTATTTACCCTTCGGAGTCGTATGTATAGTTGCTTGTGTTTTGCCCCTTGTGGCACATTCTTTTGTCACTTTTCACTAATAAATAAGCAAACTCACTGGTGGCGTTTGGTGCCTCATTTATGCCCTGAGAGGGGCATACATAACACAGTGCCTGTGACTATTAGGAATTTTATTTTATTCATTTTTAAAAAAGAATTGAGGGCTTGCAGCTGCGGCCTCTCCAGCCGGAGGTGCCCTAGGCAATAGCCTAGGAGGCTTATGCTTTGGGCCAGCCCTGGCCAACAGTTTTTGCCGATTGCTGATTGCCAATACTGATATATGCACCTATTTTTGTCCCACCTATCTCCTTTGTCTCACAGTAATGATTATTAAACACTGTTAGGTATTCCCCATATTAACGACAGGCAGCACGGACGTGACGCCGGATGCACGGGTGACGTCAGCACGTTGTGCCTATTTAAGCGGACTGTTAGCAGGAGCCGTCCTCTTTGGCACTCCGCCTCCTATGACCAACAACCTGTATAGCTTAGTGTTCACTTACATATTTACCACTGTAACACGTGTACTATTACTGTGTATCTGTAATAAAGTTCAGGTTCAGTACAGCTCCTGCCTCTGCAGTCCTAACTTCCAGACATAACAAATGGTAATGAGGAGAAAATTGGCCTTCCAAAGAAAAACTTGATGCTTTTCCTGAAGAGAGGCGCGCGTCGGGCACTCCGGCCGGACAGTTTGACAGCTAGACAAGCCAAGTTTGGCCAGCACCGACACCGAGCGGGTGAGTTGGTCCTGCAGTTTGTCACCGACCTCTGCTGTTCGGTGACTGTATGTGAGTTTGGACCCTTGAAGGAAGAGATTGTGAGACAAGTTGGTGGAGAACACTACAAATGGGAAGCTGTGGGTGATATTGTTCACGGTGCCGGACAGCCTGACACTGGAGATAGCATCCCAGCTAGAGCTAGAAGAGGCTGCCCAGTTAGCATTACCGCAAGCAGATCCCGGCCCGCATTCCCCACAGTCAGCACTGGTGGTACAGACGATGGCCCCGGTTGCTGAGCCTGCTGACCCCATACCTTCTTGGGAGGGCCCCGAGGTAGACACTGTGGGACAGCAGGGCACCACAGAGCAATAACCCAGTGGCAAACTCAGCTTGGACGATGACCACTCGAGTCCGCTGCATGCAGACGTGAACACAGCCACTCTCTGCCTTGCATCGCACACTCAACAGAACACAGCAGAACTGGAGCAGCCACAAAAGCCCCAGTCCACAGACACGTGGGACCCTGAGCTGGTATCTGCGCAGCACGAGTGTTCACAAGCTGCAGCCTCATCACAGGAGGGAGAGTATGATTTCATGGGTGTGGGTACAGCCGAAGACCAGAGCACAGAGAGTGAACACAGCATGGAGAGAGATCACAGACCGGACTCACCTCTGATCTTCACCCAGCATGAGCTTCAAGCAGCTGCCATGGAGCCACAGGAGGGAGAGTTCATGGAGAAAAGGAACCCCGGTGAATGACGACAACCCAGCATACGTTCCATCGCCGACGACAGCATTGCACCACCGTGACCACAGCCAGCACCAGAAGAGAGAGAACAGAAGTCGAACTCATCCTGCACCTTTGCTGAGTATCAGCCTCAGGAGGCCGCCGCAGCACAGCAGGATGGAGAGTTTGTGGCCCAGCAGGATCCAGCAGAGCACCGCCGCCCAAGAACACGTCCTGCCACCAGCGTCAATGGCATGCTGCCACAACAGCAGCCAACATCAAAGACGAGAGAGCAGCAGCACCGAGTGCAGCCGAACAAATCACTGCGCGCACTACTTGATTTGGTTCGGGTTCAATGAGCCAACCGCCTGGACCCACAGATGGTCCCGTCATCGCGGATGAGATTCATCGCATGGAGATCAGCCGCCGTTCGGATGGCCAGTGGTTTGAGATGGCATGCCAGCCATCTGCCGGAGGTAAGAGCAGTTACCTTGGATCAAGATGCAGTGCTGGAGCTGACCCAGCTGGTATGAGACCTGGGCTGGGACGTTACTGACGAGCGAGCCATGACTCCAGCGAGATGGCATCGAGGTCCGCTGCAGCCGGTGTCTCTGGGGGTGTGCCCACCGCGGGCTGAGGCCCCTGAAGGTGAACTGTAAGCAGTGACTGTGTTTTGATATGTTTGACAGAGCATGACTGCTTCAGTGGTGGCAGAATAATCCACACAGTCGTGCAGGGTGAACTGGCAGTCTACCCGCTGGCACAGGTTCTGTTTTCTCTGCTTGTTGTAAAAAAGAAAAAAATGCTGCCGTGAAGTGATAATGTTTTGGGCTTTTTCAGAGGGAGGGTAAATGTTAGGTATTCCCCATACTAACGATAGGCAGCATGGAAGTGACGTCGGATGCACAGGTGATGTCAGCACGCTGTGCCTTTTTAAGCAGATTGTTGGCGGGAGCCGTCCTCTTTGGCGCTCCGCCTCCATATGACCAACAGCCTGTATAGTTTAGTGTTAGATTACATGTTAGCCACTGTAACACGTGCACTATTACTGTGTATCTGTAATAAAGTTCGGTTTCAGTACAGCTTCTTCCTCTGCAGTCCTAATTTCCAGACATAAGAAAGACAAATTCCCCCCAAAGAAAATAGGACAACTACTTCAAAATAATATGAAAATAAATACGTGTTATGTATTTTCAGACCAATGTGCGAGGGGAGGGAGGCTCTGTATACCTTCATCTATTAATTCAAGAAATCTCTGTCTGTGTGTGTGTCACGATCATAGGACTTTGTGTTGCCATGGTAACCATGTCAAAGATCAAAGGCAGGCATCACTGAACGAGTAGTGACGTCAAAGATCAAAGGCAGGCATCACTGAACAAGTGGTAACGTCAAAAATCAAAGGCAGGTTTCATAGGACTCGCTATGACATCATCAAAGATCAAAGGCAGGCACCACTGAATGAGTGGTAACGTCAAAGATCAAAGACCGCTTTCACCATTGCTACTGTTGCCATGGTAACCATGTCAAAGATCAAAGGCAGGCATCACCATGGCTACTGTTGCCATGGTAACCATGTCAAAGCGAGTGGTGACGTCAGAGATCAAAGGCAGGTTTCACCATGGCTACTGTTGCCATGGTAACCATGTCAAAGATCAAAGGCAGGCATGCAGCACAAGTACTTGCTTATACTTGGTTTCTATGGGCATGCATGGGTACCATGTCAAAGATCAAAGGCAGGCATGCAGAAATGCTTGTTTACACTTGCTTTCTACAGGCATGCAGAAATACTTGCTTATACATGGTTTGTACAGGCATGCACGGGTATGTATGAGTGACCATAAAAGGAGTTGTTGACACGTAACCATGTCAAAGATCAAAGGCAGACGTCACCATGGTTACTGTTGCCATGGTAACAGTAACTTTCTACGGGCATGCAGAAATGCTTGCTTACACCTGCTTTCTACAGACATGCAGAAATACTTGTTTATACTTGGTTTCTACGGGCATGCACGGGTATGCACTAGTAATAGAATATACACAGTCCAGTGTGTTATCTCCTTGTGTTGGGCACTTAACATGTTGGTCAAAACCAGGTCTGCTCATTTTCTTCATTCATCAGTTTCTCAAAGTACTCCTTCCTATCATGGGGGGAAATGTGTGCAAACATGTCCCACTCGTTAAGCTATGTTTGCCTTCAGTTGTCACTATTGTTACTCTGCCCTCGCCTTTAGTTATGGTTCTTTCTGTATATTATTATTATCACCCTTATCCTGCCCTACTCATCATTTTGGGTTTACTTATGGTGACAGCACTCTCAATTTACTTCTGCTCCTCATTATTGGTCCTTTTGTGTTGTGATTATCCACATCTGTTTCTGATTGTGTTGATCACTGGCTACTCTTTATATCTAGATCTCGCCTCACTCCCGCTGTGGTGATCTACTGTTTAGTTGACCATTTAGTTCATCACTTCACTCGCACAGCATACTGCTTTGTTTTCCAAGCTCATCATGGTTTAGGTTCATTTCCCATTAAATCCTGCCATGTAGTTGAGTTATTTGTTACAGCCCTCATGCTGCTTTATGTTATTTCTTTAATAAATTATGGGGTTTTTTTTTTCACTACGCAATTGAGTTCTCTCCTTCACCCCGGAGGGGCACGCATGATAGAAGATCGCCATCAACACTGGACCCAGTGAGTGGAAAAAACAGGAGAAGGAGGAGGCAGAAGGGCAAAGGGAGGTTGGTAGCTGGCGGCTCCAATGTGGATGAGCAGTGGGCAGCCCAGTTCATCCAGGACTTTGTCTCAGAAGCTCGTGCCTCCCACACACCAGAGGAGGCCCCGGAGTGCCTAGACGCTGCGGCTGGGATTGTGGAGGTGCACCCCGGTCTGCGGAGATACCCTGAGCTGGCAAGGCTGCTGGGCACCATTTCCAACCTTCACCGGACATACCATGGATTGGTGAGGAAGTCATATGGGGCACCGGAGCTTGTGCTGATGCAGAAACGTCCCTTGGCTCCCACAAGTTCCACACACCTCTCCTCCACTCCAACACCAGCTTCACCTGTCATCAAGCCTGCAGCCTTGCCTGTGGTTAAGCCTGCAGTTCAGCCAGTGAATAAGCCTGCAATTCAGCCTGTGAAAGAGTCTGCAACCTCATCCGTCATCACGCCTACGGTGCCGGCTCCACCACTTTCTACATTGATGCCCTCGCCCGCAGCTGTTTCCTCATTGGGATCCCCAGGGGTGGCCTCAGAAGCGGCAGAGCAGGTCAAGCAAGTAACTTTTCCTTTTATTTGACCTAATGGGGAGGGGTTTTGCCTGGTATTCTGCGGGGGTTCACAGTGGCAGTCACCAATCATTGTTGAGCCTCTGCCACCTGTCTCTGCTGCCATTTCTGGTGTTGGCGTGACACCCACCTGTATTTCTCCTTCTCCATCCGAGGTGTACGCCACAGCTCCAGTACCTGCTCCACGGCGCCACCCAGTTCCAGTGTCTGCTCTGTGATGCCACTCAGCTCCAGTACTTGCTCCGTGGCACCTTTACCATCTCCATCTGCTCACGGTGTGTGTATAACAGCTCCAGCTGTCACAGAGGTGCACGCAACAGCTTCAGCCGTCCCCGAGGTGTGCATAACAGCTCCCACTGTCCCCGAGGTGCACACAACAGCTCCTGCCATCCCTGAAGCATGCTGCGGCTCCTGCGGCTCATCCAGAGGCGGCTCATCCAGAGGCTGTTCCTGTGGCTCATTCTGGTCCACTGTTGCACCTCAGCAGCAGTGGACCAGGAGCTCAGGCAAGTACTTTTCTTCACTTTTTAACATCAATATTTGTTAAGTCTTGCGTAGCTCCTGGTGATTGTGGTGATGCTTCACTCACCCCCTGCCTTTCTCCCCTGTCCAAGGTGACTGCGTTGGAAAAGGATTCTGGGGCATCTGGATCGGATGTACCTCAGTCATCTCATCCTGAGGTCAGCGCGCCCCAGCCGTCTCATTCGGGAATCAGCGTGCTCAAACCAACAGCACACAAAGTCGACACGCTTCAGTCATCTGCTTTGGAAGTCAGTGCTCTCCAGCCATCTCCTCCAAAGGTTGGCGTGCCTCCACCTGCCGTTTCGGAGGCCGTTGCACCACCACAGGTTGTTCCTAGTATCAGAACTCTGCAGGTGCTGTCCCCAGAGCAAGGACCGCCTGTATTGTTATCTCCAGAGCAAGAGACTTGTTAATTTCTGTGCAAAGAGCTCCACTGTTACCTTCTGCTGAGCTCACAGATTCCATGTTGTCTTCTCCAGAAGTTAAAATTACTGAGGGGGAAGTTTTCATGTCATTTTCCTGAGTATGGTGCTTCTGTGTTTTTGTCCCCTGTTCAAGGGGCTCTCATGTTGTTACCTTCAGAACAAAATGTGTCTATGGTGTTATTTTCAGAGCAAAGGGCTCATGTGTTATTTTCAGAGTGAAACGCTCGTGTGTTATTTTCAGAGCAAAAGGCCCATGTGTTTCCTCCTGTCTAGTGGCCCGTGGACTTTGGTAGGCCACCCGACGCGCCGTGTTCTTCTGTCTGGTGGCCCGTGGACTTTGGTAGGCCACCCGACATGCCATATTTTGTTTTGGGGCTTTGGACTTTCGGTTGCCCCCACAAACTGGGTTTTGTGTTTGGACTGTGTGGGGGGAAGGAGTTTGTTTTGGCCCGCCTTGCCTTTTCCCCCACTACCCACACTGGGAGGGTCATTTTGTGTTTGGGGGCATCTGGAATCCACCCTTAAGGTGGGGGGGGGAACACTATCATTGGTTGATATGTGTGCAAACATGTCCCACTCGTTAAGCTATGTTTGCCTTCAGTTGTCATTATTGTTACTCTGCCCTTGCCTTTAGTTACGGTTCTTTCTGTATATTATTACCTCCGCCAGGCCGAAAAGGCCAGGAGGAGGTAATGTTTTTGCCGGGGTTTGTCTGTGTGTTTGTCTGTTTGTCTGTCTGTCTGTTTGTCTGTTGGTTAGCAAGATAACTCAAAAACTTTTGGACGGATTTCAATGAAACTTTCAGGCGTTGTTGGAAATGGTACAAGGAAGAACTGATTAAATTTTGGGGATGAGCCGCATCACCGTCTGCATACAGGAATTTTTTAAAGCATTTTTCCACACTGTGACATACGGCCATTTTCAACATGTGCACAGACGCAATGGAGGCCGCTGGGCGTCGTGTCTGACCAACACAAACTCCGCCTTCTTCAACGTTTTAGCCACAAAAGCATGCGGAAAACACTGCTGGCCTGGGCCCGCCAGCGTGCCTGTTTTTGCGCCACGCTGCAAAACCTGACACGGCCACCTGTCCGCTGCCCGATTATTTGCCACAAATTCCCCGCCCAGCTATAGGCGCTGCGTAAAAATGACCTCTCTGCCGGGGAAGATTCTAAATTCTGTTTTGCCGTGGAGCGCAACCCCAATATAATATAAAACCCACGGCAACCTGTCTAACCAATCTGCATCCGTCAGTGGAGGAGATGGACACACCAACACTTCAGTTTATTACCTCCGCCAAGGAGGCAATGCTTTTACAACCGTAAAACGGGGCTATAAGGGACGGCGGGGTAATATGGGACACTTTTCTAAATGTAATTCTGCTTTTTTAAATTTGCTTCCGCCTAGATTTGATGAAGGATTCATGGATACTGGACAATAACAACACAACTCAGCGTCCTGCTCAAAATAAAAAAAGCAGAATTACATTTAAAACATTTCCCAGAAAAGTGTCCCTTATTAACCCGCCGTCCCTTATAGCCCCGTTTTACACTACTGAACCACTAATCCTATCACTATCACATTGATTGTCATTCATTAATTGTCTGTTTATTGCACTGTCCATGTCAAATAAACAAATAATCATTGTGAATCCAATTGCTACTCATATCTTTTCATGCTCAGGGAATCTGAAAACGTACACACAAACACTGTATGGGGGGAACTGTGCCGCTTGGCGGAGGTCTGCGCTCTCCGAGTGCTTTTCTAGTTATTATTATTATCACCCTTATCCTACTCATCCTTTTGGGTTTACTTATGATGACAACACTCTCAGTTTACTTCTGCTCCTCATTATTGGTCCTTTTGTACTGTGATTATCCATGGCTGTTTCTGATTGTGTTGATCACCGGCTACCCTCATATCCAGCTCTCACCTCACTCCCAGTGTGGCGATTTATTGTTTAGTTGACTGTTTAGTTCACTTCATTTGTGGTTTTGGTTTGTTTCCCATTAAATCCTGCCATGTAGTCGAGTTACTTGTTCCAGCCCTCGTACTGCTTTATGTTATTTCTTCAACAAATTATGTTTTCTTCTCGCTACGTGATTGGGTCCTCTCCTTTGACCCAGAGGGGCACACATGACACTTCCACCTTCTCAACACAGTCTCTTCACTTGTTAGTACATTACCACCTCTGTCCTTAATCAACCTGACTTGCTGCACATCCTTTCCAGCTCGATCTCTCTGTCTAGCCAATTGATACAAGTCCTTTTCTTCTTCCTTATTATCCAGCCTCTCATACAGCTCACTATATGCCTTTTCCTTTGCCATCTGTCTTTTTGCTATATGCCTAGACTCCAAGTACTTCTTCCACTGAATACTTTTTGTACCTACTCATTCCACCACCATGTCTCCTTGTCGTCTTTCCTCTGACCACATACCTTTCCAGCTGTTTCCCTCAATATTTTTGCTGTACGGGGGGGGGGGGGGGGGGGGGTGGGTGCTGAAAAGTTCATAGGCTGAAAAGTTCATAGTGGTCAAAACTGACCAAATGTGTTTTATTTTTCAACATAGTCTTCCCTTCGGTCCACACACTTCTTCCATTGGTGTCGCAGCGCTTGGATCCCTGAGGTTGAAAAATAAGCCAAATTTGGTCAAATTTGACCACTATGAATTTTTCCTCGTACTTGCCCAGTCCCCTGCCACCCAGAGACTGTATCAAGTCCTTCCTGAACTCTGTGCAACTGTCTTCCTTCTGGAACTTCCCCAATTTAATCACGACTCTGCCTTCACTCTCTTCCTCTTCTTGCTTTTTTCAAAGTCATCCTACATACAATTATCCGATGCTGCCGAGCTACATTCTCCCCAACATCACCTTTCAGTCTCCTATTTCTTTCAGACCTGTGTGCACCTTCCTCCACTCTTGTAAGTCACCCTGTGTTCCTCTCTCTTCTTAAAGCACTAGCGCATACCCATGCATGCCTGTAGAAACCCGTGCATGCCCGTAGAAACCAAGTATAAGCAAGCATTTCTGCATGCCCGTAGAAAGTTACTGAGTCCTTCTTTTAGAGCTGATTGGCGGTTGGCAACCAGCTTACAGGTGTATTACCGCCACTGACTTGATTAGCTTAAGGAGTTCTTATAAGGAGTTCTGAACAACTCCTTATGTGTGAAAAAAAATATTTGTTGTCCTTCTTCTTTTAGATTTGATTGGCGGTTGGTAACCAGCTTACAGGTGCATTACTGCCACTGACTTATCATCACTCCATATCTTTGAATAAGGAGTTCTGAACAACTCCTTATGTGTGAAAAAATTAACCGTCCTTGGACTGTGTTTGAGGTACGGCCGAAGTCTGCTTAAAAGTGTCCTACCGCCACCAACTATTCTATGACCTTTGATGATGTCATAGTGAGTCCTATGATCTTTGATGACATCATAGTGAGTCCTTTGATCTTTGATGATGTCATAGCAAATCCTGTGGTCTTTGATGATGTCATAGTGAGTCCTATGATCATGAGTGATACCTGTCTTTGATCTTTGATGATGTCGTAGCAAGTCCTATGATTGTGATGCCTGTCTTTGATCTCTGATGATGTCATAGCGAGTCCTTTGATCTTTGATGACGTTATAGCGAGTCTGATTATCGTGACGCCTGCCTTTGAACTGTGATGATGTCATAGCGAATCCTATGATCTTTTAGCATCCTATGGTTGTGACACACATGGTGTCTGTATGACATCATAGGCACATCATAGGTGAATCCTATGATCTTTTAGCGTCCTATGGTTGTGACAGACACATGGTATCTGTATGACATCATGTAGACATCATATAGACATCATAGGCACATCATAGGCAAATCCTATGATCTTTTAGCAAGTCCTATGGTCATGACAGACACACACACACACACACAAACACAGATTTTTTTGTGTTCACCACAACCATTTTCATCCTTTTAGCAAAATTCACAACCATCTGTCCCTCCACATTTCTCTCCTTTAGACCATACCTACCCAGAACTTCCTCATCACCTCTATTCCCTTCACCTACATGTGCAATAAAGTCCCCTCCAATCACCACTTTCTAACCCCTGGGAACACTCTCTGGCACTTCATCCAACTTACTCCAGAATTCCTCTTTCTCTATCTGGCATCCAACTTCTGTGGCATATGCACTGACAACATTCTTTTTCTTCTTTTAGATTTGATTGGTGGTTGGCAACCAGCTTATAGGTGCATTACCGCCACATACTTCACTCTATATCATCACTCTATCTGGTCAGGAGCTGTAGTCGCCACATAAATGTAAGGTGTGCTCACTGACAACATTCAACATCACACCTTGAATTTCTAGCTTCAAATTCATGGTCCTTGTTATGTTGTAACTCGTAGACAAGGATGAGGCCAGGAGTGGAGCTGAACACTGCTTTAATAACAGGCTGGATTCTGTACACCCGACCGCACATGCAGCTGCTTGGCAGAGGAAAGACAGAAGAGACCGCCCCTCTACCAGCAGCCCCTCTTATACCACCGGAGATGGCGGAACTGGAAACTGGGACCGCCATCCTGTACCACACAAATAAAAGCTCCAATAATAACAGTATATGAACATCACTCTTATCACTCTTCACTCTATAAAAGCAAGAAATATGTGTCTGTGTGTCTTGTCACGTTCATAGGACATCATAGGATGGTCTATGTCATAGACATAGACTCTATGATCTCTGCCTGAATATCATAGGACGTCCTATGAACTCAGGCATAATAGGACTTGTGATGCCGTCATATAGACAAATGTGTCTTTATGATGTCGTATAGACATAGGACATCATAGGACGACCTATGTCATATGTCTATATGTCTATGTCATATAGATGCAGATGTCTATATGACGGCACATAGACAAATGTGTTTCTATGATGTCATATAGACCATCGCTCACAATGGTCATGATCCTGGCCATGAACTGGAATTACGATGCACCTATCCCTCAACCAGTGGTCTCAACAAAGAAGAAGAAGAAGAAGAAGAAGAAGAAGAAGAAGAAGAAGAAGAAGAAGAAGAAGAAGAAGAAGAAGGCGGCCCATCAGATGGAGAACAATACAATGAGGAGAACTGCTGCACGTCAGAAAAGATGCCATGAAGATATAACACCTGAGGTTCCAGCAGTACATTGCACGCATGACTCTGAACAACACATCCATCTGAGACAGGAGGAGACCCTTCACCAGCATAGGGTATGACAGAAAAGGGATGCACAAACAGACAGGACGAATGCCAGTCTACACTACAAATATATAAAATGCCAAGCAAAGCGTTGATTTTCTCCAGGTGCTCCGGTTTCTTGGTTTCTACAGGCATGCAAGGGCCTTCCTGAACAGGGCCGAAAGCCACTTTTTCAGGATCGTGCCCATGAACTGGAATTACGACACACCTACCCCTCAACCAGTGGTCTGAACAAAGAAGACCCACCAGATGGAGAGCAATAGAATGAGGAGAACTGCTGCACGTCAGAAAGGATGCCGTGAACATGAAACACCTCAGGTTCCATCAGTACGCTGCAGGCATGACTGTGAACAACACAGGAGGACAGGAGGAGACCCTTCAGCAACGGGCATGCAGAAATACTTGCTTATACTTGGTTTCTATGGGCATGGACGGGTATACACGGGTATGTACTAGTTAAACAAATACATAATAACCCCCCCCCCCCCGCAGAAAATCCAAAATACACGCACACAATCAACCCACCCCAATTTGGAACCCAAATCATCCGCTAAACATAAACAAACTGAAATCACCAAAAAGGGGCCTATGACATTCACACCAAAACTAAAATTAGGGGGGGCGGGTAGACTGCCGTCCTACCCCCCACACGGCGAGGAGGATTATTCTGCCGCCTATGCTATTAAAGTCCATAAAAAAACCTGCTGTGTCTCCTGTACAAAATACCAAACGAAAACAATCCCCAAAACTATTAACACAGAACACAACTGAACACATGAAACACGCCCATGACTCGGTGAGGATGACCCGTGACACCCCCACAGACCCTTCACCATCAGTCCGCCCCTGGCGACAGTCCACTTTCCGGACCACAGCTGATCGCCTCCACCTCGGAACATCTTCTCCTTCACACCTCCGAGTGCTCCAGCCGTCTGGGGTCGTGCCCACCCGTCTTCCTCTGGACACGCCGTAACTCAATGGGATGGCACCACAAGCCATCCGACAGCAGAAGACATTGATCGTGCTGCTCACACATCACCTGCAGCTGACCCTGGTACCGTTCCATATCCCACTTCTGTCTCACCTGGCTGGACCTTGCCTCCGCCCGAGCCCGAGCCCGAACCCAGTCTGCAGCTCCAAGAGGGGGGCCTTGCATGGCCTGTGGTGTTTCCGCCTGGCATTCGCTCTTCCATTGCCACTCGGTCCTGCCCCGACAGCTTGTAATCCGCTGCTGACCTGCCCCTGTGGTCCCCTGTTCACAGCCGGGAACATCTGAGACCTTCGTTTGGGCCCTGCTCATTGCCGCAGGTCCTCCCCTATGCCGCCTGGCGCCCACATCCAAGGCAGCTCGGACACTGGTATTGGGGCTGTCTCATGGCGATCCTGAGTGTGACGCAGCCTGTCCACTTTCCGGAGTGCCCAGTAATAGTTCATCCCACACTGCATAGCTCTGGACCCTCGGAACTGGTCGGTCCCACAGTCCGCCACCTGACCACTCTTCCCCAGCACTGGTCCTAATGGAGAATTCAAGGCCATAAAATAAGTTGCAGCCCATGATGTTAGAGCTGTAGGCCATCACAATGAACTCCACGGTGGCCATCATCGGAGATTTGTACCGAGCCGTCAACGTGATGGTGCCCACCATGGCCAACCGTCCTCCATAGCCGCAAAGCGGCGCTGAGAAACTTCCAGTCCTGTAGTGAGGAAAACATTGTCTGACTGTAGCCCAATTCAGCACAGAACTCTCCGCTCCCGTGTCGACCAACATCGGCACCAGAACTCCATCCAAAATTACCGTGCACCGCGTGTGCCCATCAGAACTCAGGGACACCGTGTGTACCACCGTTGAAGCAGGAGAAGTTGAAGTCCTGCGCGGGCTCTCTTGTCCAGCTGACTGGCACATCCTCGCAAAATGGTGGAGACGGCTGCAATTTCCACAGTGCTTCCCTCTTGCCGCACACTCTCTGGCCTTGTGGCGGTGCTTCGTGGACCCTGTGGTGGAAATTTACTGTCTATGCATTCATTACTGCCTGTGCATTTATTTGTTGAGTAACTAGGGATCATATGTTTTATAAGTGTGTCTCAATATATGAATTGTTCTTATATCCATATATGAACTGTTTCTGTAAACTGCCTATTGTAACTGTATTAGGACATAAACTGCATAGTGTCTCTCTGTTTTCCCCCTGTCCTTCCCCCTTTGCCTCTTCACGACATTCCAGAGGGTCATAAAAACACTGTTGCATTCTCTCTGGGGGAGCCTTTAAAAGGAGATGCCTCCTTTGTTTGAGGGGAGCAGGGCAGAAACTTCAGCCACGCTGTTTCTCTGCTCCTCTCCCGCCGGCAGTAATAAAGGGAATTCAACATGGCAGATTTGTCTGATTATTTTCTCAGGACCTTAAAGGTATTTAGATAAAATTCGGTTACAACCCATAACCCATTCACCTGGTCTTCTCTGGGGCAGACCTCATCCATACAGCGCTGGCCACTTCCACATCGACTATGACACTCCCATTGCTGTCTGGGTCCAATACCTGTGCGGCCATGGGGGATTTTGAACCTCCCGGCGAAAGGCGCTCGCTTAGCTCCCGAGTTAGCTTATCTGCCGCTTCCAGCCGTAGTGTCAACTCGACCGCCCTAGTCAGCGTCAACTCCCCCGGGAACATGAGCAGCTTGGAGCGGACTGCAGCACAGTTGGTGTGTTCCGCCAACTGGTCGCATACCATTTCTTATTCCAACGGCTCGAACCAGCACTCCACGGTCAACTGCCTTAAGTCCAACACAAACCATTGGATCGGTTTGCCTACCTGTTGGCGGCGTTGTCTGAACTTAATCCGCCTAACGATGACGTTGTCCGGCGCTCTGAAATGGCAGGCCATTAACTTGACCACTTCTTCATACATGTCCACATCTCCAAGTGTGCCCAAAATTCTTTGTCCCTCCATTCCCAGGTTGTGTACTAATAATACATGAGCTCTCAGCTTCTCCATTCTTCCCAGGTCCAGCGCTACCATGTACATCTGGAAAGTCTCATACCAACGAGGCCATGGGACAGGCGACTCCCCCAGGAGCTCGAGGAATGGACGAATTGGTGTTCCACACGCCTCCATGAGTTTACCTCTTGTCGCCAAATGTTATGTCGTAACTCGTAGACAAGGAAGAGGCCGGGAGTGGAGCTGAACACTGCTTTAATAACAAGCTGGACTCTGTACACCCGACCGCACAGAAAGTCTGGAGTGAACATGAGCATAGAGTGATGACATAGAGTGAAGTACATGGCGGTAATGCCCCTGTAAGCTGGTTGCCAACCGCCAGTCAAATCTAAAAGAAGAAGAAGAAGAACATGCAGCCGCTTGGCAAAGGAAAGGCGGAAGAGACCGCCCCTCTACCAGCAGCCTCTCTTATACCACCTGAGAAGGCGGAACCGGAAACCGGGGCTGCCATCCCGTACCACACAAATAAAAACTCCAATAATAACAGTATATGAACATTGAACAAATACATAATAGTCCTGTCTAACTCCCTCTTTACCTCCTGAACACTCTTCACATACTCTTCCTTCAAGATTACTCCTACTCCATTTCGCTTCCTATCTACACCATGGTAGAACAGTTTAAATCCACCTCCAGTGCTCCTAGTCTTGCTTCCCTTCCATCTGCTTTCTTGAACACACATTTTATCTACTTTCTTCTCACCATCATATCAGCCACCTCTCTGCCTTTACCATAGTGTCTACATTTAACATCCCTACTCTCACCTCCACACTTCTACCTTTCCTTTTCTCTCTTTCCCTCCTAACATGCCTTCCTCCTCAATCTTCGACCAACAGCAGCCCAATTTCTACCAATACCCTGTTGATTAACAGCACCTGTGATGGTTGTTGGAACCCAGACTTTGACCGATCTGGTATATGGAAGTCTCATTCATCAAGATGTTTGATTTGGCAAAGGTTTTATGTCAGATACCCTTCCTGACGCAACCCTCCCCATTTACCAGGGCTTGAGACCTGCACTAGGAGTACACTGGCTTGCGGCTGGGTTCACCCAAGTACTGTCTATGTGTGCGAAAGGGAAATATTTTAGCTCTGTTCTTAAACTTGAATACTTTTCCAAGGCAAAAAATTCTTATCAGGTTTTAGTTTATTGTATGCACTTCATTTGTTCAAAGGGTGTTTTGTTAAGCAAGAGAAAATAGTAACTGCATGTGGATCTACAGTGCTGTGAAAATGTATTTGCCCCCTTCCTGATTTATTGTAGTTTTGCTTATTTGCTAAACCTAAATGTTTCAGATCATCAAATAAATTTTAATATTAGACAAAGATAACCTGAGTAAACATAAAATGCAGTTTTTAGATGATGGTTTCATTTATTAAGGGAAAAAAGCTATCCAAACCTACCTGGCCCTATGTGAAAAAGTAACTGCCCCCTAAACCTAAAAACTGGTTGTGCCACCATTGGTGCCAACAACTGGAAATGAGTCTTTTACATAGCTGTTGAGGAATTTTGAGCCACTCTTCTGTGCAGAATTATTTAAATTCAGTCACATTGGAGGGCTTCATGAACTGATGGCCGGACATTCTCCTTCAGAATTTTTTGGTAGAGAGCAGAATTCATGGTTCTGTCAATTAGGGCACGTTGTCCAGGTCCTGAAGCAGCAAAGCAGCCCCAGACCATGACACTACCACCACCATGTTTGACTGTTGATAAAATGTTCTTTTTATGAAATTCCGTGTTAGTTTTATGCCAGATAAAACAGGACACGTCTTCCAAAACATTCAACTTTTGTCTCGTCAGTCCCCAGAATATTTTCCCAAAAGTCTTTAGGATCATCTAGATATTTTCTGGCAAATATGAGACAAGCCTTTATGTTCTTTTTGTCCAGCAGCAGTTTTTGTCTTGGAACTCTCCCATGGATGCCATTTTTGCCCAGTTTTTCTTATTGTTCCATCGTGGACCAGTGTCCAGACTGAGGCAAGTGAGGCCTGCAGTTCTTTGGACGTTATTCTGGGTTTTTGTTTCTCATCTGATCTTGAATTTCTTTATCACAGTGGGATGTGTTGCTTTTTGAGATCTTTTAGCCTACTTCAGGTTGTCAGACAGGTTCTATTTAAATGATTTCTCGATTCAACAAGTCTGGTAGTAATCATGTTTGGGTGTAGCTACTGAAACTGAACTCAACTTTCCAAAAAAATGTGGTTAATCACAGTTAATTTATGTTGTAACAAGAGGGGCAACTACTTTTTCACATAGGACCAGGTAGGGTTGGATCCTTTTGTTCTTTAATAAATGAAATCATTTGAAAACTGCATTTTGTATTTATTCAGGTTATCTTTGTCCGATATTAAAATTTGTTTGATGATCTGAAACATTTAAGTGTGACAAATGTGCAAAAACACAAGAAATCAGGAAGGAAGCAAATACTTTTCACAGCACTGTAATACATATTGTTGTGAAGAAAGAGACATCTAATCTGTTGCGAGAACACAACATTTATTCCTTTTCAAAAAATACTTTAAGATATACAGTCTCTCACATATTGAGATGTAAAATGATTGTATTTTGAGATATAATTTTTGACCAATACCATCCAGCCCTAGTTTGTGTGCTTGGATCGCTTATGTCTTTGCACCAATCCCTTATGTTACAATTTATGCAAATGCAAATAGTTGTAAAATAGAAATAAAGACACACAAGCATCTACAGAAGTTCTACTAGTTTCATTAAAGTGCATATCGGTTCCCACCATGTTTAAACCTACTGCAACTTACTGATTTTCTTTCTGTTTTTTTTTTTTCTAATTAACAGCTAGCCACACTAAAATGTTTCTTATGAAAACCCAAAAGGAGCTTCTAAGACTCCTACAAAAGCCCAAAATATTTCTTCTGTCAGATTAAAGGTTATTTAAATAAATAACAAATAAAGCATAAAGAAAAGAAACATACTGTAATGACTGTTAACCCAAAATGATTCTGTATAAGGTTATATAATGTTAACTAATACTAAATGTAAAAAAAAACCTGATAAACATTTTGTGAGGTAAAAAGAGGTGAAACATCACCATCACCATCTTCACTATTATTTACAGAGGAGATGCTGCATCACAAAACCAATCACCAACCTATCAGTTTGACTTGAAATGTCATCTTTATTCTCCAAAATTTGACTTCATTCTCTTCAGTATGGCCCTAATCCTCCTTCCTACAAAACAACATAAATCTGTAATGCCAAATATGTCAGAAACCATTAAGTCCATTTGTAAAATGGATAAAATTAGATCAAACCAAGCAAGCAAAAGTATGAATATCTAAAAAGTTACTTGCTGTGCTCATCTGATGTTCTCTGACAATTTGTGCCATGTTTTGGTGCTCTGACAGCCAATGTTTAATCATAGGAAAAATCCCTCTATAAAATGTTTGCTGGCATTTTATAGACCAGCTCAGGACCTCACTCACCTTCAGTCTGACATTGGCACCTTTCAATTAGCCCTCATTAATCACAGACTTGTTTTGAATGCAGATACACTGCATGGTATTCTTCCACCATTAACTGCCTTTAATGAATGTAAATCAACACCCTGATCAGTCTTGTGATGTGTTGGTGTATGCCTTTACAGAAACCTGTGGTTCACACTGATTGAATATCAACATGGAAGTCTATAAGGGAGTTCATTAAAATGATAATGTGAAGTTAAAAATGAAAAATTTCCACAATACCATCATAACTTGCCTCATATCTATGCACTACATTACAGTCTACAGTGGGGAAAATAAGTATTAAACACGTCAACATTTTTCTCATTAAACATATTTCTGATGGAGCCATTAACCTGAGATTTTCACCAGATATCAGTAACAACCCAAGTAATCATTCATACAAAGAAATCAAGGCAACTGCATCCACAAAACAAGTAATATTTAATAAAGTGGAATGACACAGGGAATAAGCATTGAACACATGAAGAAAAATAGGTGCAAAAAGGCATAGAAAGCCAAGTAACCAGCTGAAATCCATCAGAATTTAGGAAGCCATCCCATCCCCCATCAGTGCAAAATAATTTCAGCTGGTTAAGTCCTGACTGATAGCCTTTAAAAAGGTCCGTGAATATCAGAATGTTACACCACAAAGAACTCATGATAGGTAGAAGCATAGACCTCTCTAGACCTTTGCAACCTTATTGTTGCAAAACATAATGATGGCATTGGTTACAGGTGCATTTCTAAACTGCTGAATGTTCTAGTGGGCACTGTTGGAGAAATCGTTTGAAAATGGAAAGAACACCATTTTACCATAAACTGGCCACGACCAGGAGCTCCTTGCAAGATTTCTGACAGTGGAATTAAAAGAATTATGAAAATAGTTATCCAAGAGCCAAAGACCACTCATGGAGAGCTCCAGAAAGACCTGGAGCTAGCAGGTACTGCTGTTTCAAGGAAAACAATAAGTAATGAACTCAACTGACATGGGCTCTATGCCCGCTCACCTCGCAAGACTCCATTGCTGAAGACAATGTCCACATTTTCAGTGGGCTCAAAATTTTGACTCTGGTAGTTTTTATTTTTTTATGAAACGATTTTGTTTCTTTGTGCAAAGCAAAATAATTTAAGCTTTCTACAAACAACTAGAATGTTTGGAAAAGCTGTGTTAAAAATTATCTGTGCTGTTAAAAGGCACTTGGGAAATACTTTTAAAATGAAATTCTCATAGAAGGGATCATAATTCTGTCCTCAACTGTAGGTCATAATGATGCTGAGGCAATTTACCAAAGCATGTCACAGACATTTCAATCAGATCTGTGGGAACTATGTCAAAATGTGGAAAAAGTGCATTATAGGTTTCCTTTAGAATACTTCAGTCTCAGATTCTTTCTGAATAAACTGAATATCGGCTGCTACCAAAGCAGATACACCAGTGCATCTGTAATTTTTAACAATCTGACTAAAGAAAAAAAAAATCAAACTTGCCTTCTATAAAAGAATAAAGACAGGAATGTCTTATACAATTTAAGAGATGATCTTTGATTTCAGAGTGGACAAGAAGGCACATAAATAAGTAGCATTTGATGGAGGCAGCACTGAGATGGTAAATGGGTATTGAGATTTAGGGACAGGTAATGATGAAAAACTGTCATAGAATTCAAACATGTTACAGGAACGGATGACAAAGATTATGCTTCATGTGCAAACTGCAACAGTTTGATGTGGACAGAGGCATAATGGTCCTTTTCTGTCTTTCTTTTTTGGAGAGTATTCTAAAGGTGCCTTCACACCAAACGCGAACGGGCGGTGCAAATCCATACAAAGTCAATGGAAAGATGTCACGTGCCGAGCCGGCTTGGCTTTCCCTGGCTCGACCTCTATCTCTTTGTGGGGTTGGCTTTGCCGGTTATGTATTTTCTGATGTATTCTTGTACTTATGCCATGCCTCTAGCCACTGCCTGACCGGCAGCTGTTAGTCAGCATCTGTCATCACCTTTCTCTCATGCTGCTGACAGGCTGCCGGCCTAGCCACGCCCCCTCGCTCTCCTTCTGGCTCAATCAGCTGTTTCCAGTCCCCGGTAATTATCTGTCCGTGCCTCGCCCAGGTGATTCCTATTTGTCACGCCAGCGGCGTCTGTATTAAAGGAGCTCTTAGCTAGACAGACGTCACTGGATTATTGTACGTGTTAAATGGTTTCTCTCTGCCGTCAACCGTCACGTCACCAAAGGACTGTTTTCTGTGTGTGTGCTTGTGGATAATCGCTGTGACGACTCGGCCAGCCCCCGCACTGTGAGTATTCTGTCTGTGCGCTGTCCGCCGCTGTATACCTCCAGTGTGTGTGTTGGGCGGCCTAGAGAACTCTTTGTGTGCCAGAGCTGTCTTATGTCTGCATGTGCAGTTTTTGTGTTAATAAATGTGTGTTTGGTGTAACCCTGCACTTAAATCCTCGTTCTTTTTCCCCTCGCCATGCGCCGTTGGAGAGGCGCACGGAGAGCTCATGACAGAAAGAGGCGAGCACACGTGAAATTGCACATTCGCATGTTCACGTCCGAAGAATAATGCCGTTATCTGAGTAAAAGTATCGACATTGGAGAGTAAACTAGTTTTAAAATGAGACTGCCATTGACCTGGAGACAGGACTGAGAGCTCTTCAGCTGAATCGGGATGTTGGAGCTAGGTGCCTACAGATTCCTGCCATGGATGTGCTAACAAGGCTAGCAAGCTAGCAATGGAAACACCCATCTTGTGAAGTTTTGGAGGCAACTTTTTCAGGTGAGCCCCCGTCGGATAATGTAAACCTTGTTATTTGGGGGATTTCCACAGCAGGATGAACACAGCTGCAGAAGTTATAAAGGTAACTTCACCTGTCTGCATCTCACTCAGATGGTGAATTCATGTTGTGTATTCACATTGAGTTATAATGTATTCGTGCTGCGCGAAAAATTCACCCATTCGCGTTTGGTGTGAAGGCACCTTAAGTATTTCTGCTTAGTTGCCTGGTGCTTTTCGTTGCAAAGAGGAATAAACTTGCAGAGATTTTAAGCTAAGGATGCATGATATATATTGGCACACTATTGGTATTGGACGATAAAGCATTTAAAATTATTTATCAGCATCGCCAAAAATTAATATTTACAACTGATACAATAATATTACAGCGGAAAGTCAAGAGTGAAGCCCGGCTGTGACGTTGCACTTTTCCAGCAGCACGAGGGAATGATGCCACCCAGAGGTCAAAGGTTAACGTGAACATTCCCTATGCCGTATTACTGTACAACGAGAGTCAACAAACCTGGCACACAGGTTCACCCTGTGACCCTGAAGTGTGACTGTGGTTTTGGGATTGCAAGGTCAAAGGTCAACATCAAAATGTCTTATAAACTATATCTCAGCAACAAAGAAAGCTAGGGTCACCAAACCTGGTGCAAATGTTCACTTTGAGACCATAACCTCTGAATACAGGTTTAGGGTCAAAAGGTCTAAGGTCAAGATCGACACTCCCTATACTCTCTTACTATAGAATGTGTAAAGCAGGCCTATTCAATTAGTGGCCCGCGGGCCACATGCGGCCAAGGCCATGCTAAGGAAATATAAATTTAAGGAAAAAATATGAAGGAATGAGTGTTTGCAAGCGCTCACACAAATAACGCGTGTGACCATCATCCGCAGTCCAGAAGCGCTGCGCCCACGTGAGCGTTCAGCTGGATTCCAGTCGGCAGGCCAGGCAGAGCATCTCACTAGCGTTGCTGTCCGAGAGAAGTGTGAGCTTACTGAAGTACTTTAACCACGGAAAAAAGCACAAGAGGGATGTAAGCAGTGGAGGCATTTATTGTGTTTTTAACCTGCTGGTAACAGGAACAATAAGAGTCGCTGAATAAACAGGTGTGGGTTAGACTTCATATGCAGGGAAAGAGACAAGAGTGACTGAATCGCTGAGGATTTACTCCACCAGCCATTACAGTAATTTATGTTCATTATTATGTACCTAGCAAGTTAAGATGACCGAAATTCACGAAGCCAATGATTTTAATCCATCAGCAGCCTTCAGACAAACTAAATGTGCCAACGTTTGGATTTCAAAATAAGAAAAGTTTTTCCTGCTGTCTGGGTGGTGAGGAGAACTCTAAAAAAATATAAATATATAGAAATATTTTAACAGAAATAACTACATCTTTGGTAATTTAAGTTAATGTATTTAATTAATTGTAATTTTGTAAGTACTTTTTCTTTGAAATCAGAGTTAAATTATTGTTCTGTTCTGACTGCAAAATTATGATCAAAAGTGTAAATTGTATAAGGAAAAAAAAGTCAATTTTACCACAGTTTCAAATTGATAAAAAAACAGTAATTTTATTAAAAAAATAGATAAAAATCTCAAATGTACAAGAAAAGTCAATTTTACAAGAGGAAATTACAAATTTGAGGAAAATGGTTTCAAATTTAGATAAATTTACAGAGAAAAGTTGAAAACTACAAGAAAATTGTTATAAATTTTGGAGAAAAACCTCAAACCTTCAAGACTGAAGTCATTACTCAAGTTTTTAAGTGAAGGCTTTTTGCATCCTTAACGCTACTAGAAATTTTTGGTTGACTGATATGTTTGTAATGGAATGTGTAGTTGTAAAAAGAGGTTCCTACTCACACGTGGTGATTTAAAACAAAACAAACCACAATAGTGGATGTGCAATGTTTGTTAATGTTTTCAATGTTTTCTTGGGGGTGGGGGTGCACTGAAGTGTTTGACAGTTAATTTTTATTCAGCTAAATTCACTTTGATGTGCCAAGGTCAGTTATGACCAGGATGTGATATATTTTATTTCAAAAGGGAAACAAATGTTAATGCTACTAACTGCACATTGAGTTTTTATGCACTTTGAGATATGCCTGATAAGATGTGACCAAGATGGTTATTTATAATTTTAATAATTAAAAAGTAATTTTGTTTTTTTCATTCTATTTATTTAATTGTTGTTCAAGAGGAAAAATATTTCTACTACTTGAAATTCTGCTCAACCTCAGCACTGTTATTGTGTTTTTACGTACTTTTGATGTGCCTTTGTCATGTGCCAAGTGCACATTTAAAACCCAAGACGGTGAATAAAAAGTGCATATATGATCTGTGTTGGTTTGAAATTTGTCATATTCAACAAATCGCAGAACACGTGCGGCCCAGTTACATGTCTTCATTTCAAGTTGTGGTCCAACTCATTTTGTAATTGAATAGCCCTGGTGTAAAGGATCCTGAGGTGAACCTGCATACCAAGTTTGGTGACCCTAGAGAAAGGGTGTCCAATCATGTGCCATGGAAGGCCAAGACCCTGCAGGCTTTACCTCCAACCAGTGTCTTCAACAGCAGATTCCACTAAATTTTTCCCACTGATTGCTGATCAGTGAAAACACCTGCTGAAGAGACGGTAGAAGAGAAAACCTGCAGGGTCTTGGCCCTCCATGGCACATGATTGGACACCGTTGCCTTAGAGAGTTTTAGATGTTCTATAGTAAGAGGGAATAGAGAGTGCCAGCCTTAGACCAGCCTCTGTGCACTATTCACTGCTGCACAGACCAATGCCCCAATAACAAAATGGACTGGGCCACACCAACAAATGCACTATGCGCATTTGATAACTGATGAGTGACTATAATGTCAAAATATAGCCCCCAGTCACAGATACTTTTAAGATTCGATCTTACCCAAGTTACAAGCTGTAATTTTTAACATCCCATTTTGAAGTAGTTCTTAGTTACTGTTTGAAAAAGATGCTGCTTAGTAGACTCCTATTTTTAAAAGATTTATTTGATCCGGTTCACATGATGCTAAGTTTTAGTAAGCCTGTAAATCGCATGCAGCCTTATTTGTACTTCTTTATTCAGTGATGTAAAAAAATTACACTGACTATTTATGTTGGTGCAGATTTTTTAGTTATTGAACAGTCGTACAGTGAATGCATTTTATTTTCACATGATCTTTGTGGACTGATAGCATTTATTTACATGTTTCCTCTTGCCCTGACTGTGGCTGTTGTAATGAAAGTCACAGTAGCAGTATCCTCCAAGCCTACTAAAAGGAGGAAGTTTACAGTTCTGTTGCAACATGTTGCTAAAAATAAATAAGATGTATTTCTTTTCATATTAAGTTGAGGTAGTTGTCTTATTTTCCTTGAGAATGTGTCTTTATATGGCAAAAAACCCAAAACAAAACATGTCAGTCAAGATTAGATGTCAACAACAACTCAATATGACACCTCTTTGTGAGTCCCAACTGGTGGGGAAATGGTAAGCAATCCTCAGTGATGTATCACACTCTCTATATAGTGAATATGACATAATGTCATTATGACAAAGATTCAAGGCAAGATTTCTCCCATTTTCAGAGCTTATTTACCTCTAAATATATCCCTGCTGAACAAACTCAGGTGATATAATGTGTGTTTTAGTATATGAGGGTGCTTTGTATGTAGCTGAAGGTAATTTGTTGTTGATGTTTGTATGGCGAATTGTCATGAACCTGGGTTTGGTGGTCCCAAACCCAGTTCTGACCCGTGGTCATTTTGGCCCGCTTCTCTATTTATTTTCCATCAGGCGCTTCAGAGAGTCCTCTGGGTCCCCGATCCCTGACAGCTCGGGCACACCCCCTCCTCCTGTCAGTATTGCCAGCTGATCCTCATTATGGGTGTTTCACACACTTACATCCACACACTTCATTCACTCCCATTCACACGCTCATACACTCACTCATGCACACATGATTTCAATTATGTCCAGCTCACGCATCCTCACACCAGCGGTCTCTTCCCTTGTTAGTATTATGATTACTTAAACGCTGTGTTAGTAGGAAGAGACCGCCGGAGCATTGTGCTTCATACACGGCAGCGTGTACCTCCGTGTATGCAACTTACCATTACCTACGGATTATCTTCTGCCTGTTTCATCCTCATCCACCGGACTACATGGACAGCCCCGGATCGCTCCAGCACTGTAAGTTCATGTCTGCCTTTCACCCCGTGCCGACAGCAGCTCTGCGGCACTAGGCATTCCCCTCCCCAGGCTGTAGAGCATCCAGGAGGCAACACTATATGTCTGGTGGCCTCATTATCATCATTCCAGCTCTCTGTATAATCGTGACTATTTGCTGGACTTGTTATTTTGGGGTTTATGTTAATAAAATGCACAAATCTACTCCTGCTTGTGGGTTTATCATTCCTCCCTTGGTGCGCTGCGTAATGGTGCACGAGGGTTCATAACAGGGAATATTGTTAATGTATGTAATGTTTGTCTTCTTTGTTGTGATTTATTTGCCTGGTTGTAGCCGCATATGTGACAAGACCAAATTTAGTTCAAAATATCTGTTAAATGACAATAAAGTTATTACCTTCTACATTATGCTCATCTGTGTTACTACCATCCAAAAATAATGGCAGCTGCCAGGTTGCCAAAATTTGTACTGATCCCAGATTGTTCAGAAACAGAAGTATGGTATCAATGTAAAACATCATTTCCTTTGTGAGTTGTCATACTTACAATGTTTTGAAATGAAAATCGAAAACCTTGACCTTTGACGTTTTGACCCCAGACACACAGTTTGAGGTCAGGATCCCAAGGTGAACCTGTGTAACAAGTTTGCGACCATAGCTTTACTTGTTCTATAGTAATATTGCAAAGGTAATGTTTAGTTTGACCTTTTGACCTCAGAGCAATAGTCTGATGTCAGGATCCCAAGGTGAACTTATGTACCATGTTTGGTGACCCTAACTTTCTTTGTTCTTGAGATATAGTTGACCTCAAGATCATAGGTCACCAAAATTTGAACTCGTCCAAAATTGTTCTTACATACAACTATGGTATTGATTTTAAAAGCCTACATGGTTTCTTTAGTTATCGCATTCACAAGGTAGGTGTTGCCATCTATGCTGCCCATTCACCTGGTGGGGTGACGACAATACCCCTTCAGCTTCTTAGAGGCTGAGGGTTAAAAAGGGCTGTTGGGAACAACTCATTTTTATGTAGTGATACTAGTCTCAGCAGAACAACACAACATTAAATGAAGCAACAAATCATAATCTGTTGTTGCTTGTTACTGTCAATTTATAAAGTCTATTACTGAAAGAGTTGTGTAAAAGCAATTTTAGAGTCAAGGTCATACAGTATCATGGATATAGCATCGTGTTAATGTCTTTGACCCTCTGCTGGATATTGGGTTTATGACTGATTTACGATGGTGCTACGTATGTTCACTTATACTGCACTCATGTAATACATACTTCCCATGTATGCACTTACGTATCTCTGTCAAACTGGTTTGGAACTTCAACGCATCCTTAAGCTAAACTCACTGATTCCTCTTGGAGATCTCAGAGCCTTTTTTTAATGACAGTTGCTATGGTGTTTTCTGTGTATCTGTGCCTTGTTGCCAGGTTGCTCTTGTAGAAGAGATTTGATTCTTCATGACAGTGCCTGGCCAGATAAAGATTCAGTGCAGATTTAAAATTAAAAATAAAGAGTTATAAACTGAAAATTTTGAGTATTCTGAAGTACAAGTGATTTCTTTCTCAAACAGTAGCCTATGCGAGCATCATTATGTAAAACTTTCATTTTCTTTCATCTCTGTCCATGCATTTCTACCACTTTCAGGGTGAGAGACAAGGACAGATAAATAATCTTTCACAAGACCAAACAAACAGCAATGACAGCAAACAATGAAAAGCATGGGCCCATTTTAAATACAACTGCATTGCACCTGATTATAGGCAGTAGGTGTGTAATGGTATGCTAAAATCACGGTTCGGTATGTACCTTGGTTTTAAGGTTATGGTTCGGTTCACTTTTGGTACAGTAAGAAAACAAAATGCAAAACATGAAACTGCTTATCTTTTGAATAAGCGGGAACAGCTATGACAAAAAAAAAACAAAAACTGCAAACTGCCAGCAGTCAGTTCTCCAATAAATAAAACATATACAATAAAATATATAAATTCTCTTTTTAGCAAATGAACAATGTAGACAAGTGCAACAATAGAAGTTTGAATAGTCTGAATTATTCTTTTATTCCTTATTGCCTGAAGCAGTGATTTTAACCAGGGTGCTCTGTCATGATCCTGAGCACGGTGGGTGCCATGCTCAGCCTCAGTTCAAGTTTAGTCTTTTTCTGTTTCTTTGTTAATGATGGCCTGCTGTATTCCGTTCCTGCATAGTTATGAGTTGTCTGTATTCTTAGTCTCGTCTTTATTTCTGTCTAGTTATTGTGCCATTTTGTATTTATAGTATTATTTACATCTTGGGGTTGTATTGTCTTAGTCTTGTCTTATTATTTAGTTTCCGGTTTTGTGCTTTTGTTTTGACAGTGCTGTGCAGCTTCCGGCTGTCAAACTCTGCTATGCGGGCTGCACAGCTGTCACTGATTATGTGGACTTCCTTTCTCATGTATCCACACCTGTCATCCATTTATCATCTACCCCGCATTTTGGGCGCATGCGCACGCAGCGACCAGCAGCTTGGTGATATAGTGCGTGTGTGCGTGTGTGTGTTTTTTGTACTTTTTTACGTTTTTAGAAAATCCTCTGTGTCGTTTCTGCCCTGGAGCGTTGGTGGAATATATGGCGAACAGCTCCCTGGTATCTGCAACATGGATTTCCTGTCATATCTCGCACTACTGCTTTCTGTGCTGTGGCTCTTTGTCTCTGAGGTAAACGCGTTCGGCTCCATGGCGAGCAGAATAGCGGGCAGAATACAATATTCCAGGGACATGTTGCTGCGCTTTAACACAGCTGGTGCAGAGTCTCTGATTGCGCCCAGATTTCAGCTGCCGGACTTTATTTTGAGAGACGGACACAGCGGTGAAAAGAGAAGCGGCAGGAGGAAGCGTGGAAGACGTGGAGGTGTGAAATTGCGCCTTAGGAGACGTCAGTTTGGTAACATTCCTCTTCCTTCGATCATTTTTGGGAATGCACAGTCTGTGAGAAACAAGGTGGAGGAAATTCAAGGCAACGTACGTTACCAGAAGGATTTTAAGAACTGCTGCGTCATGGCTTTCACTGAATCTTGGCTTACTGCGCATGATCGAGACGCAGACCTGTGGATTGACGGCTTTGGAGCCCCGCTGCGCTCGGATCGGCAGGAAGAGGTAACGGGGAAACGTCAGGGGGGCGGAGTATGTTTATACATTAATAAGCAGTACTGCACATCTGTCACGGTCAGAGAGCGCATCTGTACACCCCATGTGGAGCTGCTGTCTGTGTCGCTTCGCCCCTTTTATTTGCCTCGAGAGTTTCCCCAACTTTTCATCACAGTTGTGTACATTCATCCGAGGGCAGACGCTGACTCCGCCTCCAGCACCATCTCTGATGTGATCCAGCGGCTGCAGTCAATTTCTCCAGAGGCGCCAAACTTCATTCTTGGGGATTTTAACCATGTTTCTTTAAAGAAGACACTTAAAAACTTTCATCAGTATGTCTCCTGCCCAACCAGGCGAAAAAAGACATTGGACCTGTGCTATGGATCCATAGAGAGGGCCTATAAATCACTCCCCCTTCCTCCTTTAGGATCATCAGATCACAACTGTGTTCATTTGCTGCCCACATATAAAACTGCTCTCAGAAGAGGCAAGGTGGAGATGAGAGACATTGATGTGTGGACAGAAGATTCAGAGCACAGCCTCCAGGAATGCTTTGACTGTACAGACTGGAAGATGTTCATAATGGCCTGCGGGGATGATTTGGACTCTCTGGCTGAGCTCACATGCTCATACATGGCTCACTGTCAAAATAAGTTTGTTCCACGTAAACGTGTCAAAATATATCCCAACAACAAACCATGGGTTACTAAATCAGTTAAATCCTGCTTACACAGGAAAGCTCTTGCCTTTAAACAGGGGTCTGTTTCTGCGCTACAGGTTGCCACTAAGGAGCTAAAGGCCGAAATTTTAAGAGCAAAACAGAATTATAAATCAGAATTGGAAAGCAAGATGGCAGCAAATAAACTTGGTTCGGCCTGGGCCAGTATGAAAAAAATTGCAGGCCTTCAGAGCACAGAGCGCAGTAATCGTGTGTTTTTAGATGGTTTTAGTTCAGACACAGAGCTGGCTAATGCTCTTAATTGTTTTTATGGTCGTTTTGACTCCTTTGATTTTAGCACAGAAATCCAAGATTTGAAACAGAAACTCAAAGACAATCAGCACTTTAATATTGAGATGCAGGATGTTGAAAGGGAGTTCCGCGCTGTAAAAGTGAACAAAAGTCAGGGCCCTGATAATATATGTGGACGCCTGGTAAAGTCCTGTGCACATGAACTGAGTCCTATATTTCACTACATTTTCAATAAGTCCTTACAGACACAACATGTGCCTAAGATCTGGAAAGATGCCGTGGTTGTTCCCGTTCCAAAATCCAGCTGTCCTAAAACGGTAAATGACTTTAGACCAGTTGCTTTGACTTCAATTTTAATGAAAATTTTTGAAAAACTGGTCAGATGTGAGGTCCTAAAGCAGACTGAACATGCATTGGATCCTCTGCAGTTTGCCTATAGGCCTCACAGAGGAGTGGAGGATGCCACTGTCACTCTGTTTAACATGCTTTTTAAACATCTGGATTTTAATGGGACACACGCCAGGCTTTTATTTGTGGACTTTTCTTCTGCCTTTAATACAATCCAACCTCATATTTTAGTTGAAAGGCTCCTGCAACAATTTGATTTAAGCAATAATCTGGTGGGTTGGATTCTGGATTTCTTAACCAACAGGACGCAGAGAGTAAGGGTCAATGGTACATTGTCTGACCTAAAGTGCTCTTCTACTGGCTCTCCTCAGGGGTGTGTGTTGTCACCACTACTCTTCATCCTGTACACAAACATGTGTCGGAGCAGACATGACAACAGACACATTATAAAGTATGCTGATGACTCAGTCATTGTCAGTCTCCTCCAGGATGGTGAGAGTGGCCATGGCCCAGTAGTTGATGACTTTGTTCACTGGTGTGAGGATTCCTACCTGCAGCTGAATACAACAAAAACGAAAGATATGATTATTGACTTTAGGAGGAAAACTCCCAGGCACAAAGTCACCATACTAAAAGGCCAGACCACCGAATGTGTACAATCGTACAAATATCTTGGGACGATTATTGATAGTGGATTGAACTTTGAGGTGAACTGTGAAAGGGTGTGCAAAAAGGGTCAGCAAAATTTGCATTGTTTGAGGAAACTTGCACGCTTCCAAATTGACCGAACCATAATGACTATGTTCTATCGGGCTTTTATTGAATCTGTTTTATCCTTTTCTTTAATGTCATGGTTTGGTCAGATAAAACTGAAACAGAGGAAATCCTTGGATCAGGTAGTCAGATGGTCCAGTCGTTTGCTTGGTGAGTCACAGCTGGGCCTGACATCCCTGTACACCAGACAAGTACAGAGGATGGCCGACTCGATTTTAAATGATGACTCCCACCCTTTGCACTGCAACTTTCAGCTTCTTCCCTCCAGACGGAGGTTTGCTGTCCCAAAAAGTAGAACCCAGCGCTACAAAAACAGCTTTGTCCCTGCTGCTGTCAAAGAGTTGAACAAGCTATAAAAATTATATTGTACATATTTTATATTTACCTATTTTGTAAGATGTGTGCCTGTGTTTGTGTCTATGTTGAATGTAATTGTGGCTTGTAAATATGGATGTCACCAACTGCAAAACAAATCTACCTACGGGTACAAATAAAGTAACCTGAACCTGAACCTGAACCTACCCCATTCACCTATTTAAGGACACAACAACGTTTCCCATTTCCGTGTCCTACTGTTTCTTTCCTCAGTAGTTTCAGTCTTGCTCTGAATGAAGTTGGTTTTCCATGGAGGTGGACGGGAGCACTCTGATCAGGTATTTTTCCTTTTCTATTCTTCTCAGCCATGAGCCCCATTTCCGTTCGGGTGTAACTCCGGCTGAGTTTATCTCTTTTCTCTGACATCTCCGTATGCTTCAGCCTGTTTTTCCCCAGGCTGTTTTTCCTCCTGTAATCGTGAGCTCCGTACTCCTCCAGCGCATCTCCATACCCAGTATATGTAAGTATAGTGTTTTTGTATAATGTTCGTCTTTTGGTAACTAAATGTGCAAAACTCACAGCATGCATTTGGTGTTCTTCATAGCCCTTAAAAAGGGTAATTTATGACAGAAGGACAAGGCCGGTGTATGGACACCTGCCGCTGTGGGTCTCTGCATTTTTCCTTTTTCTGTAATTATTTTTCCCCTTTTTTCCCCTCACCTATTTTGTGCGAGCACTCAATATGCCATCAGCTCACTGGGGCTCCGCCAACCGAAGGAGGTTGGTGGCCCCACTGTGGATGAACAATGGGCGGCGGAGTCCATCCAGAGCTTTGTGGACACTCCACTCGCCTCCCGTTCGTTCAAGGAGGTGCAGAGGCATGTGGACCCAGCAGCAACGATTGTGGAGGCACACCCTGACCTACGGAACTTCCCTAGGTACTCTGGCCTCCTGCACTCTGTTTCCGCCCTCCTAACAGACTCACCATATGTGCCAAGGTTGGTGCGGATGAGGAAGAGTCCCCAGACCCCGGCATCTTGCCGGTCTCACCAGGAGCCCGTTTCTCCTCCTCCTCATCCACTATCTGTTCCTGAGCCGATGAGAGAACGTCCCCGGGAACAGACCCGCCCAGCCTCTCCCCGATACCTGGCTATGTCATGCCAGAGGGAGTCCCCCATCGCAGCTGGGAATTCCGTTATCATCATGCCTGCAGTGCTGGCTCCTCCTGCTTCTCCATTGGTGCCCCTGCTGGCTGCAGCTATTAGGAGGGAGTTGTCTGGGTCTTCTGCAGTAGCCACCATCGCACCATGGGAATTCAGACAAGTACATTCTCATTTTTTAACAGCTTTTGATGAAATGCCGTGTCTAATTCCCGGTGGGAGGGCTCAGCAGCAGCAGCAGCAGCAGCAGCAGCATATTGTGGCTGAGCTCTCTCCACCAGATGCTGCAGATGTACATGTCTCATCCTCACCAGCTACTCCTGTGTCCCCTCCTGTTTTTCCTGGGTGTCCGCCGATCCCGCGAGAGAGCCGCTGGACGACGGAGGGGTGTGCAGCCCTGGAGGATCCCGTTCCAGTCCTGTAGCCATAACCTAAATGGGAGAAAAGGAACCCATGGACCCCTGAAGACTGAGCCGACGAGACAGCGTCCCCTGACTTCAGCAGCATGGGTCTCTACGCCAGTGGTGAGGCTGCCTCCAGCACAAGCCACCATGCCGGGAGGTCCACCAGTGTCAGTTGCCACATCTGGAGGCCATTCAGCGGCAGAAACAAACACACCACGGGAACTAAGGCAAGTACCTTTTCATTCTCTCATATTTGAAAATGGAATGCTTTACCTTATTCCTGGTGGAGAGACTCAGCTTCAGCAGCCCACGTTAGCTGAGTTCTCGCTGCCTGCTGCTGCCTCCTGCTCCTCACCTGCCTTCTCCGTGTCTTCTCCTGTGTTCCTTGAGTGTCCGCCGGTCCTGGGATGGAGCCACCAGACGACAGAGGCCTGCATCCCTGGAAGATGCTGTCCCACCCCCGCAGCAAGACACTGGATGGGAGGAGATCGCTACCCCCGCCCTGAAACTTGAGCCGACAGGAAAGAGTCTCCTGGTTTCAGCAGTGCGGAAGCTGGCATCTTCGGTGAGGCAACCCCCAGCTTTAGCCGCCACGCCTGGAGTTCCACCTGCGTCAGTTGCCATGCCTGGAGGTTTTTGGGCTGCATCCACCATCATGCCTGCTGCTGGGATCGTCGCAACAGAGTTGCCAAAGTCCTGGGTGGCGGTGGAGCTTGAATCCAGGCAAGTACTCTGTTCTGCAGATCTAGAGAAATCTTGTCTGGCTCATGGTGAGGAGAACCGACTGCAGATGTCCTCTGCTCCTGAATTCTCCCCGCCAAGCTCCACCACTGCCAGTAACTATGTTCCCGTGTTTTTCTCTTCCTCCCCATCTGAGGTGGCCGAGTCGGGGTGACAGCGTCAGATGAATGGAGTCGAGACATCCCAGCCAGAGCCACCAGAGTCCTGGACGGTGGTGGAGCTTGTGCTAAGGCAAGTTCTCTTCTTTGTCTTCACACTATCAGTATTAGAAAAATCTTGCTTAGCTCTTGGTGAGGAGAACCAGTCACAGCCGTTGGCTGCTCCTGAAATCTCCTTGTCGTGCTCCACTGCTACCGGTGGTAGTAACCCGGTGTACATTTCTTCTCCTCTGCTCGAGTCCTCATCTGGGTCCGCTGATGGGCATCCTCGATCTCCACCTGAGGTTATCACAGGTCCTCCATCGTCGCCTGAGGTCGCCGTGGATCCTCTACCCTCGCCTGAGGTCTCCGTGGGTTCTTCCTCTCTGCCAGAGTTCTCTGTGGGTCCTTTCTCTCTACCAGAGGTCTCCGTGGATTCTTCCTCTCTGCCAGAGGTCTCCGTGGGTCCTCCGCCTCCGTCCTCCACCTCCATGGGTGCTCTGCCTCCATCTGAGGTCTCCGTGGGTGCTTCGCCTCTGTCTGAGGTTGCCGTGGATGCTTCACCTCTGTCCAAGGCCGCCATGGGTGCTTCACCTCCGTCTCCACCTGAGGTTGTTGAGGGTTCCCTGTCTCCGCCTGAGGTCATTGAGGGTTGTCCACTGTTGGCTCAGTGGAGACCTCCGGTGAAGACGGGGAACTCACAATGTCCTTAGCGATGTTCCCTGCTGGTCAGCTGAGACTTTGTCTGGGCTCTCCGCTGATCAGCCGTCCGCCCCTGTTGGTGTCTACCCCTCAGTCCCTGTGGTCAGGAAGGGGCACGAGTTCCAGCTGCCGCCCCCAGGAGGGGGGGTGTCACGCCCTGTGGCCCGTTGGCTCAGGGATGTGGGAAGACCATCCGACAAGCCTCACCTTCTGCTTGGGTGGATTCTGAACTCTGGAAGGCCACCCGATGGACTGTTCCTTCTGTTTGGGTGGCCCTGGAACATGGGGAGGCCACCTGACTTGCTCCAGCACATGGTCCGGTGGTCTTGAGACTCTGGGAGACCACCCAACGGGCTACACCATCTGCTCGAGTGGCTCAAGAATCCCGGAAGGCCACTGAGCATGTTCCACCATGTAATCGGGTGGTCCTGGGACTCTGGGAGGTCACCTGATTTGTTCCACCTGTTAATTGGGTGGCTTTGGGGCTCTTATAAACCACCTGAACTGCCTTATTTTGCCACTTAATATCCCAGAATTCTGGCCACCTTATCGCTTGTCAGTATTGTGGGTCATGAGGTTTTTTTTCTCCCTTTGTTGTTCTGGGTTGTTTTGGTCCCTCCATGCCAGGGTTCCCTCTCCTCCCACCTGGGGTGGGTTGTTTTCCTTCTTGGGGGGGGGGGGGTGTCTCTTTTGTGGGTGGGACCTCTTTTCTTTTTAATGTTGCCCTGGGGTGTCTAGGAACCACCCCTTTGGGGGGGGGGGACTGTCATAATCCTGAGCATGGGTGGGTGCCAGGCTCAGCCTCAGTTCAAGTTTAGTCTTTTTCTGTTTGTCTGTTTCTTTGTTTATTATGTCCTGTTGTATTTGGTTCCTGTGCAGTTATGAGTTGTCTGTATTCTTAGTATTTTCCTTATTGTCCTGTCCAGTTATTGTCATTTTGTATTTATAGTATTATTTACATCTTGGGGTTGTGTTGTCTTATTCTTGTATTATTATTTAGTTTCCGGTTTTGTGCTTTTGTTTTGACAGTGCTGTGCAGCTTCCGGCTGTCAAACTCTGCTTTGCGGGCTGCACAGCGGTCACTGATTATGTGTACTTCCTTTCTCATGTATCGACACCTGTCATCCATTTATCATCTATCCCATTCACCTATCTAAGGACACGACAATGTTTCCCGTTGCCTTGTCCTACTGTTTGCTTCCTCAGTAGTTTCAGTCTTGCTCTGAGTGAAGTTGGTTTTCCGCGGAGGTGGACGGGAATGCCCCGATCAGGTATTTTTCATTTTCTATTCTTCTCAGCCGTGAGCCCCGTTTCCGTTCGGGTGTAACTCTGGCTGAGTTTATCTCTTTTCTCTGGTATCTTCATATGCCTCGGCCTGTTTTTCCCCAGGCTGTTTTTCCTCCTGTAATCGTGAGCTCTGTCCTCCTCCAGTACACCTCCCTACCTAGCATATGTAAGTGTAGTGTTTTTGTCATATCCATATCCAGTGGATTCATTCAGCGGATATGATGTTCTCCCTCCGTCAGCTGCAGGAGAAGTGTCGAGAGCAGCAGCAGCCATTGTTCCTTGCGTTCGTGGACATGAACAAAGCCTTTGACTTGGTTAGTCAAAGCGAGTTCTTCCAGATCCTGCGAAAGATCGGTTGTCCCCCAAAGCTCCTTGCAATCATTTCCTCCTTCCACATGGACATACAGTGGGGCAAAAAAGTATTTAGTCAGCCACCAATTGTGCAAGTTCTCCCACTTAAAAGATGAGATAGGTCTCCAATTTTCATCATAGGTATACCTCAACTATGCAAGACAAAATGAGAAAAAAAAAATCCAGAAAATCACATTGAAGGATTTCTAATGAATTAATTGGTAAATTCCTCGGTAAAATAAGTATTTGGTCAATAACAAAAGTTCATCTCAGTACTTTGTTATATACCCTTTGTTGGCAATGACAGAGGTCAAACATTTTCTGTAAGTCTTCACAAGGTTTTCACACACTGTTGCTGGTATTTTGGCCCATTCCTCCATGCAGATCTCCTCTAGAGCAGTGATGTTTGGGGCTGTCGCTGGGCAACACGGACTTTCAACTCCCTACAAAGATTTTCTATGGGGTTGAGATCTGGAGACTGGCTGGGCCACTCCAGGACCTTGAAATGCTTCTTACGAAGCCACTCCTTCGTTGCCCAGGTGGTGTGTTTGGGATCATTGTCATGCTGAAAGACCCAGCCACGTTTCATCTTCAATGCCCTTGCTGATGGAAGGAGGTTTTCACTCAAAATCTCACGATACATGGCCCCATTCATTCTTTCCTTTACACGAATCAGTCGTCCTGGTCCCTTTACAGAAATACAGCCCCAAAGCATGATGTTTCCACCCCCATGCTTCACAGTAGGTATGGTGTTCTTTCTCCTCCAAACACGACAAGTTGAGTTTTTACAATAAAGTTCTATTTTGGTTTCATCTGACCATATGACATTCTCCCAATACTCTTCTGGATCATCCAAATGCTCTCTAGCAAACTTCAGATGGGCCTGGTCATGTACTGGCTTAAGCAGGGGGACACATCTGGCACTGCAGGATTTGAGTCCCTGGTGGCGTAGTGTGTTACTGATGGTAGCCTTTGTTACTTTGGTCCCAGCTCTCTGCAGGTCATTCACTAGGTCCCCCCGTGTGGTTCTGGGATTTTTGCTCACCATTCTTGTGATCATTTTGACCCCACGGGGTGAGATCTTGCGTGGAGCCCCAGATCGAGGGAGATTATCAGTGGTCTTGTATGTCTTCCATTTTCTAATAATTGCTCCCACAGTTGATTTCTTCACACCAAACTGCTTACCTATTGCAGATTCAGTCTTCCCAGCCTGGTGCAGGCCTACAATTTTGTTACTGGTGTCCTTTGACAGCTCTTTGGTCTTGGCCATAGTGGAGTTTGTAGTCTGACTGTTTGAGGTTGTGGACAGGTGTTTTTTATACTGATAACGAGTTCAAACAGGTGCCATTAATACAGGTAACGAGTGGAGGACAGAGGAGCCTCTTAAAGAAGAAGTTACATGTCTGTGAGAGCCAGAAATCTTGCTTGTTTGTAGGTGACCAAATGCTTATTTTACCGAGGAATTTACCAATTAATTCATTAAAAATCCTTCAATGTGACTTTCTGGATTTTTTTTTCTCATTTTGTCTCTCATAGTTGAGGTATACCTATGATGAAAATTGGAGACCTCTCTCATCTTTTAAGTGGGAGAACTTGCACAATTGGTGGCTGACTAAATACTTTTTTTCCCCACTGTGCATAGTACTGTTTGCTTTGATGGAGCCACCTCAGATGCCTTCCCAGTCAGCAGTGGAGTGAAGCAGGGTTGCATTCTAGCACCAACTCTCTTTGGAATTTTTTTTCTCAATGCTCCTCCACTACACCTTCGCTGACTGTCCTGAAGGTGTCTACGTCCGCATAAGATCAGATGGAAAACTCCTCAACATCGCAAGACTTCATGCTAAAACCAAAGTCTACGAGGTCCTCATACGTGAGCTGCTGTTTGCAGACGACGCTGCTCTAGCATCGGACAGTGAGGAGGGCCTGCAGCACCTGGTAGACAAACTGTCCCACGCCTGCAAGGAGTTTGGACTCATGAGCAGCCTCAAGAAAACCAACATCATGGCGCAAGATGCTGTCCCCTCTCCTGTCATTACCATTGACAACACACAGCTGGAGGCTGTGGACACCTTCACCTACTTAGGGTCCACTGTTTCAAACACGCTCTCATTGGACACCGAGATCAGCTCCAGAACCGCCAAAGCAGCTGCTGTCATGGCCAAACTCAATAAGTGTGTGTGGAACAACAATCTGCTAAGTTTGAAGACCAAGCTACTCGTTTACCAAGCTTGTGTCCTGTCCACTCTCCTGTATGGCAGCGAGTCCTGGACAGTCTGTCAGGCAGGAGAAGTGGTTAAACAGGTTCCACCTCCGCTGTCTTTGGTGCCTTATGCACATCAAGTGGCAGGACAGAGTCCCCAACACCGAGGTCCTTGAGCGTGCTGACTTGCTAAGCATCCCTGCATTTCTCAGCCAGAGACGACTCCGGTGGCTCGGCCACTTGCACCAGATGGAGCCTGACCGCCTACCGAGAGAAATCTTTTTCGGAGAACTGCGGGTGGGTGTCCGCCGTGTGGGCCGACTGCTGTTGTGTTTTAAAGATGTCTGCAAACATGACATGCAGTGTGTGCAGATCAATTCCAGTAACTGGGAGATTTTTGCCAAAGATCGAGTCACCTGGCACCACAATGTCAAAGAGGGTGTTCTCAAGATGGAAGCGAACCCGAGAGTCCAGATGGTAATGAAGCGTGGGGCGAGGAAAGAACTCGCAGCATTAGCACATGCACCATCAATTTTCATCTGTGCCAACTGCTCCAAAGACTGCCACTCAAGGATTGGGCTGTGTAGTCATTCCAGGCGCTGCTCCAACTCTTGACGCACTAACCATCACCTCTTCGAGACGAGGATGCCAGAGAGTGTTTTTGTGTCATGTTCATCTTTTGGTTAATAAATGTGCAAACCTCACAGTGTGCATTTGGGGTCCTTCATAGCCCTTAAAAAGGGTGATTTATGACATGCTCTGGCATGTTCAGGTTTCTGTGAGAAATTAATTTTCTAATTTCACTTGTTACTTGGTTAAAAAAATTGCAAATTTGTCATTGTTGTGTATAGGTTCTGAAGGCACCCATTCACAACAACAGCAGATTATTTGCAATTTTTTTTTGACAAGAAGGAACATACCAGGACACCCTTGAAAAACACTGGCCTAAAGTGCAGCATTAACAGATTTAGCTTTTTCTTGAAAGGATAGAATTATTTTCTGGCTGAAGTGGACACAACAGGGAAGTTCACACTGGGGCTCAGTTACTTTCAGCATGTGTTTAAACCTGGTGCTCTCAACAACTGAATATGGCCTTAGATCCGCTGCTATAAAAACACTGAGGGCATTTGTTATTGCTTTGGCTCAATCTGAAAAGCCCTGGAGAGGCTGTCTATATGCCGCTGGAAGCTGTACTTGTACCGTGCTAGGTTTTTTTCTTTTTTTCGTGCTGCAATGAATATTCACGTTCGCGTAGTGCTGTTTCAAATGAATTAACAAGTTCAACATATTGCCAAAAGCATATCTGATGCTGTTTTCATCTTATTTACTTCCCTTTGTCCGTTCACATACTTCACTGGAAAGTTGAAGTGTTCCCAGACAGGAGACATGTGAAGAGAGGATCTTCAAGCTCTGGGTTGGACATTTGCTAGTAGGGCTGCCACAAGCTGCACTGTCTGTTTACATGTCTGGTGCGAGGCAGTTACACTTCATGTCCATCACTCAACATGGTCCGTGTGGAACCTTGGTACGCCTCTGCACCGAACCGAAGGTGCCGTGCCAAAAAATCTGAATACAAATACATGTACCCTTACACCCCTAATAGGCAGTAGGCAATTTGTTATTTTTTAACAAGTTGAATGGTACAATGGCAGCGGGCCATTCACTTATTTACCATAATCAAATGTAAATTAAGTACAAATTTTGCAAGAATAAAGGTGCAGAAATATGCTAAAATATGTGAATTTACAATGTAAAAAGTGGCAAATTTACCATAAATAAGTTTGAGATTTATGGGCAAGGAAAAAGCTAAATTTGTAAGAAAAAACTGAGGATGGAAGAAAAAAATCCAAGAAAAAAGTAATAAATTTACAGGAAAAAAATGTGCAGAGGGAGAAATGACTTTACCAGTTTGTGAAGATTTCCTCTTTTTGTATTGAATTTTATCTTTTTTCCTCACAAATTTCCCATTTTCTCATCGAGGTGTGACTTTCTTCACTCTAGAAATCTGTGTGTCACGTTTATAGGACATCATAAGACAGCCTATGATGTCTGCCTGATGTCCTATGATGATCCTATCATCAGGCATCATAGGACTCGCGATGCCATCATAAAGAAAATATGTCTATATGACGGCACATAGACAGAGCACATGACTTCCTACAACACATCACTCTATTAATCACTCTATTAAAGCAAGAAATCTCTGTGTGTGTCTGTCACATTTGTAGGACATCATAGGACGGCCTATGAACTCAGACATCATAGGACTCGTGATGCTGTCATAAAGATATATTGTCTAAGCGGAAGAAGATGGATTGATGGATGGACGTCACAGGGGCAGTCTTTACAGTGCGTTCATGTATTTGACGACACATAGACAAATGTGTATTTATGATGCCATATAGACCATCACTCACGATGCCTAGACTAATGTGTCTTTATGATGTCATATGGCTCAAAATTGTCTTTACAGTGCGTTCGTGTTTTCTGCACAACAGATTTCTGCAGCCATGGCCAATTCTACGTTGCCATGAGCAGAGTTGCCAGATCAAGCAGTCTTCGTATTGTCGCTCAAGATGAAGAAACTTAAGCAAAAGCGTCACTTTCGCAGCAATGTCATTTTTAAAGCGGTGCTGACACAGCAAAAATGTGTAACCTTGAAGAATGCCAGTCTACACTACATATGTGTAAAATGCCAAGCAAAGTGCTGATTTTCTCCGGGTGCTCTGGTTTCTTGGTTTCTACAGGCATGCACGGGCCTTCCTGAACAGGGTTGAAAGCCACTTTTTGCTCAGATCTATTTTCATGATCCTGCCCATGAGCTGAAATTACGACGCACCTATCCCTCAACCAGTGGTCGGAACGAAGAAGAAGAAGACCCACCAGATGGAGAGCAAAAGGCAGGCACCACTCACGATCATAGGACTCAGTATGACATCATCAAAGATCATAGGACTCGCTATGACGTCATCAAAGGCCAAATGACTCGCTATGACATTATCAAAAAATGATAGGACTCGCTATGACATCACCAAAGATCGGTAATGCACCTGCAGAAATTCTTGCTTACACTTGGTTTCTGTGGGTATGCACGGGTTTCTACAGGCAGGCACAGGTGTGCACTAGTCACTCTATAAATTCAAGACTCTGTGTGTGTCTGTGTGTCTGTCACATTTATAGGACATCATAGGATGGCCTATCATGTCTGCCTGATGTCCTATGACGCATCATAGGCTGTCCTATGATCTCAGGCATCATAGGACTCGCGATGCCGTCATAAAGATTATTCGCAATGCTGCCATGAAGATATTCATAGGACTCGCAATGCTGTCATAAAGATATTCACGATGCTGTCATAAAGATATGATGTCTATATGCTGGCGCGGCACATAGACAGAGCACATCATCGGGCGGCCTATGATGTCTGCATGATGTCCTATGGTGCATGATGTCCTACGATGACCCTAAAAGATATGATGTCTATATGATGTCATATAGACATAATACATCATACAATGCCCTATGACGTCTGCATGATGTCCTATGATGATCCAATGATATAGGACTCACTATGCTGTCATATAAACAAATGTGTCTTTATGATGCCATATGGCTCAAAAGTGGCAAGGTGAATAAGTCACAGGGACAGCCTTTACAGCGCGTTTGCGTTTTCTGCACAACAGATTTCTGCAGCCATGGCCAATTCTACGTTGCCGCGAGCAAAGTTGCCAGATCAAGCAGTCTTCGTATTGTTGCTCAAGATGAAGAAACAAAGCAAAAGCGTTGCTTTCGCAGCAATGATGTTTTTAAAGAGGTGCTGACACAGTAAAAATGTGTAACCTTGAAGAATGCCAGTTTACACTTCAAATGTGTAAAATGCCAAGCAAAGCGCTAATTTTCTCTGGGTGCGCCGGTTTCTTTGTTTCTACGGGCATGCACAGGCCTTCCTGAACAAGGTCGGAAGCCACTTTTTGCTCAGATCTATTTTCATGATCCTGCCCATGAACTGGAATTACGACGCACCTATCCCTCAACCACTGGTCGGAACGAAGAAGAAGTAGACCCACCAGATGGAGAGCAATAGAATGAGGAGAACTACTGCACATCAGAAAAGATGCCGTGAACATGAAACACCTCCGGTTCCAGCAGTACCAACACAGCCATCTGAGACAGGAGGAGACCCTTCAGCAACGGACATGCAGAAATTCTTGCTTATACTTGGTTTCTACGGGCATGGATAGGTATGCATGGGTATGTACTACTTTTGTAAATGTTACTTTTTTTACATTCATAACTTTTCTTGATAAACTTGCAACTTTTTCTTAATAATTTGGTGATTTTTCTAATAAATTCTGTACTATTTTCCTACAACATTGCCACTTTTGGTGATAAATTTGTTGCCTTTTTCCCTCACAAATTTACAATAATAAAAATTTAGCAATTTCTGAAAGGGTCACTGACTGTACTTTTTCCACATTTTAACAAATCACATATTTTAATCAAATGTTTCTCTCATATTTTGGTCAAATTTTCATTATTTAATTACTGAAGAATAGTTGTGAATCTTTGCAGCTTTTCTGAGAACGGCTGATTTCAGTGCATGTCTCTTTAAATCTCTAAGACCACATTTTACTCGGCCCTCCCTCTTATGTCACTATTGCTAATCTTAGCTGGCTAGATCCTAGCTCGGAGCCAACTAGCGTAAATTTGCCTAAAAAAATTGAATGAAATATTGCATCACCAGTGGACAGGGGCGTGCAGTTTCAGTGGTCAATAGGATATGACTGGTCCCTGGTGTAAAATAAACACAGAAACATTCGTGAATGAGTCAAGCCTAATGGCTAAACTGCTAGCTTCAGGAAGCTGCCTAACATGTGCTAACATTTTCATGTTGCATCACGGTGAAAATATAACAAAGTATGCCAGAATGACGCAAGATATATTACTGCCTGTGGATTACTGTACTGAATCAGGTGGAAACAGTGATTTTTATTAGGGTGATCGAAATCTAGAGAAATTAGCAATATAAACACGAGCTTCCGAGTACCACTGTTAGCTCTTAAGCTAACGCCTTTGGCTCCCTAACCATCGGCGTGACAGACAGCTAGGCTCGTGACATTTACCTTTTAGTGACGTTTACCTTTTCTTAACAACAGGAAAATACCCAGAAGAGTTAAAACCGCTTCTTGGAAAGAAAACTGAGATGATGTTTTTTCGATAATCACATGATCAACAGATGCATTTTTGAAGGTTAAAACCAACAAAAACTCAATGCATCCCCTCTCACCCCCCTCAAACTGACTACTGGTTATAGGAAGAAAAAGCCTCAAATGCAAAATTTTTAGTCTTTATCAACAAAAATGTTTAATTGCACTTTTTAAATTACGTTCTGTTCTCAGTCTACAGTTCTTAAACACTAAAATCTGTGATTTATGAAAAACAAAGCCTCAGTCTTCCATTTCCTACCTAATTGACTGTGATTCTCTGCAGAATGGATGCAGTGAGGCGGCTTTATGACCACCGTTAAAAGTGTGTGTGTGAGTGCGCGCATGCGTGTGTGTGTGTGTGTGTGTGTGTACATGTCACCTGGACGCTGTAGTGCGTGTCCTCGTCCAGGTCCCAAAGCACACACCAGCGGCTGGACGTGTTTACCTCTCGGATGGAGCGCTGCATCAGGCCATCCTGCCTCTGGAGACAGGACACATGTGTAAACACATTAAGGACTCATGACACATCTGGTGGAGACTGTTTCACAAATGTACACACACACGTGCCCCTGGTACACACACATCTTGCATGTAAAGGACTATCAGCCAAACCTGAGGAATAGATCGTGCATTTGGTTGTCAGGTTAAGTATTGTGACTCAGTAACAGCAGTAATTGCATGATGGATTGCTTGAGGCCTTACAGAAGACCTTTTATTGGGTGGGGGGGGGCACCTTACTAAAACCAGTAATTTAGCTACGAGTTCTATGTCACATTTAAACACAAATCCTTGGCATCTCTGCCGTAATGAGCAGCCTCAGCTCTTATAAATTCACCTCACATCTTTACTGTCCCACTGGGGGAAATTAAGTCTGCAGGCAAGCAGCACCTGGAATCGTCACTGGAACGAAACAGAAAAACACGTGTAAAGGGCACACATACTCGGCTGATGCGAAAAACTGCAGAATTGATACAACCAATGTTGCCTTCTATAACCCCAGTTCTGAAGAGGTTGGGATGCCGTGTAAAATCTGAATAAAAACAGAATGCAATGATTCACAAATCTCACAGACCTCTTATTTTATTCACAATAGCACATAGAAAATAAATCAAATGGTAAATGTGAGGCATTTTACTATTCTGTGAAAAATATTAGCTAATCTTAGCAACACATCTCAGCAGAGTTGGGACAAGTGCATGTTTACCACCGTGTACCACCCCCTCTTCTTTTAACAACAGCTGTAAACTTCTGGGATCTGATGGTAGCAGAACAAACAATTTACATCCAACTGACACTTTCATTTGTACTTTATGTTGACAGCAGGAAAGTATCTGTGTCGTTAATTTGTAATCAAGTTTGAATCCATTGTATTAGTCTATGTCCAGTAGTGCCCCCCTCCCCTTCCCTTCTATTTCTTCTGGTTTGGTCTCCTTCAAACATGCTGCTTTGGCTCTCTGTAGGGAAGAAAGCAAGTGAAAACCAATATTACATTAATATTGGTTTAATATACTGTACATTACAATGCCCATGAACCCAAAAAGGGCCAGCAACAGTTTTACTCTTTGGGCCCCTAAGTGGATTTTAAATGTTCAAACAGGCCGACTTGCCCCCAGCAGGTTCCTCCATCTGGCCCCTATAGATGCTTTAGTGCTGAGCAGGCTGGATACTCTGGCTTTATCAGCAGTATTTTACTGATAAGAGTTTTGGTAGCAAAAACAAAGGTAAGAAAATCACAGTAAGATGAGAGCCACTTTTTTTTTTCCAAAATTTCTGTTTCTCTGTGAGGCTTCTGCATTCTTTTTCTTAAATTCTTGTGTGTGCAAATTGTTTACCTTATGAGGGTGAGGAAGATACAGTACTGGCCTCTGCCATACTGTAGTTCCTTTACCATCATCATCATCATCATCATCATAGCAGTCTGTCAGGGGCGACAATGACTGTTTCATTTAGGTCTGATCAGATTCCTCCACAGAGCTGTCCTTCGCCCTCCGCTGCCAGGAACTCCTGAATCCTTTACCACTCTTTATGATTTATGTACATATGTCGAGAAGCCCCGACTTGCCTCTCCAGCTGGGAGACATACAGGGGCATCTCAATAAATTAGAATTGCATCAAAAAGCTAATTTCTATATATATATATATATATACTGTATATATATATTATATCAGTCCCTCAAGGATTTTGCGATGTTGCGATCATACTAATTCACGCGAAATCAGCCAATCAGTGCAACTATTGCGCAACTTTGTTCAATCACTGCAACTTTCCCGCAATTTTGGCCAATCCTTGTCAACTTCCACCAATTTCACCTATCAAATTTGTCTACTGGCACTGAAATGGTCAGCCTAACTAATCAAATGCATCTGTTCACTTCCGTGTTTACAGTGAGTAGTGAGTTTATAGTTTACAGTGCGTAACGGAACACATCAGCAAACAGAGTGTGTGATTTAAAAAAAACACTCACCTGCGAGGTTTTTAACACCGTCCCTTCCTCCGTCTCCCCCAGCCTGCTCGTCGACGCCTCGCCACGTCTCCGTCCTGACCGCGTGTACGAATCACTGGGATTGTGTTGAAAAACATGTGCCTGCCCCAAAAGCACCCCGTCGTGAGAGCGCGCTTGAGGAGAGTACACTACACTACAACAAGTGTTTGCATATTTATACATCTTTAGAGGTAAAATCATTACTACATCTGGTAAATGAGCTTTAAAACTGAATCTCTGTTGTGGACGGACAAACGCACCCCCCAGTCGTCCCGCTGTAAATGAAAGATGTGCATGTGAAGACCGACATGCAGCAGACAGACAGGTAGGCAAGGAAAGAAAAAGAATATTCTCTGTATTTTTTTTTTTTTTCAGAAAAACACAGACTCCAATAGCCAATACAGAGCAACAGAATAAATTATTTATTTTTTCCTTTTCGCTCGGTACCAAATGGTTGGGGACCGGAGGGAGTTTTCAAATGAAGGTGCTGCCAATAAATTCCAAATCTCTACTCTTTAACATGCATTCAATGCAATTTAGCTGTTGTAATGGATATTGTGTTAATGTTTGTATTTGCTGTTGCACAAGAGTTTTTCTGTTTCGCAGAAGTTTCTGCTGAATTTACAAATCACTATAATAGGACATTTTTGACAGTCCTGTGCTTTTCTTGTATTGTTATATAGAATATCACTGCAGTAAACTGGAAAAAAGCATCTGCTTTAAAATTTGGAATTCTTCCCACAACTTTTAGAGCAATAAACACTCTAAAAACATCACAACTTTTATTGCAACTTTTTAAAAAAGCTCCCACAAACTCAGGCTTTTCGGCCCGCAATAATCATAAAAACATCTTGCGAAATTCTGGAGGGACTGATATATATATATACAGTGGTGTGAAAAAGTGTTTGCCATTTTTTTTTTATGTTTGTCACACTTAAATGTTTCAGATCATCAAACAAATTTAAATATTAGACAAAGATAATACAAGTAAACACAAAATGCAGTTTTTAAATGAAGTTGTTTGTTATTAAGGAAAAAAAAATCCAAACCTACATGGCCCCGTGTGAAAGTGATTGCCCCCTAAATCTAATAAACTGGTTGGGCCATCCTTAGCAGCAACAACTGCAATCAAGTGTTTGTGATAACCGGCAATGAGTCTTTTACAGCACTGTGGAGTAATTTTGACCCACTCATCTTTGCAAAATTGTAATTCAGCCACATTGGAGGGTTTTCCAGCATGAACCGTCTTTTAAGGTCATGCCACGGCATCTCAATCGGATTTAGGTCAGGACTTTGACTAGGACACTCCAAAGTCTTCATTTTGTTTTTCTGAAGCCATTCAAAGGTGGACTTGCTGGTGTGTTTTGGATCATTGTCCTGCTGCAGAACCCAAGTGCACTTCAGCTTGAGGTCATGAACAGATGGCCGGACATTATTCTTCAGGATTTTTTGGTAGACAGCAGAATTCATGGTTCCATTTACCACAGCAAGTCCTCCAGGTCCTGAAGCAGCAAAACAGCCCTAAACCATCACACTACCACCACCATATTTTACTGCTGGTATGATGTTCCTTTTCTGAAATGCTGTGTTGCTTTTACGCCAAATGTAATGGGACACACACCTTCCAAAAAGTTCAACATTTGTGTCGTCAGTTCACACTTTTTCACACCACTATATAACATCATAGACGCACAAATGTTGCCATGATTACTGTTGCCAGACAGACACATCATCAAAGATCAAAGGCAGGCATCACCATGGTTACTGTTGCCATGGTAACAGCAACTCTACGGCATGCAGAAATGCTTGCTTACACTTGCTTTCTACTGGCATTCACAGGTATGCACTAGTATGATCAATAAAAAGTCTGTATGTGCATTTAGAGATTCAGGGAGTACTGTGATACAATGCTATCCACGGTGGGCCAAAATGAAGTAGTTATCATAAAGCAGTTAAAAGTAACCAATGGTAGTGCAAAGTGGGGAGGAAATGAATGAAATGAGGATGGCCTATGCTAGTGACTAATAAGCCCCTTCCTTTAGTTCACTATAGAATAAAGACTCTACATCTTCAAAATACTTTTCCTAATTCCTAAAGGCCACAACTAGTAACTTCACTAACATTCTGTTCTATGGGCTTGGCATAGACAGATACTTAAGGCCCATTCAGAGACACCAGTCAACCTTACAGGTATGTTTTTAGATTGTAGGAAGACATCAGAGCCCCTGGAGTAAGCCCACACATGAACATGCAGACTTGACACAGAAAGGATCCTACCCTTGTCAACCTGCAGATTTGAACCAGGTGCCTTGTAGCTGTGAGGCAGCACTGCTAATCCCTGTACCCCCCGGCTTCTCAGGGTAGCAAAGCAAATGCTCACCGACTCAAAAACATTTCACCCAATCAGATTAGAAGCTCATTAATATTAATGAGCTTCCTGAAAACTGACTGTTTTAGGCTGAACATTAAACACAACTTTTTTAGGAGCTATAAATTAACACAGAAATTATTATTTTGGTCTTTAAATTTACATATTTATGTAACTGAAGTTATCAATACTTAAACTTAATGCCTTGAAAATGCATAAAATGGCACTTAGAAAAATATTTTTTAAATATTTTGTTCTGTCTAGTTTTTAACTCCTTCATGATACTGTATACTTACATATATTTTAACTTAAAGGTTTAAGCATGCCCCCCTACTGCAATGCAGCAAGATATAATTTTCTAGATTGCTGTCAAAAACTAAACCAACCAATTACTGAAATGTAAAATGGAAGCAAATGCTTAGCAAGCACACCACTATTTTGCACTGAAAAGCAGCTGTCTAGCCAACAGCGAGTCCAGTTTAAAAGAGACACTTTCCATTCCCTGGCTAGTAAATGTGTCTGTGAAGTACTAAAAGCGAAGGAAAAAGTCAATAAATGGAAGGCTGGCAGGATGCTTGAGGCTCTCCAGATGTCTGTTTCAGAATCAGAGTGGTGTCTTCTGCTCCGCTGGCACCCCCAAAGGCGTTGAGTCTGCCAGGAAGTTTTATTGTCCCACAATACTGAGTAGCGATCTTATAAAGAATGTAGTGAATCTACGGGGGTTAAAAGTCTTGTTCATCAGAAACAGTGACTCAGCTGTGATCAGAAGACAAAGGTTATTCAATAACAACTCAAAATCTGTTGAATTATTGAAAATGTTGTTCGGTAAACTCACAATAGAATAATTCATCACTGTGCTTTTACTGAATCACATCTTTAAAAAACTAGGGATACTGTGGATTTCTAATATAGTATAATCATAAATAATGCCCCTTTTAAAGTAATTAATATAACAAAAGTTAAAACACAATTTATACAGCTAATCTCACTGATGGAAATTGATGGATTAATTTCACAACTCAGCCATCACAGGGCACTAGAAAATGTATTTGTAGTTGTACGCAAAATAACATCCTGAAAAATAACATACTTTAGTAATTCTTTAATTGAAAAGATGGAAAATCAGTCTCTATATGATATGGAAGAAAGAATAATGTTACCAGCAAACACTTTTTGTTTCATATTTACAAAATTAAAGTAGAACTGAACTGAACGGCATTGAACGGCACTGGGTGATAGTACATACAATTATAAAGATAATTTATCATTGGCACCCCCTCCACAAATCCCGGAATCTTGGAGAAAATCGCGATTTTGAATTTCCCGCCCTGAAAAATCAGACAAATCCGCCGATTAACCGGAAGTGCAGCCGGAGTAACGCGTGACGTCACGAGTGTGACACAGTCCTCCATGTTTACCATTGCGAGCACGTCGACACTGGTTGTTTTTGGTGCATTTTGTCGTGATAGTCGACTACAAAACACTTCCAACACCTGGGAAGATCTGTTCAGTGGCCAAGGAAAGCTGTCATGGCGACAAAAGAAAAGAAAGGGGGAGGAAAAGCGACTGGGAAGCGATGCGTTTCTAGATATAGATATTACAGTGATCCCTCACTTATCGCGTTTAATGGGGACCAGAACCGACTGCGAAAAGTGAAAAACCGTGAAGTAGCATCACCCCCCCCCCCAAGGGCGTCACAAGCACTATTTTGCACAAAAAGGCACAAGAGAACAGCGAAAAGTGCCACTAAGCAACACGAGCGATAAAGAACAATGAATGCGGTCTTCCTTCGCTGGGTATGGGCGCTCTGCAGGGAGAGAAGCTGGGTAAAACGTCTCGGCCAATCAGCTTGCGAGGTAAAACGTCTCGGCCAATCAGCTTGCGAGATTCCCGAGCGGTGAAGAGGTGGGCGGAGAGGAGTGGAGCGGTGGTCAGAGAGGTGGATTTTGAGTTGTGCGGGCTCTCCGTGTTGATACCTGATGTTCTAATGTAGTCTAATGTAGTCTAATGTAGTCTCCCTGCCTTCTGCTGGCAGGGAGGCACCTCACCGCGTTCCCAGGTTTCTCCAAGTGTTACAGGGAACGGTGAAGGAGGAAGATCACTGCATCCTCCACCCCGATGCCATGCTGGTAGGCAAGCTGGAGTGGATCCATCGCTGGTCCCACCAGGGGGCGGAGGTGAGCAAGGAGCAGTCTCTCCAGGGTCTTCATCATGTGAGACATCAGGGCCACTGGTCTGTTGCTGTTCAGGTCTCTGGGGTGGGAAGTCTTTGGTACGGGTACCACACAAGATGTTTTCCACAACTGTGGTACCCTCTCCAGCTTCAGGCTCAGGTTGAAGATATGCTCCACAATCCCACACAGCTGGTCTACGCATAAGAAGAACTCCCATGACACACACCCCAGCAAAACCCAGGCTAGGAGGGAACAAAAGGCAAAAAAAAAAAAAAAAAAATACTCAGGATCCACACCAGGCAGAATCAGGCACCTAGGCTCCCTGGACCAAAGCACTAGACAGTTCAGGTGGCCGGCCAAAGTCCCAGGCCTGGCAAACAGCGTGGTGGTAAGAGTTGGGTAGCCTACCGGAGAACATGGGCCACCCAACCCAACGGCACAGTCCGTCAAGCGGTTGGCCAGAGTTTTTTAGCCACCTAAACAGAAGAGGTGGCCCAGGAGGTGGCTGCCCCACGGGGCAAGACCCACGTAGAAGGGGACAGAGGAGTTGGGGAACCCATGACGATGTCAGGTGGAGGAAAGGGAACCACAGTGGCCTCGGGCGTAGGAGAGAGAACCATGACGGCGTCTGGCAGAGGAAAGGGAACCACGACGGCGTCTGGCAGAGGAGAAGGGATCACAATGCTTTTGGACTGCTCTGCAGCACCCTCGGTGGTCCCAGAGTGGGACGTCGCAGCACCCGCGGCGGCTCCGGGCTGGAGCAAAGTAGCACCCGTGGTGGCTCTGGGCTGGAGCAAAGCAGCACCTGTGGTGGCTCCAGGCTGGAGCAAAGCTGCGCCCATGGCGGCTCCGGGCTGGAGCGGAGCTACACCCCAGGTGAGCCCGGACTGGGCCAAAGCTGCACCCACGGTGGATCCGGACAGAGGAAGAGCTGCACGTATGGAGGCCCTGGGCTGGGACGAAGCACCCACGACGACCTCAACTAATGGGGAAGCAGCACCCTTGGAGGCCCTGGGCTGGAACGCAGCACCCGCGAAGACCTCAAACGGAGGAAGATCTGCACCCATGGAGGTCCCGGGCTGGGTCAGAGCATCTGCGACGACCTCAGCTGATGGGGAAGCAGCACCCTCAGAGGCCCAGGGCTGGGACAGAGCACCCGTGATGACCTCAGCTGAAGGGAAAGTAGCACCCACAGAGGCCCCGGACTGGGACAGGGCACCTGCGACGACCTCGACGGGAGTTGCTGAACCATGGTGATCTTGGGCGGTGAGGCTGGACCCACGGAGACCTCTGATGAAGTTGGACGATCCTCAGTGACTCTGGGGGAAAGCTCAGACAGGAGAGGCAGAGTAACAGGGTCAGGGTCACCGGCAGCAGTGGAGCCCGGTGAGGTGAGCTCAGCTGCAGCTGACGGCTGCACTTGACTCTCCCTACCAAGAGCCAGGCAAGATCTCTCCAAAACAAAAGCAATGAAAACAAAGGAGAGCACTTGCCTGAGCTCAAGCTCCACTGCCATCCAGGACTCCGTTGATCCATGCGGTGACGTCTCAGGCCCGGCCCTCTGGAGGTCCAGCTTCACCTCTGCTGCGGTGGCCCCAGCAGCAGTCATGGTGGTTGATGCAGTCCCAGGACCCCCTAGCGAAGTGACCCACGCAGGTGGCTCACCTGGCGTGGCGACAGGAAGTTGGCTCCCTGCTGGCTCTGGTCCCTGCACCGCTGAAGCCAGGGGAAGCTCAACCGTTGGCACAGTCTTCAGCTTTCTGGCAACACTCTCCCTCCGTCCGGACCATGGCTGCGGCACTGGAACCAGGTTCCCCAGGGCCGCAGGCTCCTCCTCCGTCCGGCGGCTCAATCCTGGAACCGACGGACACTCAGGGGACATAGGAGGAGACACGGAGAGAGCAGGTGAGGTAATTACCTCCGCCAAGGAGGTTATGTGATCATCGGCGTTGGTTTGTCTGTTTGTTTGTTTGTCTGTTTGTTTGTTAGCAAGATAACTCAAAAAGTTATGGACGGATTTTCATGAAATTTTCACAGATTGTCAGAAATGGGGCATCCTACAGATGATTAGATTTTGGTGGTGATCCGGATCACCGTCCACAAGAAAACCGCCATTACGCAAAATGCCATTTTCGTGAATAACTACTGAACCACTAATCCTATCATTGTCAATCCAATTGCGTGTCATATGTTTTCATGGTCAAGGAATCTGAAAACGTACACACAAACACTGTATGGGGGGAACTGTGGCGAAAACCGCCATTACGGAAAATGCAATTTTCGTGAATAACTACTGAACCACTAATCCTATCATTGTGAATCCAATTGCTAGTCATATGTTTTCATGGTCAAGGAATCTGAAAACGTACACACAAACACTGTATGGGGGGAACTGTGGCGAAAACCGCCATTACGGAAAATGTGATTTTCGTGAATAACTACTGAACCACTAATCCTATCATTGTCAATCCAATTGCTAGTCATATGTTTTCATGGTCAAGGAATCTGAAAATGTACACACAAACACTGTATGGGGGGAACTGTGGCGAAAACCGGCATTACGGAAAATGTGATTTTCGTGAATAACTACTAAACCACTAATCCTATCATTGTGAATCCAATTGCTAGTCATATGTTTTCATTGTCAAGGAATCTGAAAACGTACACACAAACACTGTACGGGGGGAACTGTGGGGCTTGGCGGAGGTCTGCGCTGTCCGAGTGCTTTTCTATTTATGGCTGCAGCAGGAGGTGAGAACTCAGAGGACTGCGAGACCTGAGTCTCTCCACCAGAAATCAGGCAAGGTAATTCATGTGAGGATGATAGAGAATGAAAAGCACTTGCCTGTGTTCCTGGGGCATGATATTCTCTGCTGCAGCTGGTGTAAAATCCGCCCTCTCCGTGGCTGCCATTGTTGCGGGCCCCTCAGAGGAACATAGAGGAGCCACCCCAGCAGACCTGGTGATGAGTGGAGCCAGAAAGGAGGCGACCAGTCCATCAGCAGCGGGAGGAATTGCCGAGGAGAAAGGGGGAGCAGCAGCAGCGGAGGAGGAGGCTGACAGAACAGTCAGAGAAGAGAAGCAAGAGCAGGGGACTGCTGCGGGAGTCTTTGGCTTTGGTGAAGGAGGGGCTGCCTGCGAGGAAGTGGAGGGGTTCTTCCGGTAGGATTCCCCTAAGTGACAGCGGGAAGCGGGAGGCGGAGACATAGGCTCATGGTGAGGGAGGAGAGGCCCCGGAGTCAGAGGACGCTCACTCGTCGGCCCAAAATTCAGCGCCCCCAGTGAAACCTTCTCCAGCTCCTGGGCAAGATCCGGGTGGAGCCATGGCTTATATGCCAGTAAAAGCTCTGTCTCTGCTAGTATAACCTGCCTGTGCTCCTCCAGCTCCTCAGCTGATGGAGCGGGCCAGTGTTTGGGAGGCGGAGGTGGAGCTGCGGCCGGAGAGCAGCGAGAGGCTGGAGGCTTCCGTGTATATGGGCACTAGCTCTTCGTCGGAGCAGGCACGGACATCGATGTCATCTCCCCCAGCCTGTGACTCACGGATTGTGGGGCGATTATGGAGAGGAGCAGGTCTATGAGCTCTGGCTGGTCCCACAGGCTGAGGCATGCCTCGAGTACCTGCGCCACGCCCTCCAGACACTCTCGGGCTGCCTTGGGAGTACGGGAGGCATGAGCCTGTGAGAGAATGCCCTCCAAAACACACACTGTCCACCACTCCACTTCGCTCAGTCCAAGAGTTGAAAAATCCGGGGTGACAGACATGATAAAACCCCAGATGAAAAAACAAAAAGAACTACAAACTGCAGCAGCTGGGTCTCAAATTGGCTGGTGTCTTCTGTCATGAATTGCCCCTCGAGACAGAGAGGAGAGACCCACACGCTGGACTGCAGTTTGTGATATTTATTAACAAAAAAACAAAAAAACAAAAAGTCCAAACAGTGTGCAAACACAAAGATCCAAAAGTGCATAAAGCAAAACTTACGAGCAACCAGGAGAAAACAGGATACAAATGTCAAAATGAAACAGGGTTCAGACATAAATGAATCTTGAGACACCAGCAAACAGAAAAGAGAAAACCACCCTTAAATAGGTCCAAAAATAATTAAACACAAATAGTAACTGGTGTGAATCACATGAGCAGGCTGGGGAGAAGATGACAATCAGCTGTGAGTCATGAGGAGAGGAGACGGGGCTGAAAGCTTGACGGGGCACCACTCACAGTCAGGAAAAAACCTGGAAGTGCCTCTGACAGCTGCAACCCCAGCGAGAGAAAGAAAGAGAAGACAACCGGCAAACGGTAACAAATAAAGACAAATAAACCCAAATAAGTAAATAACAAAACTACAATGAACATAAACAGGAAAATAAATCATACTAAGAAACAATACAGAATATGTGAAAACAAGCTAAAGATGACATAAAAGGAATTAGAACTCAAAAATACAACATTATACAAATAAGGAAAAAAAAGGCAAAGAGACAGAGCACAGTGGAATCCCCCCGTGCTCAGATCGTGACAGACACTTTCCAATGACAACTACTGACATGCTTAAGGAGCTAACTTAGATCTGAGCTTGTGAAAACTTGTCAAAAGAACAAAAGGTGTGGGTGCACTTAGGGTGCCCAAACTATAGCACATGCCACAATTGTGTATTTTTTGCTAACTTTATGAAATAAAAAGTAAGTATGCATTAATGTTTCCTAATAATCTATCCATCCTTTTTCTGCCACTTTTCTGGGAATCTGGGTCACGGTGGCAGCAGTCCAAGTAGAGAAGCCCAGACTTCCCTCTCCCCAGCCACCTCCTATAGCTCTTCAGAGGGGAGAACAAGGCATTACCAGACCAGTTGGGAGACAGAGTCTCTCTAGCGTGTCCTGGGTCTGCCCTGGGGTCTCCTCCCAGTGGGACGTGCCTGAAACACCTCAAGTGGGAGGTATCCAGGAGGCATCCTTCATCAGATGCCCAAACCACCTCAACTGCCTCCTTTTGATTCCTTGTTTCCTATTAATATTGTGTTTTTTTTCCCATATCCTACAGAGGCACTCTTTAGATATTTTCAATTTAAAAAAATCAAGAAAAAACATGTTATATGTAAAGGGCTGCCTCATTTTTAGATAAAACTGTCTTTATTTGTTTTGATAATACCTCACCCATCTGAGTCTCACATACAGTAGGTGAAAAGTGGGTAACCAGTTTCAGTATCACTGGCACCACTGGTAAAGTATATATGGACAAACACAGACGGGACCAACATGGCAACTGTGGACAATCCCACATGCAAACTATATGAGAGCACAGATTGACCCCTTATGGGTCTACAGGGGTGGCAGTGGCTCAGGAGGCAGAGCGGGTCGTCTAATAACCGGATGGTTGGCAGTTCGAATCCCACTCTCCCCACATATCCTGTCGTTGTGTCCCTGGGCAAGACACTTTACCCCAATTGCTCCTGGTGGGTCTGGACAGCGCCATGTTGGGCAGCTATGCTGCCATCAGTGGGTGGATAGTAGGATCTGTAAAGCGCTTTGGTCACCTAGTGATGAGAATAAAAGCACTATATAAGTGAATGCCATTTACCATTTTACAGTGCAACCGGAAAGTATTCACAGCGCTTCACTTTTGTTATGTTACAGCCTTATTCCAAAATGGATTACATTCATTTTTTTCCTCAAAATTCTACACACAATACCCCATAATGACAACATGAAAAAGGTCTTTTGAGATTTTTGCAAATTTATTAAAAATAAAAAACTAAGAAAACACATGTACATAAGTATTCACAGCCTTTGCCATGAAGATCAAAATTGAGCTCAGGTGCATCCTGTTTCCACTGATCATCCTTGAGATGTTTCTAGAACTTAATTTGAGTCCACCTGTGGTATATTCAGTTGATTGGACATGATTTGGAAAGGCACACATGTGTCTACATACCGTGGTGTGAAAAAGTGTTTGGCCCCTTCCTGAGTTCTCATTTTTTGTCTTTGTTACACTTAAATGTTTCAGATCATCAAACAAATTTAAATATTAGAGAAAGATAACACAAGTAAATACAAAATACAGTTTTTAAATGAAGGTGTTTATTATTAAAGGTAAAAAAAAAAAATCCAAACCTACATGGCCCTGTGTGGAAAAAGTCCCCCCCCCCCACCGCTGTGGTTTATCACATCTTTGGAAAGCAAAGTTCAATTTCTCTAGCCACACCCAGGCCTGATTATTGTCACACCTGTTCTCAATCAAGAAATCACTTAAATAGGACCTGCCTGACAAAGTGAAGTAGACCAAAATATCCTCAAAAGCTAGACATCATGCTTATCCATCCAAATATAACATCCAAAGAAATTCAGGAACAAATGAGAAACAAAGTAATTGAGATCTATCAGTCTGGAAAAGGTTCTAAAGCCATTTCTAAAGCTTTGGGACTCCAGCAAACCACAGTAAGAGCCATTACCCACAAATGGTAAAAACATGGAACAGTGGTGAACCTTCCCAGGAGTGGCCGGCTAACCAAAATTACCCCAAGAGTGCAGTGATGACTCATCCAAGAGGTCACAAAAGACCCCACAACAACATCCAAAGAACTGCAGCCCTCACTTGCCTCAGTTAAGATCAGTGTTCATGACCCCACCATAAAAAAGAGACTGGGCAAAAATGTCCTGCAAAACTGGTCTTTCCAAGACGAAAACCACTGCTGAGCAAAAAGAACATAAAGGCTTGTTTCAGTTTTGCCAGAAAACATCTAGATGATCCCCAAGACTTTTGGGAAAGTTGTTGATTGACGAAACCAAAGTTGAACTTTTTGGAAGGTGTGTGTCCCATTACATCCGGCATAAGAGTAACAGAGCATTTCAGAAAGGGAAGTAGTGGTAGTATGATAGTTTGGGGCTGTTTTGCTGCTTCAGGACCTGGAAGACTTGCTGTGGTAAATGGAACCATGAATTCTGCTGTCCACCAAAAAATCCTGAAGGAGAATGTCCGTTCATCTGTTCGTGACCTCAAGCTGGAGTGCGCTTGGGTTCTGCAGCAGGACAATGATCCAAAACACACCAGCAAGTCCACCTCTGAATGCCTTAAGATAAACAAAATGAAGACTTTGGAGTGGCCTAGTCAAAGTCCTGACCTAATTCTGATTGAGATGCTGTGGCATGACCTTAAAAAGGCGGTCCATGCTGGAAAACCCTCCAATGTGGCTGAATTGCAACAATTCTGCAAAGATGAGTGGGCCAAAATTCCTCCACAGCGCTGTAAAGTAGTCATTGCTAGTTATTGCAAATGCTTGATTGCAGTTGTTGCTGCTAAGGGTGTCCCAACCAGTTATTAGGTTTAGGGGTCAATCACTTTTTCACACAGGGCCATGTAGGTTTGGATTTTTTTCCCCTTAATACACCTCAATTTAAAAACTGCATTTTGTGTTTACTTGTGTTATCTTTGTCTAATATTTAAATTTGTTCAATGATCTGAAACATTTACACTACCGTTCAAAAGTTTGGGGTCACCCAGACAATTATTTTGTGTTTTCCATGAAATGTCACACTTATTTATCACCATGAGTTGTAAAATGAAGAGAAAATATAGTCAAGACATTGACAAGGTTAGAAATAATGATTTGTATTTGAAATAATTTTTTCCTTCAAACTTTGCTTTCATCAAAGAATCCTCCATTTGCAGCAATTACAGCATTGCAGACTTAACATGATTGCACAAGGGTTTTCTAATCATCCATTAGCCTTCTGACGCAATGAGCAAACACATTGTACCATTAGAACACTGGAGTGATAGTTGCTGGAAATGGGCCTCTATACACCTATCTAGATATTGCACCAAAAACCAGACATTTGCAGCTAGAATAGTCATTTACCACATGAGCAATGTATAGAGTGTATTTCTGATTAGTTTAAAGTTATCTTCATTGAAAAAAAGTGCTTTTCTTTCAAAAATAAGGAAATTTCTAAGTGACCACAAACTTTTGAACGGTAGTGTAAGTGTGACAAACATACAAAAAAATGAGAAATCAGGAAGGGGGCAAACACTTTTTCACACCACTGTAAGGTCCCACAGTTGACAGTGCATTTCAGAACACAAACCAAGCATGAAGTCAAAGGAACTGGCTATAGACCTCTGAGACAGGATTGTCTCGAGGCACAAATCTGGGGAAGGGTGCAGAAAATTTTTTGCTGCTTTGAAGATCCCAATGAGCACAGTGGCCTCCATCATCCATTAATGGAAGAAGTTCTGAACCACCAGGACTCTTCCTAGAGCTGGCCAGCCGTCTAAACTGAGCGATCGGGGGAGAAGGGACTTAGTCAGGGAGGTGACCAAGAACCCGATGGTAACTCGGTCAGAGCTTCATGGTTCCTCTGTGGAGCGAGGAGAACCTTCCAGAAGGACAACCATCTCTGCAGCAATCCACCAATCAGGCCTGTATGGTAGAGTGGCCAGATGGAAGCCACTCTTTAGTAAAAGGCACATGGCAGCTCACCTGGAGTTTGCCAAAAGGCACCTGAAGGACTCTCAGACCATGAGAAACAAAATTCTCTGGTCTGATGAGACAAAGATTGAACTCTTTGGTGTGAATGCCAGGTGTCATGTTTGGAGGAAACCAGGCGCCGTTCATCACCAGGCCAGTAACGTCCCTACAGTGAAGCATAGTGGTGGCAGCATCATGCTGTGGGGATGTTTTTCAGCAGCAAGAACTGGAATACTAGTCAGGATAGAGGGAAAGATGGATGCAGCAATGTGCAGAGACATCCTGGATGAAAACCTGCTCCAGAGCACTGTTGACCTCAGACTGGGGTGACAGTTCATCTTTCAACAGGACAATGACCCAAAGCACACAGCCAAGATATCAAAGGAGTGGCTTCAGGACAACTCTGTGAATGTCCTTGAGCGGCCCAGCCAGAGCCCAGGCTTGATTCCAATTGAACATCTCTGGAGAGATCTGAAAATGGCTGTGCACCAACGTTTCCCATCCAACCTGATGGAGCTTGAGAGGTGCTGCAAAGAGGAATGGGTGAAACTGCCCAAAGATAGGTGTGCCAAGCTTGTGGCATCATCTTCAAAAAGATTTGAAGTTGTAATTGCTGCCAAAGGTGCATCAACAAAGTACTGAGCAAAAGCTGTGAATACTTATGTACATGTGATTTCTTAGTTTTTTTTTATTTTTAATAAATTTGCTAAAATCTCAAAAAAACTTTTTTTCACATTGTCATTATGGGGTATTGTGTACAAAATTTGGAGGAAAAGATTAATCCATTCTGGAATACAGCTGTAACGTAACAAAATGTGGAAAAAGTGAAGCGCTGTGAATACTTTCCAGATGCACTGTACATGGAAATACTAGCTGGAATTAATCCACTACAGGGTAAATATTTTCATGATCTGGGAAAGAATAGACATTCTGTCATCGTCATGCCCACACCTTATGTTCATTTGTGTTTTCTGTGTGCTTCCCTCATTTAATTTATTTTGGTTATTTGCATCATTTGCCCTCCGTGTCCCCCTGGGTTCCCAGTCATTGTCTTCTATGTTCCCCCAGTCTGCTTAGTCCATCCCCTGTCTGGTTTTGGGTCCTGTGCATATATTGGTTTACCTGTTGTTCCCAGCTCCTCATGATTTCCATACCTGTAGACACCTTCCCTCATGCACACTCTTGTCTAGCCTCTTGATTGTCTTCCCCGCTGTCCTGTGTTTCCCTTAAATCAGCCTGGGTCTGATTATTGTGTTATTTTCATTATCCTGCCCCAGTTATGTCCTATAGTTTTGGTCTTGCCCTTTATTATCATGATTATCCTCACAGCCACGTTTATGCCGTTCCTCTCTGTATTGCCCATATTATTGTCCTGTATGTTCATTGTCATGTTTTCATGTACATCCCCATCTGTGATTGTCTCTACAGCCTCGTCCGTCCAGCGCTTAGCACCTGTAGCCACTTCCCTGCTGTCTCCCTTTGCCCTTGATTGTTCTCCAGCTGTCTCATGTTTGTGATTCGCATCGCATCTGATAATGGACTTGTTTCTGTACTTGTCCTTTTAGACCTTAGTGCAGCTTTTGATACTATTGATCATAATATTCTACCTGATAGATTAGAACACTATGTTGGATTTAATGGAAATTTGTTGCAATGGTTTAGATCTTATTTATCTGATAGGTTCCAGTTTGTTCATGTCAATAATGAGTTTTCTTTCAACTCAAAGCTCAGTCATGGAGTTCCACAGGGATCTGTGCTAGGCCCTACTCTTTTTAGTTTATATATTCTTCCATTAGGCAACATTATTAGAAAGCACTGTATACATTTTCATTGTTATGCAGATGACACACAATTATATCTGTCAATGAAGCCAGATGATAGTAATCAATTAGCCAAGTTGGAAGCCTGTCTTAAGGAAATCAAAGCTTGGATGACTTGTAATTCCCTGCTATTAAATTCAGATAAGAGTGAAGTCATTCTTGTTGGTCCAAAAAACCTTAGAAATACCTTTCCAAATCAAACTTTCAGTCTGGATGCGGTTACTCTTTCTCTTAATAGCTCTGTGAGGAACCTTGGAATTATTTTTGATCAAGATCTGTCTTTCAATTCACATATTAAATTTGTTTCTAAGACTGCCTTCTATCATTTGCGTAATCTTGCCAAGATTAGGAGCATCTTGTCTCAGAGTGATGCTGAGAAATTGATCCACACTTTTGTTAGCTCTAGATTAGATTATTGTAATTCTTTATTATCAGGTTGTCCTAAAACATCTTTAAAAAGTCTTCAGCTGATCTAAAATGCTGCAGCAAGACTTTTAACAGGTACTAGAAAGAGAGATCATATCTCTCCGGCTCTGGCCTCCCTTCATTGGCTTCCCATAGAGTTTAGAATTAAATTTAAAATCCTTCTTCTTACTTACAAAGCTCTAAACAATCAGGCCCCTTTTTATTTAAAAGATCTGATACTACCGTATTATCCCAACAGAGCACTACACTCCCAAAATGCAGGATTACTTGTAATACCTAGAATCTCCAAAAGTACAATGGGAGGCAAAGCCTTCAGTTATCAAGCTCCTCTCCTGTGGAACCAGCTGCCAATCTGGATTTGGGAGTCAGACTCGATCTCTGTTTTTAAGAATAGGGTTAAAACCTTCCTTTTTGATATAGCCTATAATTATGGAGGGATCATGTGTCTCTGAACCCTCCCTTAGTTTTGCTGCTAATAGGCTAAGTCAGCCAGGGGACCTCCAATAATGCACTGGGCCTCACTCCTTTCTTCACTCTCATTGAAATATTTTTTTTTTGCTGGTCATTAACATCTGTTTGTTCTCTCCCATAGATTGAGTCTCCATCGTGCTGTTTGCTCTCTGTGTCTATCCCCTCACCCCCCAGCCAGTCGCAGTAGATGACTGCCCCTCCCTGAGCCTGGTTCTGCTGGAGGTTTCTTCCTGTTAAAAGGGAGTTTTTCCTCTCCACCGTCGCCAAGCGCTTGCTCACAGGGGATCGCCTGATTGCTGGGGTCTTTCTGCAACTGTGGGGGTTCCCCCTACAGTTGAAAGTGCTATGAGATGACTGTTGTTGTGAAATGGCACTATATAAATAAAGATGAATTGAATTGAATTGAATTATCTGTCACCGTATATATGTCAGTGTTCAGTGTCAGTCTGATGTGGTGTCATTGTTTGTGTGTCCCTGCCGGTAACCCAGTGTCGCTGTGGATTTATATACCCTTTGTGTTGTCAGCCCTTGAGCTGTTATTTTGTTTCTTTAAGTTTTCTGCAATAAATCATGTTACACTGTTGTTCGGCCAGCTTCTTCAGTCCATCACCCGTGCCTACTAGAGGTAGACATGACATATTCTTAAAGTTTTCTTTTGTATTTTGTAGCTTTCTTATAAATGTATTTGTCAATGTTCAGGGAGCAGGAGCAGAAAGAGTCTTCACCTTGATAAAGTGAGACCCTGAAGTCTGTCAGTGAACCAGAACCAGTTTATGCGCATAACTCTTTTTGGAAGTCAAAAGCAGCCAGATGCATTCTAAAAATAAATAAATAAATAAATATCTTCTAATCTTTTGGGTTAAGTCTCTTCCATTTTGAAACAGGGGCAAACTGCAGGCCCAGCACCACCTCCAAATAATTATCAGTTAAACTTATATTTTTGATAGCATGAGACTTATAAATAAGGAATATTAGAAGTCAAACACATCACCTTAAACTGGGTTACTTCCTGTCTTTCTGTTTTTTGGAAGCAATGCTGTGTAATGTGTGAATCTGGGCAGCCGGCGCGCTGGGATTTGGAACGACTTCAGATGAGTGAAGCAAGTCTTTGTTTCATCCTTCTCCTTCACAAACAAACGGCTCAGCTTTTCAGTTAAAGGCACCGTGTGAGAAATAAGCTCATAAAGCAGCACATATTTGAATCCTCATCTGTCCATTAGCCTGATTCAGAAGCAGTGTTGCTTATTTTCTTAAAAGCTGGAATGACTTTGCAGAAAAAAATAATCTTAAAAGTTGCGTATACTTGACTGACAGAGCGGCGTTTGCATAACTGCATTTGTGCCCTTTTGTAGATGCTCGCATTTATGCAGAACAACTTTTAATGACTAACAGTGGAGAAAAAGGAAGAACCTGCAGCATCTACCTGCTCCCATCACCTTCTCTATTAATATTTGAGTACGGTTTTTACGTAAGTGCTCTCTGAGGTTATAGCAGATCATGTTTTACATTCCCATCCTGTGTTTTCTTGAAAATGCCACAAGGTTTATGGATTCTGAGTCAGAAATGAGGTGACTTAATGAAAAGAGAAAAAAAGTAAGATGTTTGGCATCACCTCCACTGTGGATGAGGATGTTTCTCTGGTGAGACAAGCCCTGGCCAAATCATTTCCACTAATGGAGACGACTCCCACTCAGAGCTCAGCTAATGTCTCGTTCTCCTCTTGCCAAAGAGGTGGGTGGTTAAAATTGATTAAAATGAGCTGAGCTGAGCTAACAGCTTGCGATGCAAGAGATGTGAGACAGACAGAAAAAGTGATAGAGCACCACAATTAATGTGAAACATCTACTACAGTGACACAACCACAGCTACAGAAACTCAACAGTGAATTTTACAGATTTTATACCAAGACCAAACAAAAAGTGATAGATGTACATTTACTTTGATTACATTCAACTTTATTGATATAGCATTGAGTTACAACTTCTGCTTCAACTGCTACAACTGCTTCATCTCAAGGTTAGTGCCAAAAGTTATTATAGATTTAAATGTAGTTACATTACATGAGCTGGTGTGTTAAGAGCAATATGTGAGTAAGAAAGATTGTCAACTTGGAAAAGCTGTTATAAATACGCTTGTAATGAACTTACAGTTCAAATGTTAATGAATGGACCACTGGCTACAAGCTGAATAAACTGAATAAACGTTGGCATACTTAATTAAAGCCAAAAAGTAAATACTGATCTTGTTAATGGCTAAAGAGCAATTATGGTGGCTTGCAAAAGTACTCACCCCCTTCAGTATTTTTCCAATTTTATTATGGTGCAGCCTGATGCTACAATCTTTTAAATATTTTTTTTCATTAATCTACACTCAGTACCCCATAATGACAAAGTGAAAACATAATTTTAGGATTCTTTGTAAATTTATTAAAAAACGAAACTGAAATTTCACTTTGCAGAAAACACTTCAAATTTAACTTAGGTGCTTCTCATTTCTAGTGATCCTTGCTTAGATGTTTCTAAACGTTGCTTGCTTGTTTAGCCTCCTGCCTCAGTTTGGCTGTATGTTCACTGTCCCTTCCCATTTTCTCCCCCCTGGCGGAGCCGCCGGACCTCAGCCTCGTACCCGAGGTCTTTGATGGCCTTGGGGAGGTCTTTAGCAAGTCAAAAGCTCTCTCGTTGCCACCACACCACTCTTATAACTGTGCTATCGACCTCCTCCCGGGTGCGCGGTTGCCATCCAGCCGGCTCTATAGTGTTTCTGGACCGGAAAGGGAGGCGATGGAAAGCTAGATTAAGGACTCCCTGAATGTCGGCCTCATTCGGCCTTTTTCAGCCCCTCTTGGGGTGGGATTTTTCTTTGTCTGGAAAAAGGACGGATCTCTGCATCCGTGTATCGAGTAACGTGAGCTCAACACAATAAACGTCAAGGATAAATATCCTCTGCCCCTGATTAACTCTGCGTTCAAGCTCCTTCAGCGTGCGCGGGTGTTTTCCAAACTTGACCTGTGCAACGCATATCATTTGGTCCGCATACGCAAAGGGGACGAATGGAAGACGGCCTTCAAAACACATCTGGGACACTTTGAATACCTAGTGATGCCGTTTGAGCTCACTAATGCTCCAGCCGTCTTCCAGCACATGATCAACAACGTCCTCCGCGATATGGTCAATCAATTCATTTTTGTTTATCTCAGCGATATTTTGATTTTTTCCCGCACACTGAAGGAACATGCAGTCCATGTCCGGGCCGTGTTACAGCGGCTTCTGGAGAACCAGCTCTTTGTGAAGGCCGAGAAGTGCGAGTTCTCCACCTGCTCCACTTCCTTCCTGGGCTTTATTGTTGCCGAAGGGGAGTTGAGGGTCGACCCGGCCAAGGTGAAGGCTGTGCTCGAATGGCCTACCCCGTACTCTTGCAAACAGCTCCAACATTTCTTGGGCTTTGCTAATTTCTGTCGTAGATTCATCAGAAATTACAGCAGGGTTGCACAGCCTCTCACTTAGCTGACCTCAACCAAAGTGCCCTTTGAATGGTCAGAGGCAGCGGAGCTGGCTTTTACTGAATTGAAAGCCCTATTTTCCAACACACCCATCTTGGCCCAGGTCGACCCCCAGCTACAGGTCATAGTGGAGATGGATGCTTCCGATTCGGGGGTGGGCGCTATTCTCTCGCAGCATTCAGCCTCTGATCAGAAGCTTCACCCATGCATGTATTTCTCTCGGCGGTTAACGCTGGCCGAGAGGAATCACGACATAGGGAACCGAGAGCTACTAGCCATTAAATTGGCTCTTGAGGAGTGGAGGCACTGGCTGGAGGAAGCCATTCATCCCATCATCGTGTGGACCGACCACAAAAATTTAGAGTATCTTAGGTCGGCCCGCACGTTGAACTCCAGGCAGGCCCGCTGGGCCCTATTCTTCCTTAGGTTTAACCTCACTATCACTTATCAGCCGGGGTCTCGGAACATCAAGCCTGACGCTCTCTCCCGCCAGTTCGGGCCCAACCTGTCTTCCTCCTCTTCTCCTCCGGCGCCTATAGTGCCCTCTTCTTGTATTTTTGGCGCCCTCTTGTGGGAGATTGAGCGGAGGGTACGGCAGGCCCAATCCACTGAGCCCAAATCCGAGGGGGGTCCAGCTGACGGCCAGCCTATGCAGCGACATCATCCGGTGGGGGTATCCCAGCCACTTTGCCTGTGACCCCGGGATCTCTCAAACTATCAGTCTGGTACAGCAAGTGTTCTGGTGGCCATCGTTCCGGACGGATATTCGGGACTACAGTGGGGCAAAAAAGTATTTAGTCAGCCACCAACTGTGCAAGTTCTCCCACTTAAAAGATGAGAGAGGTCTCCAATTTCCATCATAGGTATACCTCAACTATGAGAGACAAAATGAGAAAAAAAAAATCCAGAAAATCACATTGAAGGATTTTTAATGAATTAATTGGTAAATTCCTCGGTAAAATAAGTATTTGGTCAATAACAAAAGTTCATCTCAGTACTTTGTTATATACCCTTTGTTGGCAATGACAGAGGTCAAATGTTTTCTGTAAGTTTTCACAAGGTTTTCACACACTGTTGCTGGTATTTTGGCCCATTCCTCCATGCAGATCTCCTCTAGAGCAATGATGTTTTGGGGCTGTCGCTGGGCAACACAGACTTTCAACTCCCTCCAAAGATTTTCTGTGGGGTTGAGATCTGGAGACTGGCTAGGCTACTCCAGGACCTTGAAATGCTTCTTACAAAGCCACTCTTTCGTTGCCCGGGCGGTGTGTTTGGGATCATTGTCATCCTGAAAGACCCAACCACGTTTCATCTTCAATGCCCTTGCTGGTGGAAGGAGGTTTTCACTCAAAATCTCACGATACATGGCCTCATTCATTCTTTCCTTTACACGATCAGTCGTCATAGTCCCTTTGCAGAAAAACAGCCCCAAAGTATAATGTTTCCACCCCCATGCTTCACAGTAGGTATGGTGTTCTTTCTCCTCCAAACACGACAAGTTGAGTTTTTACCAAAAAGTTCTATTTTGGTTTCATCTGACCGTATGACATTCTCCCAATCCTCTTCTGGATCATCCAAATGCTCTCTAGCAAACTTCAGACGGGCCTGGACATGTACTGGCTTAAGCAGGGGGACACGTCTGGCACTACAGGATTTGAGTCCCTGGCGGCTTAGTGTGTTTCTGATGGTAGCCTTTGTTACTTTGGTCCCAGCTCTCTGCAGGTCATTCACTAGGTCCCCCCATGTGGTTCTGGGATTTTTGCTCACCGTTCTCATGATCATTTTGACCCCACGGGGTGAGATCTTGCATGGAGCCCCAGATCGAGGGAGATTATCAGTGGTCTTGTATGTCTTCCATTTTCTAATAATTGCTCCCACAGTTGATTTCTTCACACCAAGCTGCTTACCTATTGCAGATTCAGTCTTCCCAGCCTGGTGCAGGTCTACAGTTTTGTTTCTGGTGTCCTTTGACAGCTCTTTGGTCTTGGCCATAGTGGAGTTTGGAGTCTGACTGTTTGAGGTTGTGGACAGGTGTCTTTTATACTGATAACGAGTTCAAACAGGTGCCATTAATACAGGTAACGAGTGGAGGACAGAGGAGCCTCTTAAAGAAGAAGTTACAGGTCTGTGAGAGCCAGAAATCTTGCTTGTTTGTAGGTGACCAAATACTTATTTTACTGAGGAATTTACCAATTAATTCATTAAAAATCCTTCAATGTGATTTTCTGGATTTTTTTTTTCTCATTTTGTCTCTCATAGTTGAGGTATACCTATGATGAAAATTGGAGACCTCTCTCATCTTTTAAGTGGGAGAACTTCCACAATTGGTGGCTGACTACAGTCCTCCAGATTATCTGCAGTTTTTGTTTTCAAAACATGCGAGCAGCATTTGACTCTCAAGGACAGCCAGCTGTCTGGCAAACTATACCATCTGCTGTGCCAAGGACACACGCCTTTGCCAGACGGTAGACATAACATCTGCTGCTAAAGAGACTTTGTTGTTCTTAACTGATATCAACACCCTCACTCAACACCTTCACTCACACTGACTCACTATACTGATGTGAAGATTATTCATTCACTGCTCTCTTTATGTCCTTGTATAGATTCTATTGTCTGCTACTTGTGCATTGAGAGCTTTTTTTTCTTGTAATCATAATATTGATCATTTATGACCTGTATTCTGACAAACAATGCTTTTTTTCCTCTCTCCTATTATGTTATCCTTTTCCTCCCCCATTGCTTTCTGTTCCCCGTCTGCTGACAGGCGCGTCACTGACGCTGCCGTGCCACTGAAAATGTCAACTATGTCGTTCTCAGTGTCAAGTCAAATCCCTCGTATGTTTATCAGTTGTTTACTGTGAATGTACTTGGCAATAAATCTTTTCTGAGTTCTGAGTTCTGACTAAATACTTTTTTGCCCCACTGTATGTCAAGGCCTGCCAAGTTTGTGTCATGAATAAATCGGACTCTTCACCTCCCGCCAGTCTCCTGCATCCCCTGCCGGTTCCCAGTCACACTTGGTCACACATAATAATGGACTCCATCACGGGCCTTCTTCCCTCGCAGGGCAACACGGTCATCCTCACCATCGTTGACTGCTTCTCAAAAGCCATCCATTTAGTGCCCCTCCCCTAGTTGCTTTCCGCATCTGAAACTGCCAACCTTCTGACCTCCCATGTCATCCGCCTGCATGGCATTCCCTTGGACATTGTGCCTGACCGGGGTCTGCAATTCACCTCCCAAGTTTGGAAGTCCTGCCATTCCCTGGGCACAACAGTTAGTCTCACCTCCGGTTACCACCCTCAGAGCAATGGGCAGGCTGAGCGTGCTAACCAATCCTTGGAGGCCGCCTTGAGATATGTGGTTTCCTGCAACCCGACCACCTGGAGCTCCCATCTGACCTGGGTGGAGTACGCCCATAATTTAGCCGTCTCCTCAGCCACTGGAGTAACACCCTTTGAGGCGTCTATGGGCTATACTCCCCCCCCGCTGGCCATGGGAGAGAGGGACATTGCCGTTCCATCTGTAAGGGGCCCACACTCGCCGCTGCCGCCGGTTATGGAGGTCTACCCGGGCTGCCCTTCTCCGCTCGGCTGAGCAGAACTGCCAATACGCAGACTGCAGACGGGTTCCGGTGCTCAAGTATGCAGTTGGTCAGAGCGTGTGGCTGTCGGTGGACCAGATTCCATTTGAAAACGGAATCTAGAAAACTGTCCCCTCACTTCCTGGGTCCGTATACCATCTCGAGGATCATCAGCAACATGATGGTTTGTTTAAAACTGCCGCCGACACTCTGCATCCACCCCACGTTCCATGTGTCCAAGATGAAGACCCTCTTCGCCAGCCCCCCCCGCCCCCCCCCCGATGCTGCCTCCTCCTCCCCAGATCCTCAACGGCCAGACAACCTACACCGTGCAGAGGATTGTGGACCCCCGCCGTCAGGGCCGGGCCTTGCAATACCTGGTCCACTGGAAAGGCCACAGACTGGAAGAAAGACCGTGGATTCCCGGTTCTTATTTCCATGACAAGGGGATGGTCCGAGCCTTTCACCAGGCTCATCCCAACAAGCCCGGTGGATTGCCAGAAAGCACCCCTTGGGGGGAGGGGGGACTGTGATGATCGGGCGAGCCTACTCCCCCTCCCTTTCTGTGAGAGGGTCCTCATCTGTTTCCTGGCTCCACAGGCCATCTACGCACCTGCGTGAATGGACGCATCTGCTGCCTCTTCACTGCCAGCGCTTAAAAGGACCTGCTTGTGAACACTTTGGCACTGGCTCGTTGGGTACAGCTGCCAGAGAAGAAGGTTAAAAATTGTGCCGTTAGAAACTCAGCCTAATTTTCCTTTTCCCCCTCTCTCCCCAGGTTGCTGCCATCTCAGCGGTGCGTCTCAGGGACTGTGGTGCGCTCACCTGTCACCTCATCATCTTCACCCTGGACTGTCTTCTCCACCCGGTCAGACTGCCCCCAGCTCCTCTCCTCTCTACATCCTCTGCCAGCTCTGCCCTGCTGGTTCCTTCTCCTCCTCGCTGGGTTCCTCTGCGGGGCTCTCTGCTCACCTGTAGTAAGATACTCCTGCTCTTATCCATTATCCCCAGTTTCACTCCTCATACCTAACCAGCTCTCGTTTCCCCATCTCCCACAGGCTGTGTGTTCCCTCAGCGTGCACCGCTTTCTTTCCAGTTGTGTTTTTTTCAATAAAGTTGTGTTTAACAATTCTACTCTGTGTTTGAGTGTCTTCTCCGATGCTAGCTGCCTTGCACATGAGCTTATCACTTACAGTCATGACAATTTCCACAGTAGGTTGAACACAGCTGCAGAAGTTATAAAGGCAACTTCACCTGTCTGCATCTCACTCGAAAACCAAATTCATGTCTATTTGTGTGTTTACATTGAGTTATTATGCAATCATGCTGCGCGAAAAATTCGCCCGTTCATGTTTGGTGTGAAGGCACCTTTAGGCTTTCTGTTTGAGCAAATATTTTAATATAAATATTGAAATTACAAAAAAAAAAAAAAAAAAAAAAAGGTGGGCAGGGAGGCTTCTAAAGCTGTCTAAATTACTATGTAAAGTCTTATGTTAAATTAATTAGTATTCAGTATTAATGATACAATTTTTGATATCATAGTCAAATATGTTAAGCAATATTTTTTGGAAACAGGGCTGCTGAAAACCTACTGTATCACACAACCACTAACATACATTATATGAAGTATATCTGTGATGAGCTGGGCAAATCCAATTATTCAATGGTTTATTATTTTCTTAATACATAACAGAAATGTATAAAGTAAAGGGTATTTTTTTCAGCTGTTCAAGCCTAAATTGCCCTCAAATTGTAGAATCAACCAAATAACCCTCACCACTAAGATGCTTTCTCCAGCTAATAAGTTTCAACTGCTGAATTTTCGCAGCAATGATTCAACCTTACGACAGTGTTTGTTAACGTACACTGGAGCTATAGTTTTGGTAAACACCTGTGCTGTTCAGCGATGTATCGGACCACACTGAAAAAAAAAAAAAAGATTTTTTTTGACCTTGTGATTATTACATTGTTTCTTTTTATAAAATTTACATAGAAATATCACTTAAATGTTTTTATTTAAAAATCACTTTTATTTTGATGTGTTACTTGATGTTTGATAGTCATTTTGTATAGTTATTTATACAAAAGTTACTTTTAAAATCAAGTAACATTTATTAAACAGACAAAAGTAATTTATTGACCTTAAAATGGTAAGTAAAAGTTATTTTGTGGTAGAGAGGGGGCTGATGGGTAATGTTAAATGTCAAGTTGTTTTTCTTGGCATATTTCTAACTTTTATCTTTGCTAACACCATTACTGAGCATGCCATGTTATAGATACAGCCCCTCCCCTTCATTGCACTGTGGTAAGCACATGCTGCCCCCTGGTGGCTCGTAAATGACAACCATAGTGTAGAAGATTTTTTTGTCAATGGACTAAGTAATCAGACGGTAAACATTTTGCGCTGTGTTTCTCCATGTGGCTTGACAACATTTGTATATATTGCCCTGGAGAAAATTGCTCTGCATGTACTAAATGCGTTAAATCTATAATAGTTTAGAAGTGAAGTATACTGTATTCATATATGATAATGAACATATAAAGTAAAAATTAATTATTTCATAGAAAACCCTACAAAAATAACAATAAAATAAATATTTATTAAGGTTTTGGAGTAACAAACTGAGAACTGAGTAAAATTTACTACCAAAGTATAAATAAATTTACCTGAAAAATAAAGTTTTTATTAAAATTTACTAGAATATATTTGTAAAATACACTTTTGTTGCTAAGTAAACTTTACTTAAGAAAAACCTGAATAAGTTTTATTAGAAGTTTTAAGTGAAACTATTTGACAAGTTTATTTAAGTAAATGCCACTCCATTTTTTTTTCAGTGTGCAGTATGTAAGTGGCACCACTGAACTTTGATCATTGGTTTTAAGAAACACTTGAGTCGCAGCTGTGAAGTTCACATCATGTGAGTTACTACCTTAGTTAGCAATGGTTCTTTTGGGAAATGCATCCCAGATCTGTGGAGGGGTGCAGTGATGGTTACCTCATACTCGGGTTGGAATGCTCTCAGATGGAATAACATGGGGTTTAACCATAAGATACACAAGTTTGAGTTTCATCAATAATAATAATGCAGTAGCTTAAAAAAAAAGTAAAATATGGATGTGTTGCCTTTGTGTGAATTTTATTCAAATTCATAGAAACCTGTTTTTATGGGTAGTTTTAAAGGTGAATGACCAAAATTACAATATTTCTCTTTCTAATTGGGCACTGAGAAAGTTTTGGAGCTAAGTTTTGCTGCAACTCTTGTAATATAGAGATTTTTATGATTACACTAAAGACCCATATCAGCCAGGAGCCAACCTTGACATTAACAAGCCTCTTAACAAGCTAAATGTTTATGAGCAAGTTCCTTGGCGGCTTTTCCAAACTTCTCAACCCCTCGTGGCTCTGAGAGTCAGTGCAAAATGCTGATTGACTGCCTACTGGCCTCATGAATAGCACAGCATTAAAAAAAAAAAAATGTACACAGCAGCAGCACGAAAAGAATGAGAGCCACATGAGTGAAAAAAATACATAATTCATCTTTTAAAAAGTTGTTTTGTAGCCTTGAGCATGGTAAGGATCCAAGTTTTTAGGGCATCTGATACATAATTTGGACCCCTGCAAAATGAATAGTGTGACTATGTGGAAATGCAGCAGGGGAACGTGGTTATATCAGAATAAATCTGAGCTTACAGCAAAGAAGAACTCTGTGCAAGCAGATGGTCATTGTAATATTCACACACACACAGAGTAAAAAATCTGCTGAACTGTACCTGCTGTGAGATGGCGTAGCCAATGACAGTGTCTCCCTGAGGGACGTTCCAGGTCACCATGGCCGAGTGTGCCCTCAGCTGGGTCACCGATACGTTAACTGGGGCTGCTGGCACGGCTGTTAACACACACACACACACACACACACACACACACACACACACACACACACACACACACACACACACACACACACACACACACATATTTGAAGTTCTTGTAAGGGACAGTCAATGGCAGCACATTTAGTAGAGCAAACAGAGACATCCCAGCACATTAAATGAGCATACAGTGGGGGGAAAAAGTATTTAGTCAGCCACCAATTGTGCAAGTTCTCCCACTTAAAAGATGAGAGAGGTCTCCAATTTTCATCATAGGTATACCTCAACTATGAGAGACAAAATGAGAAAAAAAAATCCAGAAAATCACATTGAAGGATTTTTAATGAATTAATTGGTAAATTCCTTGGTAAAAGAAGTATTTGGTCACCTACAAACAAGCAAGATTTCTGGCTCTCACAGACCTGTAACTTCTTCTTTTAGAGGCTCCTCTGTCCTCCACTCGTTACCTGTATTAATGGCACCTGTTTGAACTCGTTATCAGTATAAAAGACACCTGTCCACAACCTCAAACAGTCAGACTCCAAACTCCACTATGGCCAAGACCAAAGAACTGTCAAAGGACACCAGAAACAAAATTGTAGACCTGCACCAGGATGGGAAGACTGAATCTGCAGTAGGTAAGCAGCTTGGTGTGAAGAAATCAACTGTGGGAGCAATTATTGGAAAATGGAAGACATACAAGACCACTGATAATCTCCCTCGATCTGGGGCTCCATGCAAGATCTCACCCCGTGAGGTCAAAATGATCATGAGAACGGTGAGCAAAAATCCCAGAACCACACGGGGGGACCTAGTGAATGACCTGCAGAGAGCTGGGACCAAAGTAACAAAGGCTACATCAGTAACACACTACGCTGCTAGGGACTCAAATCCTGCAGTGCCAGACGTGTCCCCCTGCTTAAGCCAGTACATGTCCAGGCCCGTCTGAAGTTTGCTAGAGAGCATTTGGATGATCCAGAAGAGGATTGGGAGAATGTCATATGGTCAGATGAAACCAAAATAGAACTTTTTGGTAAAAACTCAACTTGTCGTGTTTGGAGGAGAAAGAACACCATACCTACTGTGAAGCATGGGGGTGAAAACATCATACTTTGGGGTTGTTTTTCTGCAAAGGGACCAGGACGACTGATCCGTGTAAAGGAAAGAATGAATGGGGCCATGTATCATGAAATTTTGAGTGAAAACCTCCTTCCATCAGCAAGGGCATTGAAGATGAAACGTGGCTGGGTCTTTCAGCATGACAATAATCCCAAACACACCGCCCGGGCAACGAAGGAGTGACTTTGTAAGAAGCATTTCAAGGTCCTGGAGTGGCCTATCCAGTCTCCAGATCTCAACCCCATAGAAAATCTTTGGAGGGAGTTGAAAGTCTGTGTTGCCCAGCGACAGCCCCAAAACATCACTGCTCTAGAGGAGATCTGCATGGAGGAATGGGCCAAAATACCAGCAACAGTATGTGAAATTCTTCTTCCGGCTATCAGAGAGAGCAGACACATTTCTTCTCCTCTCCCTTCTCCTCCTCCCCTTTCTGATCCCAGCTTGCTGTGTCCTGTCTGTGTCTCGCTCTTCTTCTGCTGCATCTCGACCCAAACGGAAAATTATGGAATCGGTGAGCTGGGCTTTAAACGCAATTGACACCACTTTTAAACAGAAAATCGGGCCAGGGGGAGCCCAAGTGGAGAGACTCATGGGACAATTGGAACTCATGTGTCTGTGTGATTCGACTGAAGATGTGGAAGACATCTACCTGTTTGGCTACATGATCACAGGATTTCTGCTGTTTGGCCTTGGAGTTTTCCTGGTGTATCGGAAATTAAAGAAGTTGGAAAGAGCTATTCAAAATGCGGACCCAGCGAAGCTCCTTCAACAATTCGACCAGCTGGGGAGAGCACTGATAGCGGCTAATGGTGAACTGAATAGGAAGATGGGTAACATCTCGGAGTCGCTGGGTGCTCTCCAGGAAATGATTTTAAAGCCTGGAAATGTATATGGAAATGTACATGCAAATTGCGATGCACAGAATCGCATGAGAGGTAAAATTTCTATTCTCTAAGTGAACTGTGCCTATCAGGCCTTGATTCGGCGCCCTTGAGAATCATTCCTCCAGGAGAAAAGATAAGGCAGAAGGGAGTTTTGGCTTGGCTTCTCTCTAACCCAAACAACTTGCTGATGTGCAACAATCTGAACTCTCCAAGGACAGCCATGTGACTAACATGGAATTTTACCATCTGGCATGAACTGAAGAGAGATGAACTCTATGGACATGTTATTTATGTTTTAGGACACTAAGGACATAACATCTAGCCGTTGCCTAAGAGAGGATTTTTGTTGTCCACCAGTAACTGATACTTCACACACTGCATTCACACTGATATCACATGACTGACATACACACACTGGTCTCTCTCTTTTGCTTTGTTAATGTGTAGATTTGTATTGTCTGCTAAGTGTGCTTAGAGGGGTTTTTTCTATGTGATCACAATCTTGCTCACTCGAGCCACATTTTGATAACTATGTTTTTTCTCTCTGCCCAATGTGTCACCCCCTTCCCCCCCTCCCTCTCTTTACCCCCCACTGAATGAGGCGCCTGTATGGCTGCCGTGTCATTAGGGTGCGCTTAACATGAGCGCACCTTAGTGATAAGTAAAATTCCTTGTATGTGTAAGCATACTTGGCAATAAAGTTGATTCTGATTCTGATTCTGAAAACCTTGTGAAGACTTACAGAAAACGTTTGACCTCTGTCATTGCCAACAAAGGGTATATAACAAAGTATTGAGATGAACTTTTGTTATTGACCAAATACTTATTTTACTGAGGAATTTACCAATTAATTCATTAAAAATCCTTCATTGTGATTTTCTGGATTTTTTTTTCTCATTTTGTCTCTCATAGTTGAGGTATACCTGTGATGAAAATTGGAGACCTCTCTCATCTTTTAAGTGGGAGAACTTGCACAATTGGTGGCTGACTAAATACTTTTTTTCCCCACTGTAAGTATGAAGGACCACACTGACACGTGTCTCCGTGGGATTGATGAGATTCTCCATCTGAAACACGGAGCATCAATTAAGGACTTCTCAGCCGGATGTTGAACCTAGATCCTTCTAATGACCCTCATGTATTGGATGTTTGCGTGTGTTCCAGAGGTGATGAATGTGGTCGAGGTCAGGGCTCCATCCATCCATGCATCCATCCACCCATCCATCCGTCCATCCATCCATCCATCCATCCATCCATCTTCCTCCTACTTATCCAGGAGCAGATTGTGGGGGCAGACGTGTTCAGACATCTGTCCTCCCAGACAGCAACCCCTACATACTGTTCAAAAGAGCTACTGAAGCACTGAGACACTGGAAAAGATAGATTCTGGTCCTGGTTGGGCACGTCTAATCACTGAGCAGCATCATCTCAGGTGGGCAAGCCACCTTAACTCACATTTTTTTTTTTTTTTTTTTTTTGCTGCCTCTTGGCCAGGACTCCCTTGAAAAAGAGGTTTTTAATCTCAATGGGATTTTCCTGGTTAAATAAAGGTAATAAATAAATAAATCTGCATCATAAGCATTAGAATAACAATGACAATTTTCATTTACTTTCCATAACTTATTTCAAAAAGTAAACTTCTGTATATTTTATATTCCTTACAGGTAAAGGGAAATATTTCAAGCCATTTTGTTTTGATTTTGATGATTATGATTTGTAGCTTTTCAACATAAGAAATCTAGTGTCTCAAATTATTACAGTATCCCTTTGAAGATTAATCCAAAAGAAGGATTGGTAAAGGTTGGGGCTCCTTTACCATGAATTACTGCATCAATGCAGCTTGGCATGGAGGTGATCAGCATGTGTCACTGAAATGTTTTTCAAGCCCAAGTTGCTTATTGCAGCTTTTAGAAAATCAGAAATCAGAAATGTGTTTAATGAGAAAAATGTTGACGTGTTTAATATTTATTTTCCCCACTGCACTCTTGGTCAACATGCACCAAGTCCACAATTCCAACGTTCACAACACATTATTCTGTCAAAAATTACAGTCAAATATTAATATCTCTCCATCCACAAAGTGTTATAGAAGCTTTCAAGTCTTTGTCTCACAGGCAAATCGATCCATTAAAGATATATGTGCTCACATGAATAATGCACACCGGCCCCATGGCTTTTTATGAACACTGCTTTAGAATGTTTAACCGCTTTTTTTCTTCTTTGTTATTTCCAGATTTTCTTACATTTATTACAGGTACATTCTTTGAACTTTCTCAAATGGAGTACATTATGACAAAAATCCAATGAGCGCTTTGTTGGCACCTGCCAAATTCACCATTATCATCTTTCAGTGAAAGTACATGGGAAGTACATAAAATACCCTGTAACTTCAGGCTGCGTTATAAAGTGTTACGCATTATCCCAACACAATCCACCCTGTAGCATTTGATGAGCTGACCATCATTCATTGTTTCCAGAACATTTGCTCTCTGTGGGGCTGTCTCCCTCCATGTTCTCCTCTTCTTCAGAAACTCCTAAGCCTCATAAAAGTCCTCCTCACTCCTCCTGCCATGTTCTTGGCTTAAGAGCACTTTTAACGGATGGGATGCTTTATAAATAACTTTTGTTTTTACTAGGAGTTTCTTCTAAAGTTAGAGGGAAAATCTTTGAAAATGTCATAGTTCTGAGAATTTTCTAACAGCTACGTCACTAGGACACTTTGTGCATACAGTGCCAGAGCATAAGTGTTACTGATGCAGGAATATTACATCTGGAAATATAGGTAAAAATTCTTCAAATCTAAGCATAACTGATGAAAGTTAAGACCAACTTTATTATCAAGTTGTACCTTTATTTTAAAATGAAATGCCTATAAAATAATTTTACTACAATCCATCCATCCATCCATCCATCTTCTACCACTTTTCCGGAGGTCCGGGTCGCGGAGGCAACAGTTCAAGCAGAGAAGCCCAGACTTCCCTCTCCCCAGCCACCTGCTCCAGCTCTTCAGAGGGGATACCAAGGCGTTCCCAGACCAGCTGGGAGACATAGTCTCTCCACCGAGTCCTGGGTCTGCCCCGGGGTCTCCTCCCAGTGGGACGTGCCTGAAACACCTCAAGTGGGAGGCTTCCAGGAGGCATCCTAATCAGATGCCCATACCACCTCAACTGACTCCTTTCAATGTGGAGGAGCAGCGGTTCTACTCTGAGCCTCTCCCGGATGACTGAGCTCCTCACCCTATCTCTGAGGGTGAGTCCAGCAATCCTACGGAGAAAGCTCATTTCAGCCGCTTGTATCCGCGATCTCGTTCTTTCGGTCATTACCCAAAGCTCCTGACCATAGGTGAGAGTAAGAACGTAGATTGACTGGTAAATCGACAGCTTTGCCTTAGAACTAAGCTCCCTCTTCACCACAACAGACCGGTACAACGTCCGCATCACTGCAGATGCTGCTCCAATCCGTCTGTCAATCTCTCGCTCCATTTTCCCCTCACTCGTGAACAAGACCCCAAGATACTTAAACTCTTCCACTTGGGGCAGGAGCCTGTCCCCAACCCAGAGAGGACAATCCACCTTTTTCCGGCTGAGGACCATGGACTCGGACTTGGAGGTGCTGATTCTCATCCCAGCCGCTTCACACTCAGCCGCAAACCGTCCCAGCAAGAGCTGTAGGTCATTGCTGGATGAAGCCAACAGAACAACATCATCTGCAAACAACAGAGATGAGATCCTGTGGTCACCAAGCATGACACCCTCCATTCCCTGGCTGCGCCTAGAAATCCTGTCCATAAAAATTATGAACAGGATCGGTGACAAAGGGCAGCCCTGGCGGAGTCCAACTCTCACTGGGAATGACTCCGACCGAGTGTTGGCAATACAAACCAAACTCTCACAACGGTCGTACAGAGACCGAATAGCTCGTAACAACAAGCCCGATACCCCATACTCCCGAAGCACCCCCCACAAAAATCCACAAGGGACGCGGTCAAATGCCTTCTCCAAGTCCACAAAACACATGTAAACTGGTTGGGCAAACTCCCACGAACCCTCAAGAATTCTCGAGAGGGTAAAGAGCTGGTCCGATTGTCACGCCGCGCCATTCATCAGCGGTGCCACCTGCTCACGCACCTGATCCTCATCAGCGGCGAGGGATAAAAGCCGTCTCGCCCAGAGGCTCGGCCTGAAGCCGTCAGACTTCATCCCTCACCGTTGTGAGCATACTTCTCTTCAGCATCAACATTATTTGGGTAAGAACCCTTACCTCTCTTTCCCAGTCTGCTCCCCTGTGCACAGGTGGATTCCCCGGCGGCGGACATCTCCACTCCATCGCCAATCCTCGCTGCTGTACGGAGCTCTCCAGGTGGCTGTCTTCCGGGCTTCGCCCCCTTGTTGTGCCAGCTATCCTGACAAACCAAGTAAGTCCTTCTCTCGCCATAAATCCCTCCTGTGTTGGTGTATGCCCGTCACCCTCTCCCTGTGCTCTCTCCATAGGGTTGCTCGGCTGAACGGTCACCTGCCTCTGTGCCTGAAGCAGACGCCATCACCAACACATTTACATCCCGCAGACACGCACTCATTCACTCCTGCTGTTAATAAACTCTTTGAACTACTCTAAGCCTGTGTGTGTGCGTCTCCTGAGCCGTGCGTTATGTCAGTACGGCTTCAGCAGAGCGGCTCGGCGGACGGCGGGCTCGCACACCGGTTTTCCACTCTCGAGGCTAGAGTGGATCAAATAGCTTATCAACAACAGGTGATCTTCAATCAATTATTGAATTTAACTAACCGGTTGGGCCGCTTGGATCCTCAACAGCCGTTCCCCCCGGCTCGTCAGGGTGGCGCGGCTCCTGCTGTTCCAGCGGCCGTCCAGCCGGCTCCAGTGGCACCAGTTCGGCTCACACCGATTCTGACCCCCGCCCGCTTTAGCGGTAAGCTCGGCGGAGCGCGGGGGTTCATTATACAGTGTGAGTCCGTGTTCCACCGTGTGCCCGGAGATTTTCCCTCGGATCACAGCCGAATTGGGTACATAGGGAATCTCCTGGAGGGGCGTGCGTTAACTTGGACCTACGCCGTAATGGCGAGGCCCAGTTATGCCACCCTCACCTATGACCAATTCGTGGGGCGCTTTCTGGAGGTCTTTGACCATTCTCTAACCGAGACGGTCCAGGTCGATCGGCTTCTCGCTCTCTGGCAGGGAGACCGGTCGGCAGCGGACTACTCGGTCGACTTCCGGGTAGCGGCGGAGGAATTGGGCTGGGGGGAACGCTCCCTCTGCGGCCTGTTCCTCCGCAGCCTCAACGATGATCTGGGGGATGAACTGGCTGGACGGGATATCCCTGGGACGCTAGCGGAGCTGACATCCTTAGCGGTAAGTTTGGATAACAGGCTGCGCGAGCGCTCCTCGGGGCGGAAGTCTTCTTCTTCTCGCCTTCGTGGAGTCTCACCGCACCTGTTCCAAGCTCGCCCCCTGGCGGCGCCGCCAGCATCGTGCCCCGAGGAGTCGGAGCCGATGGTGACGAGCTGGACCAGGCTTTCCCCTGCAGAGAGACAACGCCGCCGTGAGTTGGGCCTCTGCATGTATTGCGGAGGTGACCAACACACCGTGGAGCGTTGCCCACGGAAAGCCAGTCGGCGGGGTCCACGAATCACTGTAGGGGGCCTCGCGGATCTCCACCGGTTAGACACACTTACCCAATTGAAGCTGCCCATCCGTTTCTGCCACAATCCCACTGGGCACCTCACCCACGCACTGGTGGATTCGGGCGCAGAAGGCAGCTTCATTTCACAAGGCCTGGCAACCCGATTGGGCATCCGCTGTTAGGCACTCAAACACCCCATCTCCCTGGTCCATCTCTCCCGTGCCTCCCTTGGGAGAGTTACCCATCAAACCATTCCTGTCCCAGTCATCATCTCAGGGAACCACTGGGAGGAGATGGTTTTCTACGTCCTGCCCAACTCTGTGTCGCCCGTCATCCTGGGGTACCCCTGGCTACGCCTCCACAACCCTGTCCTGGACTGGAGGTCAGCTGGGGTGTCGGCATGGAGTACCTTCTGCATGGGCACCTGCCTTCAGTCCGCTGCCTGCTCCCCGTCCGCGGCTCCTCCTGTGGCGGATACAGCACCTCCGGACCTGTCGCTGGTGCCTCCAGAATTTCACGACCTGGGTATGGTATTCAGTAAATCGAAAGCTATGTCTCTTCCCCCGCATCGACCATATGACTGTGCCATCAATCTCCGCCAGGGGGCTCCCCTGCCATCTGGTCGGCTCTACAGCCTGTCGGCGCCGGAGAGGGAGACAATGAATACGTACCTAAAGGAATCACTGAGCGCTGGGATTATTCGCCCATCGTCGTCACCCGTGGGGGCAGGGTTTTTCTTTGTCGGGAAAAAGGACGGTTCCCTCCGTCCCTGCATAGACTACCGAGCGCTTAATGACATCACTGAGAGGGACCGTTACACCCTGCCCCTCATGGACACTGCCTTCCACTCCCTCCAGGGAGTGACCTGGTTTACCAAGCTGGATCTACGCAGCGCTTACCACCTCGTCTGGATCCGGGAGGGAGATGAATGGAAAACAGCCTTCCGTACCCCGAACGGCCACTTTGAGTATCTCGTCATGCCGTTCGGGTTGACCAACGCTCCTGCCATCTTTCAGCGCCTCATTAATGACGTCCTCCGGGATTTCATCGGCCTTTTCGTGTTCGTCTACCTGGACGACATTCTGATCTTCTCCAGGTCCAGAGACGAGCACCAGGTCCATGTGAGGCGGGTCCTCCAAAGACTGCTGGAGAATCGTCTGTACGTGAAGGCTGAGAAATGCGAGTTCTACGCTAGGACCACATCCTTCCTGGGATTCATCATCGCCCAAGACCAGGTGCTCCCAGACCCAGAGAAGGTGAAGGCGGTGGTGGAGTGGCCTACTCCCGCATCCCGGAAGCAGGTGCAACAGTTTGTTGGCTTCGCCAATTTTTACCGCCGCTTTGTCCCGAATTTCAGCTGGATCGTCGGACCGCTGACCCGCCTCATGTCCCCGAAGGTCCCGTTCCGGTGGACCGAAGAGGTCGATGCTGCCTTTAAGGCGCTGAAGGCGGAGTTCTCCTCCTCCCGGGTCCTTCGCCAGGTCGACCCCGCGCTGCAGTGCATTGTGGAGGTGGACGCATCGGACACGGGAGTGGGAGCAGTGTTATCCCAACGATCACCGGATGATGGCGCCAAGCGACCGTGCGCCTTCTTCTCCCGGCGCCTGTCCCCGGCGGAGAGGAACTACGATGTGGGGGACAGAGAGCTCCTGGCCATCAAACTCGCCCTACAGGAGTGGCGCCACTGGCTAGAGGGGGCGGACCTGCCGTTTGTGGTCCTGACGGACCATAAGAACCTAGAGTACCTACGATCTGCCAAGCACCTGAATGCCCGCCAGGCGCGCTCGTCTCTGTTCTTTGCCAGGTTCCGCTTTTCAATCACCTTCAGGCCAGGCTCCAAGAACGGCCTGCCTGACGCCCTCTCTAGACAGTTCACCCCCGTGGAGGCTGAGGAAACGCCCCACACTATCCTGCCCAGGTTGTGCGTCGTGGGAGCTGTCTCTTGGGACATTGAAGACAAGATCCGGAAGGCGCAGGAGGTGGAACCTGATCCTGGCGACGGACCGGAGGGAAGACTGTTCGTTCCATCTGCGGTCCGAGGAGAGGTCATCCACTGGCTCCACACCTCCCGGCTCACCTGTCATCCCGGCACCTCTCGGATGATCAGCCTCCTCCAACGGTCCTTCTGGTGGCCAGGCCTGCGGAGGGATGCAGCCTGCTACGCCCGGGCTTGCCCAATCTGTGCCACCAGCAAGTCGGGAAATGCCCCTCCAGAGGGTCTGCTCCAGCCTCTGCCCGTCCCCGGCAGGCCCTGGTCGCACATCGCGCTGGATTTCGTCACCGGACTCCCCGTTTCCAACTCTTTTGACACCGTCCTGACCATCGTGGACCGGTTCTCCAAGGCGGCACACTTCGTCCCCCTGCGAGGTCTCCCTACCGCCCTGGAGACGGCGGGCCTCCTCGTCCAACACGTGGTCAGGCTGCACGGGATTCCGGTAGACGTGGTCTCGGACCGGGGCCCCCAATTTTCATCCGAGGTTTGGAAATCTTTTTGTAACGCCATCGGAGCCAAGGTGAGCCTCTCCTCCGGCCATCACCCCCAGTCTAACGAGCAGTGTGAGAGGACCAATCAGGAGCTGGAGGCTGCGCTCCGCTGTGTTACCAGATCCAAGCCGACGTCCTGGAGCAACCATCTCGCCTGGGTGGAGTATGCCCACAACACCGCCCGCTCTTCTGCAACGGGGATGTCCTCCTTCAAGGCGTCCCTGGGTTACGACCCCCCACTGTTTCCAGTGCAGGAGAGTGAGGTAACTGTCCCCTCTGTTAGGGCGCACCTTAGGCAGTTCCGCTCCACCTGGGCTGCCGCGCGTCATGCGCTTTTACGCACAGCGGAGCGCAACAGGACCGTGGCGGACCGGCACAGACGACCTGCCCCGGCGTACAGAGTTGGGCAACTAGTGTATGTGTCTACCCAGGACATCACATTAAAAGGCGAGAGGAGGAAGCTGGCACAGCGATTCATGGGTCCCTTTCCCATCACCCGGATCATCAACCCGGTGGCTGTGCGCGTGGCTATTCCCCCCTCCCTCCGCATCCATCCCACTTTCCACGTATTGAAGGTGAAACTGGCAGTCACTGACCCCCTTTGCCCTCCTCCTGCAGCGCAACCCGCGCCCCGGATGATTGGTGGCCATCCGGCCTGGTCCGTCTCCTCCATCCTGGACTCCCGGCGCCGGGGTCGTGGGTTGCAATACTTGGTGGACTGGGAGGGCTATGGGCCCGAGCATCGACAATGGGTGCCCCCGTCGTTTGTGTTGGACCCATCGCTCATCGCGGACTTCCACCGAGCGCACCCGGATAAGCCATCGCCAGGAGGCGCTGCTAGAGGGGGGAGTACTGTCACGCCGCGCCATTCATCAGCGGCGCCACCTGCTCACGCACCTGATCCTCATCAGCGGCGAGGGATAAAAGCCGTCTCGCCCGGAGGCTCGGCCTGAAGCCGTCAGACTTCGTCCCTCACCGTTGTGAGCATACTTCTCTTCAGCATCAACATTATTTGGGTAAGAACCCTTACCTCTCTTTCCCAGTCTGCTCCCCTGTGCACAGGTGGATTCCCCGGCGGCGGACATCTCCACTCCATCGCCAATCCTCGCTGCTGTACGGAGCTCTCCAGGAGGCTGTCTTCCGGGCTTCGCCCCCTTGTTGTGCCAGCTATCCTGACAAACCAAGTAAGTCCTTCTCTCGCCATAAATCCCTCCTGTGTTGGTGTATGCCCGTCACCCTCTCCCTGTGCTCTCTCCATAGGGTTGCTCGGCTGAACGGTCACCTGCCTCTGTGCCTGAAGCAGACGCCATCACCAACACATTTACATCCCGCAGACACGCACTCATTCACTCCTGCTGTTAATAAACTCTTTGAACTACTCTAAGCCTGTGTGTGTGCGTCTCCTGAGCCGTGCGTTATGTCACCGATGTGCCACGGCCAGGACGAAAACCACATTGCTCCTCCTGAATCCGAGGTTCGACCAACGACCGGACTCTCCTCTCCAGTACCTTGGCATAGAACTTCCCAGGGAGGCTGAAAACATAATATGCAACATGACAAATGAAAGTATAAAAGTATTATACAGTATAGAACTTAAATTTATCTTACTGTATATTTTCCAGAACTTAAGTTAAATTTTTGAATTCCCTACAAACATATACAGATGTATGTAGATGTAATTTCACAGACTAAACACAATTTCTTGTCAGGCACAAAGCAGGATGTTTGGTTTTTGTTTTTTCCCAAGGGGGCTATCATGGAAGAAGCAGAGGATCGCACCGTGCACAGTAAAGGTGAACTAGACAGCATTTTCATGAAAACAAATATATTTTTTTAAAATAATATACCAACAGCGTAGTGCTTAGAACAGTGCAGTCTTCATATTCTTCAAAAAAATAATATATTGACAAAAAAAAATACTTTTTACAAGTTTGCAATAATCATAATATCTACATCTGAGCAGCTGGGTGATGAGACGCCGGTGGCCCGTATAATAGAGAAACACCGGATAGGACATGGTAAACATTTTCATGGTTGATGAGGCGCCACATTCTGTAGGCAATTCTAATTGTTGACATCACCTTCAGCATTGTGATAACAGGATACACAAACAATTGTTTATTGTATTTATTGTAATCATAGAAGTAAGCTATGCATATGAACCTGCCTGTCTAGTGTTTATATACACTCTCCTCTGGGTGGAGTGACACAAGTTCTGTTATTTTAGCCGTTCACCGAAACATATTTAAGATACAGTTAGCAGGCAGCCTGGATCTTACTGGGTTAGTCTGGATATCTGGGGTAGTTAGAACTGAAGGGAAGGCCTACTGACGTGCAGTTCACTTGTCTCTTTAAGCGTTTAAGTAGTGTGCATTTTTTTATAAAGTGTACATTTTAATTGCATACGTTTGACCATGGATATATGCTACAAAACACATAAAAATCCCATTCTGCAGTTAATAGGCCCTTTAAAATTTTAGAAACTGACCCGCAGCCCTGTAAGAAATGGAGTGCATGGGACCGCAATTCATCTAGTGACCAAAAAGTGCCTCTAAACCCTGAGTTTCTAAACGTTTAATGCAGTAGCTTTTGGAAGGGCCCTTTGCTGCCTAATAATTATGAATTTGTGCCTCCAGAGTGAGAAACATTGCACAGGATTGTAAACGTTACTTAAGAGAAAAATGTTTTCAACCTTATAAGAAAAGATTCAGGGTGAACAGAAAAGCAATTACATATTTACATGAAAACTTAATGGAACATTTTAAAAGAACATATGGGAACCTATGGTAAAAAATGAAAAAGATTAACTAGGAAAACGTTACAAATCTATGAGGGAAAGAAAACACTCAGATTAAGCTGGGGTAAAAAGTTACATGGGGCAGATTTTATACCCCCTCCGATCTGTGTTGCTTTTAATGAAATCTTCAACGGAGGTGGCTCTTGGGCTACAGATGAACCCATTAAATTTTGGAGAAGATCTGGATCACTTTTTTTCACTTTGTTTAACCACTCCACCAAGGCAATGTTAAAGAAAGTGGAAAAAGTGACCCAGAATCTGCAGAATGACCCAGATAGCCTCTAAAACAGGGCTCTTCAACTGGCAGCCCGTGGGCCAAATCCGGCCCGTAAGATAGTTTGTGTTGGCCCTTTGATTAGATTACCGGTACCTTACAATATGTGCAGTCTCTCACAGCTCCGGCTACTTTCTCTGGTAAACTAGGTGGATGTGGAACCTGATGTAACTGCTGGAACTGTTTGTCGGACTTTAATTCGTACCGACCAATCACATTTGCTCCTGTGTGCTTTGTTGACATTCTCCTCTTTAACCTGTCTGTTCCTGCAAGCTAAGCATGTAGCTTTGTTAGTTAGCCAAAATGTCTCTCTCTACCTTAAAAAAACAAAACGTTGATGCAGAAAATCAACAGTTCAATTATGAAAGGACAGACAAATATGCGTTTATTGCTGTCGGTAAGAAGCCCGTGTGTTTAATCTGCAATGAGTGTCTTGTAGTGTGTAAAGAATATAACTTGAAAAGGCATTTCCAAACAACACACGCTAACTTTGATGGCAGTTTCCCACCAGGCTCTGCTGCCCGGAGCCAGAATATTTTAGGACTAACTTCATGCTTCGGGCAGAGACATCGCACCGTGGTTCATGCCTTCACGGAGCAGGAGAGGGCAATGTCTGCATCTTCACGAGTGGCATGAGTGAGCCATGAGCCATCGTATACTGAGCAACGAACTGCCCTTTATTTCAGGAAAAGGTAGTTATACATACAGCGGCTGCAGCCTGCTTGACATCATCCCGTCTGACACCCAACATCGGCTACGGCAAGCCCCAGGAGCCAAACCCACACATCATATCCCCCCCCATACACACACACAAAGTGCAGAACTGCCAATAACTTTAGCAAATCAACCCCCCCTCCCAAAATTAGCAAGTCAAACACTCATAAATATGAACACAACCTGTAGAACAGTAACAACCCAAATTAGAGAACACCCCTTAGCTAACTGGGCACTTGGGCTGACTACCAAGATACCCGCGTGCTGAGGTGGATTATTCTGCCACCTGCTAACCAACGCGTCCTGGGTATCCAAGTCTCACAACAAAGTCTCTCAGATAACCCGGTCTCTGACGGACTCTCACCGAGCGCCTCACTGGTTGAGGTGCTGCTGCTGGCCCCGTTGGCTGGTCTCGTGCGCCCTCCAGCACCTCGTCAGCCAGGTCCCAGCCGGTGTCCGTCTCATCCATCGATACTCCCACATCCTGGGCTGGCGACAATTTCCTGAGGTGGCTAGTATGCCACCGTGACTTGTTCGAGAAGCGAGACATATCTGGACCCAGCTGTTTCGTGATCTGTAGTGGTCCCTTCCAGAAAAACTGCAATTTGTGAATGCGGTTGGGGTGCCTGATCCTAACCCAGTCCGCTACACCATCACTACCGGAGTGGTGGCCTAGTTGATCGAGCATCCATCCCACAACCGGGAGGTTGGGGGTTCAAGTCCCTGCCGGGTCATACCAAAAACCAAATGGTACTTCCCACCTTCTAGCTTGGTGCTCAGCATAATAGAATAGAGGAAGGAGAAGTTGTTTGTGGCAGCGCCTTGCATGGCAGCGACCCCTCTGATTTTACATGTGATTAACATTGTAGATAGGAGAAACGTAATTTTGTTCTAATGTACATGATTGGCTGTATGGACTGAATGACAACAGAGATGTCTTCTTCTTCTATTTTGAGTCCATGTGTTCTCGCCTTGTGCTTCTTATCGAAACGTTGTTTCATTCACCACTGTTGTTCAATTACCCACCACCTTGGAGATATTGCATCCACCAAAGGGGTCACTGCTGGAGGCCGCAACCAGTCCAGGGGAAGTTGTAATTCACTTCCCAGCATGAGCTTCACCGGGGAGCACCCCATTGTGGCGTGGACTGTAGCGCTGTAATGGAGGAATGTGTTCTGTAAGGCGTCGATGAGCTTGAAACCATCTACCAAATGTGCTCTTAGTCCATTCTTTAGCGTCTTGTTGAAACATTCCACCATTAGCCTGTCGATGATAGAAGGCAGTTCTTACGCATTCCGTGCCCCTCTCTCCCAAAAACTCCTCAAACCTCCCAGAGATGAATTGCGGCCCATTGTCCATTGTAATGGTGTCTGGAATGCCCCACTGAACAAAGAGTGAAGTCAGGAACCCAATGACCACATCGGCCATGACCGAACCAGTGGGCAACACCTCCGGCCATTTTGAATACAGATCGGAAGCCACCAACAGGAAACAGCTGTCCGCGGGGGCCGTGTGCAGCTTGCCGCAAATGTCCAGCTGGATGTGTTTCCAGTTGCCCTCCGGATACTGTAATGGTCGCAGAGGCTGGGGTGAAGGCGTCCCAGTTTTCCCGCTTTCTAAGCACGGCACATAGTCCTTTACCATAGCCTCAATATCCTTGGCCACCAGACTGAGTCCCTGCAGCGCTGTTTCACCCTAACTACCCCCAGGTGGCCCTCATGAAGCATGGCTAAAACACGAGCTCTCAGCGACACTGGAATCACTGTGCAATGTCTCCTCACCATGCACACGTCATTCCAGCAGCTCATTTCATCCCTGACTCTGTGGAAAGGTGCCAAGTCTCCCTGCATCTTTGTGATCCACCCCCCTCTAATGAACGAGTGTAGTTGGGACAAAGTTGGATCCTACTCCAACTCTGCCTGGAGTTCCTTGAGGGACATGGCACTCTGGAGGGGATCATACAACGCGTTGATCAGGTCCACCTCCAGGGGGTCATCGCCATTGATTTGTTCGGTGTTGTATGTGGCACGGGACAGGAGGTCCACCACGACATTCTCTCTGCCCGGAGTGAACCAGTAGTGAAGAAAACTGTGAACTAGTGCCCGCCATGTCAATTTTCACATGCCCATAGCCAAACATGCTATCAGCCCCCACTACAATTGTCTTTTTAGGGAGAAACTTTCTCACCATGGACATGCTTAATATGGACCGTGCAGCACCCGAATCTACCGTGAGCGGCACGTTGACCCCATTGAGTTGCACAACATACCACTTTAGCGGGCAGTTCTTGGCGCCTGCTACATATACTGAAGCTACATTTGCGGGTCCTGCATCGGTTTTCTCATAGGCGGCGGGACAAACCCTAGCTAGGTTTTTAGCTTTACCGCTGCTGTAGCACCTCCTCCCTCTAGTGGGCAGACGGACGAGCTCGTTCGGTGATGGGAAGAACCACAGCCACCACACGGTCTCCCAATTTCCGCTCCTGCCCATGCCACAGTCCGCCTCCACGTGGAAGTCCACCCTGAGCTGTGTTGCTATCGACCTGGCGTTGAGGGGTTGATTGGCTAGCTAGTTGTTCATTAGCTAGTAGCTGCCTCTTTAGCTGGGTGGTATATTCCATTTGGCTAGCCATTTGCATCACCTGGCTTAGCACGACATTGTCCCTTGTTAGCAATCGCTTCTCCTTTAGTCACCTGTTGTTCGTGCTATATGCTAACTTGTCATGAATTAGCTCTTCTTCCAAAGGCCCAAAGGCACACATGTTCCCTAGGTTACGGAGCTTCATAACATAATTTTGCGTGGACTCACCCGCTTCTTGATAGCGATCGAAGAATCTGCATCTTCGTGCCGTGACGTTGCATTTTTCATCAAAAAACTCGTCCATTAGGCTCAAGCAATTGTCCAAAGAGTCCGTACGGCCCAGAGTGTGAAGCACGCGCTATCCTTCTCTGCCTAGGCAATGAATCAGGATGTCCTTCCGTCTTTGTTTGTCGGTGTCATCTAGGCTGGCCGCGGTAACATAGTTATTAAATGAGTTCAACCAATGGTGCCACTCTGTGGCTGGCACACCTGGAGACTCCAGGAATGGAGGTGGTGGTCTTGTGCACGCCCCCATGAGTTTACCTCTCATTGCCATATGTTATGTACGAAATAAGCAAGCTGTGGGCCATCGTATGCCGAACAACAAACTGTCCTTTATTGCAGGAAAAGGCATACAGCGGCCGCAGCCGGCCTGACGTCATCCCATCGGACGCCCGATGTTGGCTACGACAAGCCCCAGGAGCCAAACCCACACATCACAGCATGGATATTAGGCAGAAAGAAGAGGCCATTTACCAATTTGGAGACTGTGAAGGAGTGTATACTAGCATCAATTGAGGAGGTGGTAGCAGATGAAAAAAACAGAAAAACTATAATTGATACAATCAAAGCAAATTCCGATGTCTGGCACGTCAAACATGAGGAGAGTGGAAGTGCTTGCAATGGAGGTTTTTGAGACGCTTATGGACAGAATGAGAAAGGCTAACGTGATGTCTTTAGCTGTGGATGAATCCATAGACAACAGCGATGTTGCACAACTATGCCTCTATGTTCGATTTTTTGACGAGGAATCCTTTCAGGAAGACCTTCTTGAACTGATTCCTCTGGAAGGACAGACCACCGGTGAGATTTTATTCACCAAAATTGCTTCATTTTTTGAGGAGAACAAGCTGGATTTGGAGCGTGTCAACATGCTAGTGACGGATGGTGCCCCCTTGATGGCGGGATGAGAACAGGGGCTCACCACGAGGATAACAGCTGTGTCACCACGGCTGAGATTGTTGCATTGCCTTATCCACCAAAGCCTCTTGTGTGACAAGCTGAGTGGTGAGTTAAAAGAGACCATGGACTCTGTCATGGCAGTTATCAACTTCATTCATTGTACTTCCAGTTTACAACACCGCTTTTTTTGCAAGTTGTTGACAGATATGTCAGATGAATATAAAGATTTGCTCATCTACAATGACATTAGACGGGTAAGCAAAGGGAACGCACTAAAATGGTTTTGTGAGAGAAGAAATAATTGTGCTTCTCCAGAATTCAAAGCTGAAAAAAGCTACAAAGTTTCTGTCTCTAATGGAGAATGATAAGTTTACTGCTGCGGTTCGCTTTCTGAGTGATGTCTTTCATCATTTAAACCAACTCAACAAGGAGCTGCAGGGCAGAGATAAGACAGTCGCAGTCGCACAACTTGTGGAGAATATTCATGCCTTTCAAAGAAAGCTCAAGCTTTCCTCTGGTGATTTGTGTCCAGGGCAGATGCTCCTCTTTCCTACATTGAGTAAGTTAGGCCTACAGATTACCAAGATGATGTCAATATTTATTGACTCACTGAAAGCAAACTTTGCCACTACGTTTGGGGATTTCATGGGGATTTCTTGAATTATGTATATAGAGTGATGTTGCATAAGTGATATTTAGTAGGTGGCGGTAATGCACCTGTAAGTTGGTTGCCAACCGCCAATCAAATCTAAAAGAAGAAGAAGTTTGGGGATTTCTGTATCCCCGGTGAAGTGATGAGATTTGTGACAGATCCTTTCTGTGTGAAAGTTAGGAAAGAAGTGGACAGAGTTCAGGGTCCTGATGGCCTGCTGAACAAAGCTGTTTAGCAGTCTTGTGGTGCGGGCCCAGAGGGTCTGGTACCTTTTCCCCTAGGACAGGGGGCTGAAGAGGGAGTGTGAGGGGTGAGAGGTGTCACCTGCAATGTTGATGGCTCTGCGGGTGAGGTAGATGACCAAGGGAGGGGGGGTGGGGGCAGAGGGGCACCGATGATCTTGCTGGCTGCTTTCACTGTGCATTGCAGTGTCTTCTGGCAGGAGGCGGTACAGCTTCCATACCATACCGTGATGCAGCTGATGAGGGTGCTCTCAATGGTGCCCCAGTAGAATGAACACATAATGGGAGGTGGAACTCGTGCTTTCCTCAGTTTGCGGAGGAAATGAAGGTGAGTTTGAGCCTTCTTGGCCAGTGATGTAGCGTTGTTGGGCCAGGAGAGGTCCTCAGAGATGTGCACCCCCAGGAACTTGGTGCTGCTCACCCTCTCCACAGCTGCTCCATCGATGATCAGAGGGGGGTGCTGTGTGTGTCCCTTCCTGAAGTCGACCACAATCTCCTTGGTTTTTCCCATGTTCGGGAAGAGATTATTGTCTTTACACCACTGGACCAGTTGGCTCACTTCATTTCTGTAGCTGGCCTCCTCGCTGTTGGTGATGAGGCCCACCACTGTCATGTCATCCGCAAACTTGATGATGTGGTTGGTGTTGTAGGCTGGTACACAGTCATGGGTCAGCAGGGTGAAGAGCAGCGGGTTGAGCACACACTCTTGTGGGCCCCTTGTGCTCAGTATGATGGTCTTGGAGGTGTTCCTGCCAACCCACATGTTCTGTGGCCTCCCTGTGAGAAAGTCCAGCACCCAGTTACAGAGAGAGGTTTTGAGTTCCAAGTGTCTTTTTGTATTAGGTGCTGGGGGATGATTGTGTTGAATGCTGAACTAAAGTCCAAGAGCAGCATTCGCACACAGGAGTTCTTTGAGTCCAGTTGGATGAGGGCTGGATGGAGAGCAGTAGAGATGGCATCTTCTGTGGATCTGTTTGACCTGTATGCAAACTGAGATGGGTCGTGAGAAAGAGGCAGGGTGGACTTGATGTTCAGCATGACCAGCCACTCGAAGCACTTCATTATGATGGAGGTCAGTGCTACTGCCTGGTAATCGTAGTCGCTGGATGGGATGGCTTCTTTGGGACTGGTATTATGGTAGCAGTTTTGAAACACGTGGGAACAACAGCTTGACTCAGGGAAATGTTGAAGATGTTGGCCAGGACATTCTTGAGTTCCTCCGCACAGTCCTTCAGAACGTGACTTGGTATATTGTCTGGGCCAGCTGCCTTGCATGGGTTGATCCTGGAAAAGGTCTTCTTCATGCTAGCCGGATCCAGACTTGTGACCTGCTCATCTGAGGGAGGAGTGGTCTTCTGTGCTGATGTGCCGTTTTGTGTTTCAAAGTGGCCAAACAAGTCATTTAAGTTGTTAAGCAGTGTGATGTCACTCGCACAGTTCTGACGTGGAGGTTTGTAGTTGGTAAGGATCTGTGTGCTGCGCCAGAGAGAACATGCATCTCTGGTGCTGCTGAAGTGACTGGATATTTTCTTGCTGTACTGTAGTTTTTCCTCCTTGATGCCACGGGGAAGGTTGGCCCTAGCTGTTGTTAGTCCTGCAGTGTTGACAGCCCTGAAGGCTACATCCTGAGGAACCTATGGACCTCTGCTGTCATCCATGCCTTTTGGTTAGCACAAACAGTGATGGTTTTGCAGTGAGTGACATCATCAATGCATTTAGCTATGTATGCTACAACAACCTCAGTGCACTCCTCTATGTTGGTGTGTCCATTGTGAGTGGCTGCATGCTTGAAAGTGTCCCAGTCTGTAGTGATGAAGCAGTCTATCAGAGCATCCGAGTCCCCCTCTGGCCACACACGTACCTGTTTTTTTGTTGGTCTGACGGCTTTCACTCTGGGTTTTGTATGTCGGCTGCTGGTGCACTATAAGTTGATGCTTTTTGTCAGTTTTACATGACTGAAATTTTTTAAGTGATTTGGCTCAGCCAAACTGATTGTCTGTGGCAGTTCAAATTAATTTGTTATAATTATAATTTTGTTATAATGACAGAATTATAAAAATAATGTCATAATTCTATTCAACATCATACTGTGCACTTTGGTTTTTGCAATTTTTGTTGATGCTATTTTTTAGTTAAGTGAGTGAAATTCTAAATAAGTGATGTGGCTCACCTGGACTGATGTTTGAGCTGTCTGATGCAATTTTCAATTGGAAAGAATAATAGCAAGGGGAAACGAAAACAAATGAAAATAGCTCTGTTTAAAGGGCCTATATCATGCAAAATCGACTTTTTTGAGCTTTTAAGCATGCTATAATGTTAATTCCTCACCAAAAACACCCCCAAAGTAGTATTTTGCTCCATTCACACATCTCTGAGTATTTCTCCTCAACCCTGCTCTCTGAGCTGCTGCTCCGCCCTGTCCCTGATAATGACTGGGTCCCCACGTTCATACGTATGAACGTGGGTGAGCCGCCCGCTCCAGGAAATGCCTGTGCTGCCAGCACCACCCCCAGGCTAACGCACACACCCACTTTCTCCGCGCAGCTAACGGAGCGGTGATCGGCAAAACTCTTTCACTTTAGCATTGACGCTGTGAAGTTTACTGTAGATGTTGTTTTCGTGGGCGGAACCCAGCGACACGCTGCAGCAGCCGGCTCAGGGGTTACGTCATGAAATGGGCGGCAGCCACAAGAAGGAGAGGCGGAGCCTCAGAGATCGAAGCATCTTACTTCCGGGCTGGAAAAGTAGCTTGTGAAAATAACTCATATTTCATAAGAAATTCATTCTCCAGTGTACCAGAATCAGAATCAGAATCAGAATCAGGTTTATTGCCATTGTTCATGTGATACACAAACTAGGAATTTGTCTCGGTGCCATGCTGCAACATTAAAAACATAATGAGAAAAAGGGATAAACTAAAAAACTAAAGGACTAGAAACGTGCAATAAGTGTAGAGAAATAAGTAATAATAAGTAATAATAATAATAATACTAGTAATAATGAGTAGTACTAGTCAAGGCAGTTTAAAAAAATTAGCATGTAGCAGATAATGTGAAGTACCACATAGTTCAGTCAATAATGCAACAGAAAAACAGTGAAGAATGACATGAGTCTGGTTGAGCTGCTGTACATAGTGCACGAGAGTCAAAAGTCACTTAGTGTTCAGCAGTCTGATGGCAGAGGGGAAAAAGCTGTTCATGTGCCGAGAGGTTTTAGTCCGAATGGACCGAAGCCTTCTACCTGAGGGGAGGGGGGCAAACAGCACGTATAGTACGTGATAGTATAGTACGTGATAGTATATTACCAAAGGTAATATACTATCACATACATGCATATAGTTTACTCTGAAAGGCTTAAAATTATCAGATAACAGTTTCTGCTTTTGGCCAGTAGGTGGAGCAGAGGAACAGTTTGATGCTCACTGTTATTTATTGATTTTTATTTATTTATGTTTATGGTTTATTATTTCCATCTTTCCTGCTAATGTTGGAATCATTGCCTACATTGTCAAGCGAGCATAAGGGACTGCCAAGTGGTGTTGGTACAGTTTTGTACAGTTGAGTGAATTTATGCTGCCTCAATGCATCTTTCTAAATTTCTGTGTAAAAATGCCTTGGATCTAGGTATGTTGATATAATACTATGCACAGATATTGTTTTGCATTGATACAGTAAAATACAATATATTCACTCCTTCAGTATGTTGTTGTTTATTCACTTTTTTGTATTTGTTAATTTGATTACTCATATTCTTTGGCCCCTCATGTTGGCTTAGTGTCAGGAACTGGCCCTCATTCAAAACTAATTAAATAGCCCTGCTCTAAAATGTAATGCTCAGCGGTCTCCATTTCGACGATTTGTCCACATTGCTGTTCACAAAGTGGTTAACCTCACCCCATCCTTGCTTGTGAATGACTGAGCCTTTTGGGGATGCTCTTTTTATACCCAATTATGACACTCACCTGTTTCCAATCAACCCGTTCACCTGTGGAATATTCCAAAAAGGTGTTTTTGAGAATTCTTCAGGTTTCCCAGTGTTTTGTTGCCCCTGTCCCAGTTTTTTAGGAATGTGTTGCGAGCATCAAATTCAAAATGAGTGAATATTTGCAACAAAACAATAAAGTTTATCAGTTTGAACATTAAATGTCTTGTCTTTGTAGAGTATTCCATTCAATATAGGTTGAAAAGGATTTTTAAATCATTGTGGTGGTAGTCCCTCGGTGTCAAGGATGACGTGTTGCTGGGCAGCTATCTATGGGTTTGGGAATGGCTCAGCAGACCAAGCCTGGACTTGCAGAGTCGGGAGCAGATGGAGCATTGGAATTCTGGTGTCACTAAAGAGGTGGACAGTGCTCTGTGGCAATGTTCTCTGGCAGCCTGTTACTGGCTTTGGCGCTCTTCCTCCAGGGATGCTGAGGCGCTCTTTGTGAGGGCTTGCCACTGCTGTCTGTTCTGAGCTGTGCGCACAAGTTCAGCAAGTTTGACCCCACACCACTTCAGACTGTCCTTCAGAGTATCTTTGAAGCGTTTGCAGGGATGGCTGTTCCTGTGCCCTTGTGCAACCTCTCCAAAAAGAAGCTGCTTAGGGATGCTGTCATCCTTCATCCTGATGATGTGGCCTGACCAATGGAGTCTTGTCTTCAGCAGTGTGGCCTTGATAGAGACAGTGTTTGCTCTCTCTCTGACTTCCACATTGGTGACCCTGTCCTGCTACTTGATGCCCAGGATGGAGCGCAGGGCACACTGGTGGAACTTCTCCACATGCTTGAGGTGGTGCTGGTAGATGGTCCAGGCTTCACAGCCATACAGCAGTGACGTGAGGATGGTGGCATTGCACGCTTTAAGTTTCATAGTAAGGGTCACATTGTGGTGATTGAAGACCCTATTTTGGAGTCATCCCATTGCTTGACTGGCTTTGCTGACTCTGGCTGTAGTCTCACTATCAAGAGAGCCATCACTGGAGATAACACTTCCCAGATATTTGAAGCTCCCAACTGTTTTCAGCTCAGTGTCGTCAATGATGATGGTGGGCTTTGGGGCGATGGAGTTTGGTGCTGACTGAATGAGCACTTCAGTTTTTCCCAGGCTGATGGTCAGGCCGAACTGTTTGGATGTTTCGGAAAACTTACACTGGTGAACACCAAATTTATTGTCTGAGGTTTTTTTTAACTGATTTAGGACAATTTTGATGTGCTGAATCCAAAAATCACATTGGTTTTGCTCAATCAGGTCAACTTTTTGAATTATGGCCACATGTTGTTTTATACGTTTTTGTTTACATGTACAGGTATTTTCGCTTTATCCATCCATCCATCCATCCATCTTCTTCCACTTAATCCTTTTCGGGTCGTGGAAGGGGGGGGGGGGGCTGGAGCCTACCCCAGCATCTTTGGGCGAGAGGCAGGGTACACCCTGGACAGATTGCCAGTCCAACGCTTTATATGATGCAAAATTCTCTTTTATGTCTTGAAATTCTCTGAATTTGAACAATGATGATGTAACATTCAATTTACATGTACTTACCTTTATGTAAAGGTAAGTACATGCACAGTACTAAGTAAATACTAAGTAAGTACAGGTTTTTACTTACCACCTGATTGAGAGAAACGGATGTCATTTTCGGATTCAGAAAAACAATTGTCTTAAATCAGTTGAAAAAACACAGGCAACTTACAAAAAAATATTTTTATAACCCTGTGTTATTCAACATGACTTGCAGGTCATCTGGTTTGTGGGCCATCAGAACACAGTCATCAGCAAAGATCACTTCCTGAAGGAGTCTTGTGAGCATCTTTTTTTTTTGCAGTCAGTTTGCACAGGTCAAAGATGGAATGGAACAATCATACTGGTAATGGATGTACGCTCCCTCTTCCAAATCTTGCACTGCCTGTCTGAGGACGCAGGTGAAGAACAGACTGAAGAGGAATGCTGCCAGGACACAGCCCTGCTTCACCCCATTGGAGATTTCAAAGGGGTCTGACGACACCGTTGGAAAGCACTTGCTTGGTCATGCCATCATGGAGGAGCCTGATCATCTGTATGACCTTACGTGGGCAACCGTAGCAGGCCAGCACTGACCAGAGGGCCTCTTTGTTGATGGTATTGAAGGCCTTGGTCAGGTCGATGAATACAAGGTAGAGGTCAAGGTTCTGCTCCAGGCATTTCTCTTAGACCTGCCTCACTGTAAAAATCATATTGACCGTGCTGCAACCAGGACGGAATCCGCATTGTACTTCAGGCAGGTTGGCTTCTGACAGTGTGACAAGTCTGTTCAAGATGATGCAGGTGATGATCTTTCCTGCTGTGGACACAAGGGAGATGCCCCTGTAATTTCCACAGTCAGCTTTGCTGCTCTTCTTCTTGTACAGAGCCACAATCAATGCATTGTGGAAGTCTTCTGGCATCTTCTCTTGTTCCCAGATGCATTTGATGATCTTGTGGAAGGCTTCAATTGCATCTGGCCCTGCCACTTTGTATATTTCAGCAAGAATGCCATCTTTTCCTGATGCTCTGTCAGAGTTCATGTGCTTTATGGCCTTTGCTAGCTCGGCCACAGTGGGTGGTTGGCCCAGTTCTTCCATGACGGGCTGCTGTGCAATCTGGTCTATTATAGAGGGCCAGACTGTGGAGGGTCTATTCAGCAGGGTACTGAAGTGCTTGGTCCAGTGGTTTCTCAGGCCCTCCTGGGGCCTCATGTACAAAGACTTGTGTGGATTTCCTACTGAAAGATGACATACGTTTAAATCAAGAAAACGCTGTAAGTAAAAAAAAATCCAGATGTATGAAACCATCCATACACAGGAATCCAAGCACATTTCCTTTGTACATACCGATCTACTTGAAATTGAGCACACGTGAGGAAATACCGAACTCCTGCCTTGACATGCCTCAATTTGAATATGCAATTAGATGCAAATAAATATGCAAATCGATAAATGCATGCCCAGCACGCTTGATTCTCCTGTATCCACAATCAAAAATAATGGATTTAATGAAATTTCATGGAATGTGAGTTGGAGGCGCTCCTGGGAGAGGTAGAGGAACGTAAAAACATTTTGTTTGGCACGCTGTCCTCTGGCATTAGCACCGGATACAGGGAATTCAATAGCCTGCTCACTGCCCTAAAAGATTAGTTTACTGTTTCCGCTATTCAGACAGGGATAAGAAGGAGATATTTATTTACCTTTGACTTATTAGACTAACGTTCGCAGTCATCCTCAGAAGTGTCAGCTGATCGCTGTAATCTGGACTGTGTATAGCTCAGTGGTTGTAATGCTTGACTTTAAAGCAGAAGGTTGTAGGTACCAGACCAGAAGCAACCTCTTCTAGGGACCACAATGGAAATAAGTGTGCACACTTTCTTGTGTCATTCCATTGTTTTTTAAATGGGTGTTGTATCTTTTATACAATGTTATTTTAAACGATGAATGAATCAATCAATTTGTGACCAGCCGGGTGGATCAGATGGTTGAAATAAAGGAAAACAGTCACGAAAAGAAGACAAAATGAACCTATTTAGTGGATAGCTACAGTCACCTGTCAGTTGAAAGCAGATCATATTAGACTCGACAAGTACATATTTTATGTCCAAAATGCAAATCTCATCCTTTATAGTTATATACAACTCACATGGATTACACACACTACTAAATGAATGAAGTGCACTGGGGAACGGGTGAGACTGTTGCATTTCAAACTTTATGCATGTGTTTATTGACATAACTACTGTACACACAGACAAAATTGGGGGCTTGGTAGAATGCTGTGAAACTGTAGTTTAATCAGCAAAAAAAGAAAGTCACTCACTCAAATCACTGAATTGTAATGAAGCCTTGAAGACAGGGTGATATTTGGGGCGCACAGGCACGTTCCACGAGGACTGCCCGTGGAAACCTAAACTGGCTGACAAGCCAGTCATCATCCTGAGCCAGAAAACCTTCTGTCTCTAAAATACCCGTTCTCTTCTCACGGCACGATTTGCAGTATCCTCTAATCAGTATCCTCTAATCCACTGCGCCACCGTGGGGCTGCACGGTGGCGCAGTGGTTAGCACTGCGGCAGCACAGTTTACCCTTGGCCGGGGGATTGTGGGGATCGTGGGTTCGATCCCAGCCCCCGACCAACAGTGATCTGTGTGGAGTTTGCATGTTCTCCCCGTGTTGCGTGGGTTTACTCCGGGATTTCTCCGGTTTCCTCCCACATGCCAAAAACATGCATGTTAGGTTAATTGGCTGTTCTAAATTGTCCCTAGATATCTGTTTCCTATAGGCCCTTAGAATAGAGGGTTAGTATTAATGAAAGCGCTTTGAGTGGTCTTTGTGACTAGAAAAGCGCTATATAAGTGCAGGTTAGTTAGTTAGTTAGTAATCCTCTTTTGTTAGAGGCATTTTCTGCACTTCTTTGCACTTGCTTTTATATTAACTCATCTAATTATACACACTTGGATGTTTGTTCATCATGTGTCACTGGTGTGTACAATAATTTTCACGTCATTTTCAGTCTCCCAACATCACCTCTAAGTGTTGCCAATGGACCAATAACAGTAGAAATGTACGTACACCAGCCATGAAGTTGGCATGGGGCTGCACATATTTTCACGGTCATTTCATTCTTGATACATCTGAAATTTTCCATGGAAAAGGACGTATGCCATGTTTTTGTGCATAAGGACCCTTTGTACATGAGGCCCCTGGTCCTTGATCAGTGCTGATCCATCTGCTGACAGCAAGGGTGTGGGTCCAGACTTGAAGGGATTGTAGACGGTTTTCAGGGCGCTGAAGAACTGCTTGAAGTTGTGAGAGTCAGTATATATTTGCATGTCCTCTTTTTTCTTGTCCCACCACTTGTCTTTCATCTCAAACAGTTTTTTCCTGGGTCATGCCTTTCAGGTGTTTGAACCTATCAGCCTTCAAGGTGGAACTGGGGTCATTCTGCCACGCCATGTATGGACTGTTCTTCTCCTGCAGAAGTTGCGTGATCCGTTTGTCATTTTTGTCAAACCAGTCCAGGTGCAAGTACTTCTTTGGGCCAAGGGTGGCTTTTGCGGCGTCCATCACAATGGTCTTGAACTGGTTTCACTTTTCAGTACTGTCCTCGGTGAGTGGGGTTTCTGCCTTCAGTTTCTTGCCAAGTGTTTCCTGGAATCTCCGGTGGTAAAAGGCATGGCACAGTCTAGCTGTGTTGAACACAGCTCTGGTGACTTGCAAATGATTCCGCTGAGTTGGTGTGATATGTAGTTGAAGGACTGAATGCATGGTCAGTCTGACACTCGGCACCTCGCATAGCACGTGTGGTGCGAACATCACAAAGGTCATTCCGCCTGACTATGATGTAGTCTATCAGATGCCACTGCTTAGACCTTGAATACATCCAGGTGGTTTTGAACTTGTCCGCTTGATGGAAGAAAGTGTTGGCAATGCATAGCCTGTGTTCAGCACATTTGCTCATTAGCAGCAAGTCATTGCTATTCTGCTTCCCAACTCCATGTGGGATGAGAATGCCCTTCCAGTTGTTCTGGTCTTTCCCAACTCTGGCGTTAAAGTTGCCAAAGATAAGTAACTTATCATCGGTTGGTGTGGAGGTAGTGAGCTGGTCAAGTTCCTCATAGAACTGTTCTTTAGCTTTGTCAGTGCTGGTGAGTGTGGGAGCATAGGCATTTATGATGGTGACATGGCAGGATCTGTTGAGTGGGAAGCGTAGCTTCATAAGTCACTCGTTTATTGCGACAGGTAGGCTAGGGATTCAAGCCTAGGGTTCCAAGGTTGTCATAGCCAGGAGCGGCACTGGGGTTAAGCTCCCAGTGCTCATAAAATGCTCCTTATGGCGTGCGTCTCGAAAAGCCTCTGACAACTAAGTCCAACTCCTAGCCTGCCCGTGTGGTTTAGTCTCTAAGCCCGGCGGAACTGCTTTTACTAATAGGAGAAGGGGCGAGGGCGGATCTCTGGCGCCTTAAAACCAGATGCTTTGAGTAGATGGTGGCTCGTCAACCTGGGAAGGTAGCCCATCTAGGGGAAGGTAAACCCTGATTTCAAACCTCTACTGCCTTGCGGCATACCCGGTCACGGGAAAGGCTTCGGGAGTCAACCCTGAGGAAAAATCCGGAGTCGGAGCCCCTAAGGCAGTTCTATGTTGTGCTCAACATCGTTCTGGCAGCTCCTGCGACGGCGCTGGTGCCAAACTGTAGCAGCCCTGCTGTTCCTTTGGATTTATCAGTGACGTGGAGAGGGGGGACATGCTGCATGGGCAACATCTTGTCCTCCATATCTTCCTGCCCAGGCTTGAATCCTACCAACGCCCAACGCTGGAAGGTAGAACACCGGATCACTGGAGAGGACACTCCAGCTTCGCCTTTGGCGTAGACAAAACACGGGGAATGACAGTTACCGGTTATAAGCCACTGCTCAATTGGCGTAGAGCGTGGCGCCAGGGGTTGTTCCCGACGGTGGGAGGGATCATCAGATCTCACTGGACAGCTACCGCCCGCCTCAAGCTGGGCAGCCCCCAGCCAATAAGGTGTTGTCCCGCCACAGCTTGCTTTCCTCATTGGGTGCATGGGGATAAGGAGAAATCCAAACAGCAGGCTGAGAACCTTCGCACCAGGCAAGACAATAAAACAAAAGAGACCAACTCTAAAACTGGGAACTTGGAACGTCCGCACTATGATGACAGGACTCGCTGCTAACCTCAAGGACATCAACGACACCAGGAAGACTGCCATCATCAATAATGAGCTGAAGAGACTGGGAGTGGATATCGCCACTCTCCAGGAAACACGGTTAGCTGATGCAGGCACACTGAGAGAGAAGGACTACACGTTCTACTGGCAGGGAAAGGGCAGTGACGAACACAGGGAACACGGAGTGGGCTTCGCAGTGAAGAACACTTTGCTGAAGATGGTGGAACCGGGCAGCACTGGCTCTGCATGACTCCTCACCCTCCGCCTGAACACCACTGAAGGCCCAGTCACCCTCGTCAGTGTGTATGCCCCAACACAGACAGCCACACCAGAGGCAAAAGACGAGTTCTACGAGAATCTCGCAACAACTGTCAGGATCATCCCCAACTCTGAACAACTCATTCTCCTTGGAGACTTCAATGCCAGAGTGGGTGCTGACCACGACTCCTGGCCCTCCTGTCTTGGACCTTTTGGCGTGGGCAGAATGAACGACAACGGACAGCGGCTGCTCGAGTTCTGCACATATCACGATCTGTGCATCACAAACTCGTTCTTCAAGACCAAGCCCCAACACAAGGTTTCCTGGCAACATCCGCGCTCAAAGCACTGGCACCAGCTAGACTTGATCCTGACCAGGCGCACCTCACTGAAGAACGTGCTAATCACCCGTTCGTTCCAGAGTGCAGATTGCGACACAGACCATTCATTGGTGTGTTGCAAGGTCAAGCTGCAGCTGAAGAAATTCCATCGTGCTAGACAACCTGGAAAGGCATGGATTGACACCAGCAAGATGGCCCAACCAGAACTTGTTGAGCAGTTTGCCTCCACCTTTGAGAAGGAACTTGGTGTACCACAAGGAGGAGAATCTGCAAAGCAGAAGTGGGAAGAGCTGCGAAACACCATCTACCGCACAGCCTTGGCTACCTTTGGGAGGCAGACCTCGAAGTCACAGGACTGGTTTGATGCCAAGTTGACCGAGATGACCCCCGTCATTGAAGCCAAGCGCTCAGCACTTGCTGAGTACAAGAAGTACCCAAACGAGAAGAATCTCCAGATTCTCAGGGCTGCGAGAAGCAAAGTTCAGCAGACTGCTCGGCGCTGTGCCAACGAGTACTGGACTCAGCTCAGCCAAGACATTCAAACCGCTGCCATAACAGGGAACATCCGTGGTATGTACGATGGCATCAAGAAAGAACGTGGTCTGGCTCAGAGCAAGAAGGCCCCCCTCAAATCTTCCACTGGGGAGATGATCACAGAGAAGAACAAGCAGATGGAGAGATGGGTGGAACACTACTCCGACCTCTACTCTAGACAGAACACCGTGACACCATCAGCCCTTGATGCCATCGACTGCCTGCCATCCATGGACGAACTTGACGCCGAGCCAACCATCGACGAACTCAGTAAGGCCATTGATAGCTTGGCCGCTGGCAAGGCACCCGGCAACGACGGCATACCCCCTGACCTGATCAAGCACTGCAAGACCGCCCTACTGCTGCCATTGCATGACGTTCTCTGCCAGTGCTGGAAGGAAGGTGCCATACCACAGGACATGAGGGACGCCAAGATCATCACCCTCTACAAAAACAAAGGGGAGAGAAGCGACTGCAACAACTACAGGGGCATTTCCCTCCTCAGCGTTGTTGGCAAAGTCTACGCACGATTTGTTCTCGTTGGTCTACAGAAGCTTGCCGAACGTGTCTACCCCGAGTCTCAGTGTGGCTTCCGCGCTGAGCGATCGACGGTAGACATGATATTCTCCATCCGCCAACTCCAGGAGAAATGCAGAGAACAGAACATGCCTCTGTACGTCGCCTTCATCGACCTCACCAAAGCGTTCGATCTGGTCAGCAGAGAGGGCCTTTTCAAGATCCTGCCAAAGATAGGATGCCCACCAAAGTTGCAAAGCCTCATCGAATCGTTTCACACCAACATGCAGGGGATAGTGCAGCACGATGGCAACGTCTCAGAGCCATTCAACATACGCAGCGGAGTGAAACAGGGCTGTGTACTTGCGCCAACCCTCTTTGGGATTTTCTTTGCTATGCTCCTGAGGCATGCCTTCAGCACAGCAACAGAGGGAATTTACCTGCACACAAGATCTGATGGCAGGCTTTTCAACCTCGCCCGCCTGAAAGCCAGAACCAAAGTACGCGAGGCTCTAATCAGAGACATGCTGTTCGCAGACGACGCTGCAGTCGCAACCCACACACAGCAGGAGCTCCAGACCCTGATGGACCGCTTCTCCCAGGCATGCAAGGACTTCGGGCTTACCATCAGCCTGAAGAAGACTAACGTCTTGGCGCAAGGCACGGAAGCACCACCAACCATCACCATTGACGACTACAAGCTGGAGGTCGTGAATCAGTTCACGTACCTGGGGTCCACGATCAGCAATAACCTCTCCCTTGATACAGAGATCAACAAGAGGATTGGAAAATCAGCCTTCACACTCGCTCGCCTCACCACACGAGTGTGGGAGAATCCCAAACTCTCTGTCAAGACGAAGATGGCAGTGTACAACGCCTGCGTCATCAGCACACTGCTCTATGGGAGTGAGACATGGACAACATACGCCCGGCAGGAAAAGAGACTGAACTCCTTCCACTTGCGCTGCATTCGCCACATCCTGGACATATCCTGGCAGGACAAAGTGCCCAACACAGAAGTTCTGTCCCGCGCCGGCCTTCCCTCCATGTTCACTCTACTCAGGCAGCGCAGGCTCCGCTGGCTCGGCCACGTTCACCGTATGGAGGATGGCAGAATCCCCAAAGACGTCCTCTATGGAGAACTGGCAACTGGCAGGAGAGACGTTGGCCGCCCACAGCTGCGCTTTAGAGACGTCTGCAAGAGAGACATGAAGGCCCTGGATATCAACACAGAGCGCTGGGAGGACCTTGCAACGGACCGCTCCAAATGGAGAGGCACCCTGACCAGACAGCTCAAGGCGGGTGAAGAGAGACTGACTGCTGCAGCAGATGAAAAAAGGGCCCGCAGGAAGAACCGCCACAGACCCAGCAGCACGGAGACCACCCACAAGTGTGACCTGTGTGACAGGGACTGCCATTCGCGCATCGGCCTGTTCAGCCACAGGCGGTGCTGTTCCAGCAGAGTAGACGTTTAGGATTCTCTTCCATGGTCATCATAGACCGACGGAGGCCGACGACCCAAGGCTAGGGATGGATTTCATCAGACTGGTTCTTATGGCAAGCCCTACTCCATGTCATTGGTCTCTGCCTTTCCTCACCAAAAGAAGGTGCAACCTCCTCCTGCTTCCTTCAGCATCTCCCCGCCTGACAGTCTGGTTTCGCTCAATGCAGTGATGTCAATCCGGTACCTTGCAAGCTCTTTAGCAACAACAGTTGTTCTTTGCTCAAGCCTTGCAGTGTTGTCTCTGTCCATGAGAGTTCCATGAGAGACATTCCATGCTCCTACTAGGAGACTTTTTCCTTTTTCAAGGATTCAAGGATTCAAGGATTCAAACGCTTTATTATCATATGCACAGTTAAGAAATGCAACATTTCCTGAGCAATGAAATTCTTCCTTTTCTGTCCGCAATGAATGCCAAGGTAATAAATACACATCAATACTAATACTAACTAGAAAAGCACTCGGAGAGCGCAGACCTCCGCCAAGCGGCACAGTTCCCCCCATACAGTGTTTGTGTGTACGTTTTCAGATTCCCTGAGCATGAAAAGATATGACTAGTAATTGGATTCACAATGATTATTTGTTTATTTGACATGGACAGTGCAATAAACAGACAATTAATGAATGACAATCAATGTGATAGTGATAGGATTAGTGGTTCAGTAGTGTAAAACGGGGCTATAAGGGACGGCGGGTTGATAAGGGACACTTTTCTGGGAAATGTTTTAAATGTAATTCTGCTTTTTTTATTTTGAGCAGGACGCTGAGTTGTGTTGTTATTGTCAAATATCCATGAATCCTTCATCAAATCTAGGCGGAAGCAAAATTAAAAAAGCAGAATTACATTTAGAAAAGTGTCCCATATTACCCCGCCGTCCCTTATAGCCCCGTTTTACGGTTATAAAAGCATTGCCTCCTTGGCGGAGGTAATAAACTGAAGTGTTGGTGTGTCCATCTCCTCCACTGACGGATGCAGATTGCTTAGACAGGTTGCCGTGGGTTTTATATTATATTGGGGTTGCGCTCCGCGGCAAAACAGAATGTAGAATTTTCCCCGGCAGAGAGGTCGTTTTTACGCAGCGCCTATAGCTGGGCGGGGAATTTGTGGCAAATAATCGGGCGGCGGACAGGTGGCCGTGTCAGGTTTTGCAGCGTGGCGCAAAAACACGCACGCTGGCGGGGCCAGGCCAGCAGTGTTTTCCGCGTGCTTTTGTGCCTAAAACGTTGAAGAACGCGGAGTTTGTGTTGGTCAGACACGACAACCAGCGCAATGTGCGCAGCGCCTATGGCTGGCGGTCCCAGGCCACCAGTGTTTTCCGCATGCTTTTGTGGCTAAAACGTTGAAGAAGGCGGAGTTTGTGTTGGTCAGACACGACGCCCAGCGCCGTCCATTGCGCCTGCGCACATGTTGGAAATGGCCATATGTCACAGTGTGGAAAAATGCTTTAAAAAATTCCTGTATGCAGACGGTGATGCGGATCATCCCCAAAATTTAATCAGTTCTTCCTTGTACCATTTCCAACAACGCCTGAAAGTTTCATGGAAATCCGTCCAAGACTTTTTGAGTTATCTTGCTAACCAACAGACAGACAGACAGACAGACAAACAGACAAACACACAAACCCTGGCAAAAACATAACCTCCTCCTGGCCTTTTCGGCCTGGCGGAGGTAATAAAGGTAATAAACACACCTTAATACTAATACTACTAAATACTACTAAATACACATTAAAAGCAATTAGGACAGTTAAAGCAGTTAAGACTAGAGGAAACAAGAAGAATGAAAATTCACTGGGTGATTATAACATGTCCCTGAGTAAAATAAGAATTCACTGAGCGAGTATGACTTGTCTCTGATAATACCCAATAGACTGTACAATACTTTTTGGCATTTTGTAGGTTTTGTAGGTCGACCACTTGAGGGATAATCCGCCAGCCGCAGTAAGCTAGTCAGATGTCAAGGGGCAAGCAATGTTTGGGGTACCTTTTCTAACCCCTTTCCTCATGTGAGGGTGGACAATGCTATCCTGAAGAGGCTGCCCAGTTGCCCTGGATGCTGCTGGACATCTCAGTTGCTCCCAGGGTCAAAGACAAGCAACCACCTGTCCAAGGGTCGCTTATGTGCAGGTTCATGACTACGACTGCCATTGATGATCTTCACCTGTCACTTCGCAACTTGCCCATCGTTGTAGGTCTTGGGAAGATAGGCTGCGCCATAAACCTGTGCAGGAAGGTTTTTACCATGGTAGAGCCATTGCACGGGGGCAGTCCCACTCTCTCGGCCTTGGAAATTATGGTCCAGTGGTACGGAGAGTCGACACGACTGGAGACTTCCTCTGCTGCAGTGCATGGCCACAATATCTTATGTGCTCTGTCATGTCCTACGCATTCCACAATGCTGTGCTGCACTGCCTTCCCAACCACTGAATCACGGAGATGTCTTCTGCCTGGTCTGCCGAAGCAGTCTTCGCATGCAGGATGAGCAAGTCCCTAACTCAACGAGGGTTTCAGACTCGTCGGCTACCCTCAACCTGGTTAAGCCCACCTGCCAAAGCGGCTTACCAGGGTGTGGTTGCTGCGCATGCTACAACTACTTGGAACCACAGGTGAGAGTTGAGTGTCAGGTGGGGACCAAAGGTGGACGAACTACCCCCAAAACAGCACGACAAGTCTCTATCCAGAGGTACTACCCCTCCCTGGACACCCTATACACTGGTTGCTATTCTCTGACCTAAACTCTGATATTTCAAATAATCAAATAGTTCTGTTCACTGACTGAACTGCGTTTGGCAAAAGAAAACAATGTTAAAAAAAAAAACTTTCAATAGCACCTACTTTTTTTAATGTTCTTGATGTGCAGAATCACCAGTGTCCTTGAGAAAGACACTGTGAGATTCAGATTGCGGTGTCAGCTAAACTGCTAAAATGTAAAAGTACAATCATACAATCATACTGTACCTCTAATGGCTCTCTGGGGGCCAGTTAAAACTGATGGAAAAATCGGAAGTGTTCACTAAGAAAGACATTTTTCATTGCCATAAATCATTGGAAAATACTTTGACCTCCACTGTGAGAGGAGGAGGAGGAGATGGACGAGAAGGAGGAGAGGGGGGAGGCTCTTTCAGTGTTAGTTATTTAATGGGAAAAGTTCCGGAAATAAAGTGAAGCTGTAATGAAAATTAAAAGATAACAAAAATGTACAATTGGAGAAAAAATAACAAGCAAAGAAAAATGGGGAGGGGGAGCAGAAAAAAAAATTCTTAAAAGACAAACAAACATTGACCCCAGTTAATGGGAATAAACCGATAATAGCAATAATCAGTTTTGTCATGTTTACATGCACTGAATAAATGGATCATTGGATAAAATATCCAATAAATATATGTAAAATATCAAACCACTCCTCCTAAAAAAAAATGCACAGAATTCGAATAATTTTTTCTCTCCAAGAAGCTGTTTTAACGCTTTCAGGTTTGCTTCAGAACTTCTTAAACATGACGGTGCTCTTTTATTGCCCAGCCTAGCTGTCTGTCATGTAGGTGGATGTGGATTATATTATTTTCTTTAAATTTCAGTTGCCCTAACAGACATCCATGTTTCCACCTTCACTAATCCACAGGTGATAAGATATCTCACATCATTCTGGCTTATTTTGTTATATCTTCACCATGATGCTACATCAAACTGTTAGCATTAGCTTGGCTAAGTGGTCGGACTTGGTCATTCTAACGGCAATACGGTTCACCTAAACTGGGAGTTGCTGTCCAGCACGCTGCCTGGTATTAACTTACAGTAACTGTCGATCCAGCTGGTTTTGTTCATTATTTTCTATAAATTCTAGTCGCACGCCCCCACTGGAATCCTTGTTCATCTAACAACACTTCACCATATACTTTGTTCTTAGATGTCATTTTAGCTGAGTTAAAGTTTTATTTTCTCTAACTGTGATCCAAGGCGACTAGCTGAAGCTAGCAGTTTAGCCGCTCATTCACCAATGTTTCCATGCTTACTGTACTCATTTACCCTATCGACCACTGAAACCACACGCCCCTGTCCACCAGTAATGCATTATTTTATTTATTCTTTTAGACAAATTTACATTAGTTGGCTCAGGCTTGATGGAAGCTAGAAGCTAACCAGTTAACATTCGCAATAGTGACATAAGAGGGAGGGCACAGTTAACCCCTTGACGCCTGTTGTCGCGAATTCGCATCAAACCACTTCCGCTCCAAATGCAACCAAAATACCGTCTGTATTCCTCCACTTCTGGTTGGAGCACTTCCAACACATACCTAGGAACCTTTTGCAAGCATTAGTTTCTCGTAGGAACGGTCAGAGATGGAGCACCATCCATTTCTTGATTGCTAGGGTTAGGGTTAGGGTTAGGGTTAGGGTTAGGGTTAGGGTTATAGTTTGGCAGTCATGAGAGTTGAAAATACTGAAAATAACTTTGTTGCATAAATAAAAGAGACTTCATACTTGAGATGGGAACAGGTGCTTTTTTACCTGTTTTTTACCATAGATGCCTGTTGTCGCTAATTTACATCATACCTAAAATTATATCTATTTTATGTGCTATAGTCAAATTAACTTTCTCAACTTAATTTAGCATCTCCTTGAAAGCAAAAACACAAGTGAATTTTTTTTTTTCATAATTGGAAATAAATTCAGGCTTTAAGGGGTTAAATGTTGTCTTTGATATTTCAATTAACCACTTGCACTCCGGGCAATTTTCCTAAAAATGCCAAAAAATAACGTGCCCAAAGTAAATCGAAAGCTGTTATTCAACCCTTTGCAGCATCTTCATGGGGTTGGTCTCATTTAAAAGAAAACACTTTGAATTTTTTGGCAAAAAAAAACCATAATCTCTCTACGTGCTCCGGCCACTGAGTTACAGTCATCTAAACATACTGAACTTGAAGAAAAAAAAATTGGACACAGTGTTTTTTTGGATACAAATGCTTGTAAATAACACACAGCTGTCCGATCCGGCTGGAAAATGCAACAGAAATGTAGAACTAAGTGTTATCCAGCTGAGATCCAAATTTGGTAACAATACCACAAAAAAATGAATATTTTACACAGCTTTGTTCTCAGGCTGTTCCCAGGCGTTTTGGAACTGTGCCAAATTGTGCCAAATGGCACAGTTTGGAAAAACATCTGTAACTTTTGAATAATTCAATGTAGAATCTTCATTTTAGGCTCTAATGAAAGGTCACACTCAGGGCTGTGTCTGTGTGTGTGTGTGTGGGCGGGGGGTCGTTCCCCCCCCCCGCTACCAAGGACCGACTTCGGCCCTCGCTACAGACGGATTACACTCCTTGCATGTTTTCACAGCGGCTCCACCCCCCCCCCGCTACTGTGTGTGTGTGGGGGGCGGGGGGGGCGTTCACGGTCCGTTCACGGTTCCCCCCCCCCCCTCGCTACAGAAGAGGGCCATCGCTACATGATGGAATAGACTGATATGCTTCCCCCCGCAGACCGGGGGGCATTCGGACCGTGAACACCCCCCCCCGCTCCTCTTCTGCAGCGGGGGGGGGGGGGGCGTTCACGGTCCGAACACGGCAAATGAACCGTTTATCGCGGCGCACGCACTTCGTAATTCGTGCGCAGTACAGTTGTAATTTACCGATCGGTCAAAAGTCATTTTTGGATTACAGTTTTCAGGGATAAATAATAATTTAGCTTATAACACCTTACCTCTTCAAAGCAGCAGAGTCGTGGCGAACATCTCTTCCCCCAACGCGACGCTGCTCCGCTCGTGGATCCCGATCAACATAATTCCATTATTGCCGTTTTGGCGAATGATTTACGACTTTTGTCGTCGGCCTCCGTCTATTCTGCTGGAATGAGTGCAGGTCCCACTTGTGGGTGTTCTCCATGCTGCTGGGTGAGCCTGGGTCTGTAGTAGATTCATCCAGAGTCCTTCTGCAGCAGTAAATATCGTTTCACCCAGCCTGAATTTCTGTGCTTCAATTGGCTCCTGCGTTCACAGTAGGCGGGTCCTCCTTCCTAGATTTTCATTCATTGGCTCCTCAAGGTTTCAGAAACCCAATTCAAGGCTCTTATTAGTTGAATGAGAGGTCAATCAGATGAACTAATCTGTTTGCGGCTGTGTTTGCAGATTTTTTTTTCAGTGGTGCTTGGAGGGCACACCACCTACACCATCACCATCAATATCCTTATCATGCGTCATGCGCACGAGGGCGCACGAGCGCGCTCTCGTGCACCCTCGTGCGTCATAGGACGCAGAGACTTGCCCGCCCGCGGAACAATGGAGCGCAAGTGGTTAAATACCAATTAAATAATTAACTCAATTCGAGTCAACTTTATTTATTTATGTGGGGCACAATAACAGTTGTCTCATAGCACTTTCAAATGTAGGGCAGATCCCACAATTGCAGAAAGACTCCAACAATCAGGCGATCCCCTATAAGCAAGCACTTGGTGAAAGTGGAGAGGCAAAACTCCCTTTAGCAGGAAGAAACCTCCAGCAGAACCAGGCTGTGGGAGGGGTCACAGAAATTACAGAAAATTTGATCAAAATATGTCACAAACATTTCATTAATCCCTGTGTGAGCTGTTAAAATGTGGAAAAAGTGCAATGACCCCTTTAAAATGCAATCCTATCTTTTTTGGATTCTTGATGCATAACCTTAAAAATATCTGAAATAACAATGACAAAATGTATACGATGCATTTGCATTCAAAGCTTGTCTAGAACTTTATATATATTCCTACACTAAGCGTAATGCTGATATGCTCAATGATTTTTGATTTAGCTGGAAAAGCAGACAGACTCTTGGCAATCCTGTGTAGAAATGAATTTGTAGCATTCCTGTGTAGTAGTGGTTCAGTGCTTGTATCTCCATGTACTCGTGAGCACCGGCCATCTATAAAAACCTCCGCACCTAAATGTTTTTACACAACACCTCCAACAACTCTGACGCCTCCAATGCCTCAATGCCAGGGTGAGCACCAAAGTTCGTCTCTGGGTCTACCAATTCAGACAAGCTAAAAAGGAAGCCAGGAAGAAAAAAAAAAAACTATACAAGAAACCTGAAAAAAATAAGATATGAGAACAAAAACTCTGTTATCTGGCATTCCTCCTGCTGCCAGCATGGTATCTGGCGGGATAATGGTGTCACTAACTCTGATTCTCAATCTATTGATGAGTCCAGCTCACCTCATACAACTTCTTTTTCTTCTCCTTTCTTTAATGCAGGACAGAAATAGCAGCCTACATTTCTCATCAGATCCTCTGGCTGCAGAAAGCAATTAATATGTGCCCACTGGAAGGGTGTGAGTGTGTTCGCGTTTCCATGCATGGATGTGTATCTTTCATGAAAACACCATCAGAAGGCAAAAGGAGCCAGCATAGCAACCAATTAGGGCATCAAGGCTAAAAAAGAACATTATGCTGAGTGCTGAGTTTATGCATTTTGATCTTAACTTTAATTTTAGATATTGAGAAAAAAAAAAGGAGGAACTTATTTTTATGCCTTCCTTTCTTTTATTTCATCCATTGTTATTTAAAATGTTCTCTGTGTAACCATGAAGAGCTCTGGCAAATGTGAACAATAAGGGAACCTCTGCCCATTCTGTTCAATAATTTCTGGAGGTCAGATTCAAATCTGTTGTGCATGAATCACTGACAGACCACTCACTGGCCTGAAGTGTTGATAAAAGCAACAGTTCTCCAGAGTTACAGTGCTTTTTTTTTTATTTATATCTGTATTTCTAATTGAATTTTAAGGAAAATTCACTTTCATCAACAGCTGAAATATTTTCTTTTATGTTCTTCTTCTTCTCTATCCCCTTCACCCCCCAGCCAGTCACAGCAGATGTCTGCCCCCTGTTTGATTCTCCTGGAGGTTTCTTCCTGTCAAAAGGGAGTTTTTCCTCTCCACCATCGCCAAGTGCTGCTCACCCTGATCACCTGATTGTTGGGGTCTTTTTCTGAAGCTGTGGGGTCTGTCCTACAGTTAAACGTGCAATGAGATGACTGTTTTTGTGAATTGGTACTAAACATGTAAAGATGAATTGAATAATCCTATGGCTTTTATACCTTGTTTTAAAGGTTTTCTTTGGGTTTCTCCCATTTGGGCAGCTTGGTGGCACAGTGGTTAGCACTGTGGCAGCACAGTAAGAAGGTTGTGGGTTTGATCCCGCCCCCAGACCATTGGTGACTCTTCTGTGTGAAGTTTGCATGTTCTCCACGTTTCTGTGTGGGTTTACCCTGGGTGCTCCAGTTTCCTTCCACAGGCCAAAAGCATGCACAGGTTAGGTTAATTGGAGACTCTAAAGTAGCCCTAGGTGTGAATGTGTGTGTGAATAGCGAAGGGATTGGCGCCACACTGTGGCTGCCTCATCCATCCAGGTGGATGCCCTGAATTTCCCTCTGGGATTAATAAAGTATACAAAATTAAAATAAATAAATAAAACGCACAGTAACTGTAATGTTCATAGTCCTTTACTTTAGTCTATTAGTTCTTTGAACCCCTTGCATGTACGTACGTTTTACCACACATGTAATTGTTTTGGTTATATGATTTGAGGGTGGCTTATTAAAGATTTACCCTGACCCACATCTGGTTATTGTAGGAGGCTAAAATTGTAGATGTATAATAATCCATATTTCTGTAGGTCACGTGCAGCTCTGAACTCCTGAGAGTTTCTTTTTTACAGGTTCTAAGGTGGAGTAAGGTGTGATAATGGAACCAATTGAATACAGAGCAGTCATCGGGTTCCTATACTGGAGAGGTCGCACACTACAGGAGATGTTCCATGAGATGAAAGAGACTTATGGAGAGGATGCCCCAGCGTATGACGTAGTCAAGCACTGGCATCAACAGTTCAAGTATGGTCATACATCGGGCAAATGGCACTCAGTTCCGGGCAACCACAGTGTGCTACTGATGGAGACACCATCTGGCAAAGGGAGACCACCATTTTGGAGGATAGCAGCATGACCATCAAGATGTCAAAATACTGTAAGTGTGGGAGCTGTGGAAAAAAATCATCCATGACCATTTGCACATGCAGACAACGTCTGCATGATGGATTCCCTGGTTGCTCACACATTTCCAGAAGCAGGAATGAGTCACATGCTCCCAGGAACATGTCCGACCCTCAGCAGGCAAGGTCATGCTCACGGTCTTTTGGGAGCAATATGGAATACTGATGATGGATTTCCTGGCTAAGTGTACCACAATTACTAGGACTGACTATGCTTCACTGATGTAGATCTTGCAGAAACCCCTCAAACCTGATAGGTGTGGCATGCTGACCAAAGTTGTCCACCTCCTGCAAGACAAAGCCCCACTTTCACAAATCACATGTTGCTCAGATGGAAGCACAGTCCCGTGGCAATGGAATCCTTCCTCACCCCCCTTACTCTCCTGACCTCACCTCATCTCACTTCCACCTCTTTCCAACTGTGAAGCCATTTTTGAAGGGCAAGCACGTCCAAGATGATGAAACACTGATTTCTGAGGTCAAGTTGTGGCTTCTGACTCAACCAACAGACTTCTAAAGATAAGGTCTCCACAGCTGCATAAAGCGATGGAGAAGTGTGTGACCCTTGGTGGTACCTATGTAGAGAAAAACTAATAACTGTGCCAAGTTTGGTCCCTCTCAATCCGTGAGAAATGAGTCAGGGGAAATCTTTAATGAGCAGCTCTCATATATAACCCTTTTCTACAATTTTTATTGTAGAAAACCATTAATTGTTGTATCTGTTTTTTAACTGTTTGAATTAATTGCAATAATTAATTCTTTATGAGGTTAGAATTAGTTATCTGTTGAGCTATTGGTAGATCTGTGTTCTTATCCTAACCTATGGCTACTAACAACTATACAACAGTTACTTCCAGCCAGGCAATTTGTCATTACTGTTGGAGTCGTGGGGAATGTCAATGACCAGGTCAAGGCTTTTATAGCTAGTACTCATTTGTGCATGGAGATGAAATACCAAACTTGCAGGAATTCTGCAAGCAAACGTACATATGGAATTATTTGACAGGTCAGAGGATGGATGTAATAAACATATATAGAAAATGTTCAGCATTTCCCACCAACTTTAAATAATCAAAGGCATCTTGGTGCTCATCCCACACACATAACACTGACACTCTTCTCATACAAAGAACTGTTGTATCTTTAAATCAATATATCGCACATGTTACACATATACTGTAGTACACTCCTGATTTGATCCTGAATTTCCACTCATGGTTCAGGGCTGTCCCAGGTGAGCTTTGCTATCACCTCTGATTTTACCATATCTTCAACTGGTCCAAGAGACACTTCTCATATCAGTGTTGCCTGGTCTGAAGCGGTGACAACCAAAACAAAAACTGACCTTATTGCCTCTCTGTTGCTGTAAGCTCTGCAGGAACAGCTCATTTCCACACTGGTGACATCAGCTGTCCAAATATTTGGTGAAAGACTAAAGAAGACTCAACCTATTTCCTCACCAAACGCATTCAGTCAGGCTCTGTGGAATATGACCATGAATGTCAAGCTCCATCCCAGACTAACAAGCTAACCACAGCTCATCACGAAAGCCAACCTCCCCCAACTCCCCACACCATTATCCAGCCTGACTGTCAAAGCTGGCTCAGAGCTATAAAATGAAAGTCTACAAACGTTTCAACCAGAAGCTTAAAAACCACTGAAATTGTTCTCATTGCTTCAGTTTGTGACAACCTGCATTACGCTAGAAGACTTTTAGACAGCTGACATGGAAGGATGATAAACCTGTTGCATCCAGCGTGTGTAGGCAGAATGAATGAAAGAACAGAAAGCACAAGAAGGTGGGAGGCTTTTTCACTTGAGGAACAGCAGCCTTTTAGCCACTAGCTGTCCTCTGCCTGCAATGAATTCTTGTCTATTTTCTGACACTGTGGGTGTATATGCAGGACCCTACGCTCAATTCTTGGCAAATTCCTCTCTCTGTATTTACTGAAAGACTCAGCTAAACACTGGATGAAGAAAGAAGGGAGCCCAGCTCAAAACCTGATGTTCATTGCTAGAAGTTTTCAGCAATTTGATGTTTTAATGAGTGACCAAAGTCCCTACTGTCTCATTTCATTCTGGTTTTCACAAGGTAATTGATGTGTTATCATGGGGTAATGGCTTGTTATCTTATAATAATGGGATAAATCAATGTATTATCATGGGATAACAACCCTTGCTGATGTGTGATTATAAGATAACAAAGTCTGTTTTAACATAGTTGTCTGCATTAAATACAGGAAACAGAAGACAAAAGCCCAAAGACCTCCAGCTGGCCCGCTGCATCCATGGAGAGCAAGCTTCTGCTGCAGATCTATCAACCATAACGGCTCGTTTAAGAAGGCCCACATCTGGTAGAAGACATGACTCCTCACCAAAAGTAGCATAAATAAGATGCTGTTGCAACTTTGAGAAATACAGAGCATGCACGTGTAAAGTTTGAGTGAGAGACGTTCCTAAACCTTTCCCTAATTCTAACCATGAGTGGAGAGTCACAGTAGCCGCACAAACAAAACGGATGCAGGCTGTGGACTGCAGTCATGTACACAGCAGTGTTCAAAGTTGTCTGCAGGCAAAAACTGTCTGTCACACAGCCGCCTTTTATGCACATGCATTAAATAGAATTTACAGTGATGTAGACATCTATGTCCATAATAGGGGTGGGGGAAATAATAATTTTTCTGATGCATCACGATGCGGATGTGAATGATTCTGCATTGATGCACAAATGTCAAGGATTTGATTCTTAAATATTAGTTAAGAGCGTAAATAATTTTGATGGACTGAAAAAAGCAGACTTGGAAATGTGGATTCTGTACCATCTGGACAGTTTCCAGTGCTACACAAATCAGAGACAGGCGACCATGGTGATGGCAGAGCGGAACTTGGCAGCATGGAGCCAAAAGGGAAAAAACACCTGAACAAGACCAACACTGCACACAAGCCCCACCAAACCAACCCAAAGGAAAATATCCTGGAAAAATGCAAAACCAAATGCCTGTCGGCAAGAGTAACACCAAGCAAGCGAAGCCAAAGCCTCCACCCAACCCAGAACGGTTGCCCGCAGTCTGCCACAGAGAACCAAGGACCCAACTCCATGCTACACACTGGACCAGAGCCTAGGCACAAGCCCCACCACTATTTAACTGAAGGACTTGTTGCATATACGTAACTGGAGAATGTTAGAAGGCATTTATTTGTTCAAATTCAGGGTACTGTGAAGACTTTGTTACAACAAATACAGTATCTCACAAAAGTGAGTACACCCCTCACATTTTTGTAAATATTTTATTATATCTTTTCATGGGACAACACTGAAGATATGACACTTTGATATAATGTAAAGTAGTCAGTGTACAGCTTGTATAACAGTGTAAATTTGCTGTCCCCTAAAAATAACTTAGCACACAGCCATTAATGTCTAAACCGCTGGCAACAAAAGTGAATACACCCCTAAGTGAAAATGTCCAAATTGTACCCAATTAGCCATTGTCCCTCTTTAGTGTCATGTGACTCATTAGTGTTACAAGGTCTCAGGTGTGCATGGGGGCAGGTGTGTTAAATTTGGTGTTCTCGCTCTCACACTGTCTCATACTGGTCACTGGAAGTTCAACATGGCACATCGTGGCAAAGAACTCTCTGAGGATCTGAAAAAAAATAAGTTTTGCTCTACATAAAGATGGCCTAGGCTATAAGAAGATTGCCAACACCCTGAAACTGAGCTGCAGCATGGTGGCCAAGACCATACAGAAGTTTAACAGGACAGGTTCCACTCAGAACAGGCCTTGCCATGGTCGACCAAAGAAGTTGAGTGCACATGCTCAGTGTCATATCCAGAGGTTGTCTTTTGAAAATAGACATATGAGTGCTGCCAGCATTGCTGCAGAAGTTGAGGGGGTTGGGGGTCAGCTTGTCAGTGCTCAGACTATACGCCACATACTACATCAAATTGGTCTGCATGGCGGTCGTCCAAGAAGGAAGCCCCTTTTACAGATGATGCACAAGAAAGCCCGTAAACAGTTCGCTGAAGACAATCAGACTAAGGACATGGATTACTGGAACCATGTCTTGTGGTCTGATGAGACCAAGATAAACTTATCTGATTCAAATGGTGTCAAGCGTGTGTAGTGGCAACCAAGTGAGAAGTACAAAGGCAAGTGTGTCTTGCCTACAGTCATGCATGGTGGTGGGGATGTCATGGTTTGGGGCTGCTTGAGTGTTGCCAGCACTGGTGAGCTACAGTTCACTGAGGGAACCATGAATGCCTACATGTACTGTGAAATACTGAAGCAGAGCATGATCCCCTCCCTTCAGAAACTGGGCCGCAGGGCAGTATTCCAACATGATAACGACCCCAAACACACCTCCAAGATGACCACTGCCTTGCTAAAGAAACTGAGGGCAAAGGCGATGGACTGACCAAGCATGTCTCCAGACCTAAACCCTATTGAGCATCTGTGGGGCATCCTCAAATGGAAAGTGGAGGAGCGCAAGGTCTCTAACACCATGATGTCATCATGGAGGAGTGGAAGAGGATTCTAGTGGCAACCTATGACGCTCTAGTGAACTCCATGCCCAAGAGAGTTAAGTCAGTGCTGGAAAATAATGGTGGTCACACAAAATATTGACACTTTGGGCACAATTTGAACATTGTCACTAGGGGTGTACTCACTTTTGTTGCCAACGGTTTAGACATTAATGGCTGTGTGTTGAGTTATTTTAAGGGGACAGCAAATTTACAGTTATACAAACTGTACACTGACTACTTTACATTGTATCAAAGTGTCATATCTTCAGTGTTGTTCCATGAAAAGAGATAATAAAATATTTACAGAAATGTGAGGGGTGTACTCACTTTGTGAGATACTGTATGCGTGACACTTTTCATGTTTTTTTTTTTTTTTTGTAGTGCCGAAATATGTGCTGGTAAATGTAGCATGCAACATTTCTCTTCCATTTGTTTTATTAAAAGATATTGAAAGACTGTAAATAATTTGTTTCAAAAGTATCAAGTTGTCACACAGTGAGAGGGGGAAAATATCCTGAACAGAAAAAAAGATGCATCGAGAATCCTTGTAGAATCAAACTGAAGCCCCCTAAATTGCAATGTGCTCTTATCATGAGGTGGCTAAAGATTCCCACCCCCAGTCCACATAGTAAATGAAAGTGATGCTCCAGCAAACTGATCTGAACACCCAGAATTAATTAAAATGAGGCAAAAGAACAAAAAGATCTTATTTCTTGTGTAAAATGGAAAATACCTATTAACTATTGACAGAAATTTACTGTGGACAATATTTAGATGCCACAGGAAGATTTTAACTAGAGGACATTTACAGACATAAATGTGGAGACATAATGAAAATGTGGTCTAAATATATATATATAAATAAATAAATATATATATACTATAGTGAAGACTATCACTGCATGGGGCAACCATAAGCCCTGGATGACTGCAGAGGTGCGCTCGCTGCTCACAGGCAGAGATGCAGCCTTCAGAGCGAAGGACAGGATCGCCCTCCGCTCAGCCAGGTTTGCGCTCTCAAAGGGAATTAAGACGGCGAAGCGCGCCTATGCAGAGAAAATCCAGGGACACCTCTGTGAGCCGAAGAACATCAAGCGGATGTGGCAGGGAGTTTGGGCGCTGACGCACTATAAGTCTAGGCAGGGGGTCGATGATGACGACGCTTCGCTTCTAGACAGGCTCAACAACTTCTTTGCACGTTTTGAAGCATCAAACCTGACAATCAGAGGGAGGGCTGGCCCATCTCCACCATCGGTTGGGCCAGCTATCACCATCAAAGCAGCGGAAACACGGAGGACCCTAACCAGGGTCAACCCACGTAAAGCTGCAGGTCCGGATAACATCCCTGGACGTGTGCTCCGAGACTGCGCAAGCGAGTTGGCGGATGTCCTGACTGACATTTATAACATCTCCCTGAGTCAGGCCATCGTTCCCAGATGCTTTAAGACCTCTATCATTGTACCGGTGGCAAAGAAACCAGTTGTGTCCTGTCTGAATGACTACCGTCCTGTTGCACTAACACCAATTGTGATGAAGTGTTTTGAACGGCTTGTCAAACCACACATCACAGCCTGCCTCCCTGCATCACATGACCCGCTCCAGTTTGCATATCGTTCAAACCGCTCCACGGAGGATGCTATAGTCACCACCCTGCACTCTCTCATCACCCACGTGGATCAGAAAGACACCTACGCCAGACTCCTGTACATTGATTTCAGTTCAGCATTCAACATCATTATTCCCCAGAGACTGATGGAGAAATGACTCCTTCTTGGTCTGAACACCGCCACATGTCTCTGGATCCTGGACTTCCTGACTGAGAGACCTCAGTCTGTCTGGGTTGGAAATAACATCTCCAACTCTATCAAGCTAAGCACCGGATCCCCTCAAGGCTGCATACTCAGTCCACTGTTGTTTACACATCTAACACATGACTGTGTATCCAGACACGAGGGGAACCAGATTATTAAGTTTGCAGAAGACACCACATTGGTGGGACTTATTCAGAGGGATGAGGAATCAATGTACAGGGAAGAAGTGAGAGACCTGGAGGGCTGGTGCAGGGAGAACAATCTGGTGCTCAACGTGGACAAAACAAAGGAGATGATTATTGACTTCCAGTGGTCACAGCCTGAACATGTCCCTTTCAGCATCGGCGGCCGTTTAGTGGAGAGAGTGGAGAACATCAAGTTCCTCGGAGTGCAGATCTCGCAGGACCTGACCTGGAGCAAGAATTCCTTGGGGATCAGGAAGCAGGCCCAGCAGAGACTGCACTTCTTGAGGAAACTCAAACAGGCCTCTCTCCCCATCTGCATCCTCAGGACCTTCTACAGAGGTGTGGTGGAGAGTGTTCTGACATACTGCATTGCAACATGGTACTCCAGCTGCAGTATGTCAGACAAAAAAGCCCTGCAGAGGATAGTTAAGGGAGCTGAGAGGGTAATTGGAGTTTCCCTCCTCTCTGTCCAAGAACTTTTTCAGAACCGGTGTAGGAGCAGGGCACTGAACATTGTCAAGGACCGTTCTCACCCTCTGCATAAACAATTTGAACTTCTGCCATCTGGCAAACGATTCCGGAGCATCAGAGGCAGAACCATCAGACTGATTAACAGCTTCCTTCCACAAGCTGTTAGGATGCTGAACAGTTGATCCGGAATCTCTCATACATACTACTGCACCTATGGACATTATGTATATTATTTGTATATTATAGTTCTGGTTAGTTTTCAAGTATGTCTCAGGGAAGTGTGAATGGCTGTGTTAGGGTGGGGGGTGAGGGTGTGTGTGAGTGTGTCTTAAATTATGTTCTTTTTACTTATATGGATGCCGAGAGAAACGCAATTTCATCTTGCCTGCACTACAGTTGTATGTACAGTAATGACAATAAAGGTTGATTTGGTAATATATTTGGTAAGGTAATATGACAATAAAGGTTGATTTGATTTGATTTGATTTGATTTAAAAGCACATGCTCCCCCTACACACCCTTGGCAGAGAAAACAAAACAAACCACTCCATGCTTCCTTGTCTCTGCCAGTGACAGCCAAGATTCACCTGAACTCTTTTCATGCTATGGCTAGTAAATCCCAACCAGCTTTATCTGCCAAGACTGCAATGGAGCACTAATGTCATGATTCAGACCGGGATCAGACTCAAACGCAGAGCAGCCAGAACAATCACACAGACTCCAATAAAAAGTTTCACAATTTTATTGAACAAAAACAGAAAACTAAAATGCAAAAGTAAAGGAAAAGTGAAACACAAAAATGCCAACTTAAATTTCAGCCAAGACAAAAGTCCCCTGGAGTGCACATAGCCTATGGGGGAGATGAGACAGAGGCGATAAGGGACAGATTCTCCAATGGGAGAACAATGCAGGAAAGAACATTTACAGTCAGAGCAGTGGAGTCCAGCAGGGAACTCCAATATGGACTGGGGCAGGTGGAATGCAGGACCTGGGTTGACGTGAGACACACCTGCGGGTGGCAGCAATCTGAGGATAGGAAACACACAGAAGGTAAATACATGGAGACAAGATAACGAGAGAAAACTTTAGACAAACTTAAGGCTGCAAACCCAGACGATCCAGCGGTGAGCTCCCCTCACGCTGGGCCTTAAATACGCCGGCTCATCAGGAGCAGCAGGTGGATAATCACGCAGATGTGCTCATCACCAGAGTGGGAAAGCAGGAACAAGAGGGGAGGGGGAGCACGCTCGCCAGACCGCTACAGTGCCCCCCCCCCCACAAGGGACACCTCACGTCGATGGGTGCGATGAAAAGCCCGGATCATCCGCTTATCCAAGATGTATGATCCCTGGATCCACGACCTCTCCTCCAGACCATATCCTTCCCAGTGGATGAGGTATTGACATGCCCACCCCCGACGGCGCACGTCCAGGATCCTCTCCACTGTGTACGTAGTCTGGCCGTCGATGATTTGGGGGGGTGGAGGTGGGTCCGGGAGGGCAGAGGGGAGTGGTGGAGAGGGGCTTAATCCAGGAGACATGGAATGTGGGATGTATACACATAGAGGGTGGAAAGTCCAACCATATGGTGACATCGTTGATCACCCGCTTGATGGTAAAGGGACCCAGAAAGCGGGGGGACAACTCCTGGATTCGGTTTTTAGTGGGATCTGGCTGGTGGACAGCCAAACCCTCTGTCCCACCATGTACTTCGGTGCTGGCACCCGTCTGTGGTCTGCGTGCTGCCTGTTGCGCTCCGCTGAGTGGAGGAGGGCAGCCCTTGTGGCCCTCCAGAGATGGTGACACTGGTGTGCATGGGCCTCCACGGAAGGGACGGCGAGGTCCCTCTCAGCCATGGGCAACAATGGTGACATGTAACCCATCGACGCCTTGAATGGTGTAAGCCAAGTGGAAGAGGAGATCGCCAAGTTCAATGCATATTCCACCCAGGTCAAGTGGACGCCCCAGGTGGCGGGGTTGGAGGATGCTACACACTGTAGGGTGGCCTCCAGGGACTGAATGACATGCTCAGCCTGACCGTTACTCTGCGGGTGATAACCTGATGTCAGACTAGTGGACAAACCCAAACAGTGACAGAATACTTTCCATACCTGGGATGTGAACTGGGGCCCTGGTCCGAGACGATGTCGATGGGAATACCATGCAACTGGATGACATGCTAGGTGAGCGGGTCGGCTGTCTCTGTGGCAGGTAATTTGGTAATTTGGGGCAGCTCGGTGGCACAGTGGTTAGCACTGTGGCAGCACAGTAAGAAGGTTGTGGGTTTGATCCCGCCCCCAGACCATTGGTGACTCTTCTGTGTGAAGTTTGCATGTTCTCCCTGTGGAGGAGAATGAGGTGGATGGCCTTGGAGAAGCAGTCAACAATGATGAGGATGACAGTATCCCCCTGGGATGGAGGGAAGCCCGTGACAAAGTCCAAAGAGATGTGCAGCCAAGAGCGACCCGGCACCAGGAGGGGATGGAGGAGACCTACAGGAGGTGAGGAGTCAGAATTGTTTGAGGAGCAGATGTGACAAGCTTTGACGTACTCCCGCACATCCCTCACCAGTGAGGGCCACCAAAACACTCTGTGTAACAAGTCAGTGGTCCTAGAGATGCCGGGGTTGACAGGCAAAAAAGATGGTATGCCCCCACTGGATAACTTCTCCTCGTAGCGCCGCAGGGACATACAGCCAGTCTGGGGGGCCTCCCTCCGGGACAGGTTCTGATGACTGAGTCTTCCGGACCCTCTGCTCAATTTCCCACTGGAATGTCCCAAGAAAGCAGGAGTGGGGGAGAATAGTCCCCGGGGGAGATGCAGCAGCTGCAGGGGAGGAGATGGAGGATGAGGAATCGGGAGAGAACTGACGTGAGAGAGCATCGGCCTTGGCATTACGGGACCCTGGTCTGTACGAAATGGATAGACTGAACCTGTTAAAGAACAGGGCTGACCAAGCCTGCTGTGAATTCAACTGTCTGGCCAACTGAAGATATTCTAAATTTTTATGGTCAGTCCAGACAATGACCGGTTGGCTAGCTCCCTCCAGCCAGTGTCTCTATTTCTCCAGTGCCAGCTTAATGGCCAACAGTTCACGGTCCCCAACAGCGTAATTCCTCTTGGCTGGCGTCAACTGTCAAAAGAAATACACACACAGGTGGGGCTTCTGATCTGAGGAGGAGCACTGGGAGAGGACAGCACCCACCCCCGAATCAGTAGCATCCACCTCGACCACAAACTGCGCTGTGGGATCCACCTGCTCCAAGACACGCACATTGGTGAATAGTCCTTGTAGGGTCACAAAAGCTCATTCAGCGGCCTTGGACAACTTGAATGGGCTTTTGGTCAATGTCAACTGCGTGAGTAGTTGTGCTACCCTACTGTAATCTCGGATAAATCGGTGGTAGAAGTTAACAAATCCCAGGAAGCGCTGCAGATCATTCCCGGTCTGGGGGGTTGGCCAGTCTACTACCGCTTTAATTTTAGCCGGATCGGCCTTTTCTGTGCCTTCGGCGATGATGAACCCCTGAAACGAAGTTGAGCGAGTGGAAAATTCGCACTTCTCAGCTTTTACAAAAAGCTGGTTCTCTAGCAACTGCCGTAGGACAGACCGGACGTGAACTACATGCTCCTCCAGGGTGCGAGTAAAAATGAAAATATTGTCCAAATACACAAACACAAACTGGTTCACTATGTCTTGTAGGACGTCGTTTATTAACCACTGGAAAACAGCAGGGGTGTTGGTCAGTCCGAATGGCATGACCAAATATTCAAAATGGTCCAAAGGTGTCTTAAACGCCGTCTTCCACTCGTCCCCCTCCCGAATGCGAACTAAATGAGACGCGTTGCGGAGGTCGAGTTTGGACAAAAAATGCGCCCGTTGGAGTAACTCAAACGCCGAATTGATAAGTGGCAGCTAGTACTTATCCTTCCGGGTTATCGTGTTAAGCTCGCAGTAATCAATACATGGCCACAGTGACCCATCCTTTTTTCCTACAAAAAAGAACCCTGCACAGAGTGGAGCAGACAACGGGCGGATTATGCCAGCGCTCAGGGAGTCCATTATGTAGGTCTCCATTGCCTCCCTCTCTGGCCCAGATAAACTGTAGAGCCGGCTGGATGGCAGCTGCGTGCCCGGGAGGAGGTCGATAGCACAGTCATAGCCCCAGTGAGGTGGTAAAGATAGGGCTCTGGACTTGCTAAAGATCTTCCCTAAGTTGAGCTGAGATCCACCGGCTCAGCTGAAGGGGAGGAGAGCGGGAGTGAAGGAGAGCATGCAGCCGACTAGAGACACGACACGAGACAGAAAGGGCTCCAGGATGAAATGGAGCCCTGGCTCCAGTTAATGATGGGATTATGCATACAGAGCCACAGATACCCCAGGATCACGAGGGTGTTAGATTGAGGCAGGACATAAATCTGAATAGCCTCACGGTGGTTACCGGACAGAATGACCAAAATGGGCTCAGTCTACTTGGTAACCATCACTATGGTGCTGCCCAAAACTGTCAAGACCGATAAAGGTGTCGCATCTTTCCTGGTGGGAAACTGTAATTTCTGCACTAAGACCTGTTGAATAAAATTTTACTCCACCTCCGAATCAACCAGGGCAGAGGTTTTGAACTCCGTTAACTGGATCAGAGCCGCAAGTTCAAAACGGTTGGGAGGATTTTGTGAAGATCCTTCCGCCAGACCCCCCATGACTACTGATGGGACGGGTGTCTTTGGCCTCACGGGACATTTCAAAATAGCATGACCTGGGACCCTGCAATAAAAACACGCCCAATCCCTTACTCGGCACTGATGCTCCTCCAGAGTCACACAGGACCTGCCAAGTGCCATTGGCCTGGAGGAAGCCAGTGGAGTGGCGCCAAGGGGCAGGGTGGCCAGTCGGGAGATGAGCGGAGAGGTGGCTGCCTTCTGTTCCTTCACTCGCTCCCTAAACCAGTTGTCAAGGGCCACGGCCTGTGAGATGAGCTCATCCAGGGAGGAGGGAGTTGCACGGATAGCCAACTCATCACGGAGCCACAAATTCAGACTTGAAAGAAACACGCTGCGCAACGCAGCATTGTTCCAGCCAGAGTCTGCTGCAACGACGCAGAACTCGGTAGAGAAATCGGGCAGCAACCGATCCCCCTGCCGGAGCCCCATGAGCAGGCTAACAATATTCCCCTCACTCTCTGTATGGTCAAATGCCCCAGAGAACTCCCGCACAAACCGCTCCAGTGAATAAAGGGGTCCATCCAGGCTGCTCAAGATGGACTGAGCCCACTCGAGAGCCCGGCCTCGCAACAACAAGGTCATAAAGTGAATCTTGGCTGTATCATCCCAATACTCCCCCTCCACCTGCCAGAGATATAACCAACATAAGATAAGATAAGATAAGATAAGCCTTTATTAGTCCCACAACGGGGAAATTCCAGGATTGCAACAGCACAGGGATAGCAACACTCAGAGCAACAATCAGAAGGCAAGAAAAAAACAAGCAAGCAAGAGCGGCTAATATACATATGTACATATTACTATAAAATAAATATATACACACACACACACACACAGAGACACAGTGCAGAGCATTGTAGCTGGATGGAATAAATATATGAGTATATGAACACACAGTGCAGGGAAAAGCCAGTGTGAACACACAGTGCAGAGCATTGTAGCTAGATGGAATAAATATGTAAATATATAAACACCCACAGTACGGAGCATTGCAGCTAGGTGGAATAAATATGCAAGTATATAAACACACACAGTGCGGAGCAATGTAGCTAGATGGAATAATATGTAGATATATAAAAACACAGTGCGGAGCATTGTAGCTAGATGGAATAAATATGTAAATATATAAACACACACAGTGCAGAGCATTGTTGCTAGATGGGATGAAACAGCATAACCGTCTACTTAGTTATCCTACATGATATGGTTATGTGCCCATACATATTCTCACCCTCCATAGCGACCGGTATGTTCCTAGATGTATGCCGGAGGGGACCATTGTGTAAGTCTATTGCATCTTTTGCATTCAAAAAACTATTAGTTTGTTATGTCTTTTTGCTATCTCTGCGAGCAGCCCTGCTTAGGTTGTACAGTCTGACAGCCGTTGGTAGGAAGGACCTACGAAACCTCTCGGTTGTGCACCTGGGATGATGTAGTCTGCTGCTAAATGAGCTCCTCAGTGCATCCAGTATGTCCTGCATAGGGTGGAACTCGGACTCCAGCAGAGATGACAGTTTAGCCACCGTCCTTCTCTCTCCTATCTCCTCCATCGGATCAAGGCGCTGCCCCAGGACAGAGCTAGCTTTCTTAATCAGTTTGTTCAGTCTCTTCCTATCGGCTGCAGTAATGCCACTGCCCCAGCAGACCACTCCAAAAGTGATGGCTGATGCCACCACCGTGTCATAGAATGACTTCAGCAGCGCCCCTTGTACACCAAAAGACCTGAGTCTCCTCAGCAGGAACAGCCTGCGCTGTCCCTTCTTGTAGAGTGCGTCAGTATTGTGTGACCAGTCTAGTTTATTGTTCAGATGAACACCCAGGTACTTATAGGATGTCACCATCTCGATGTCTGTTCCCTGTATATTTACTGGTGCTGTGAGGGGCTGCCCATGCCTGCGGCAGTCCACCACCAGCTCCTTAGTTTTCCTCGCGTTGATCTGGAGGCAGTTCCGATGGCACCAGTCCACAAAGTCCTGGATAAGCCCTCTGTACTCAGCTTCATCTCCATTGGAGATGAGGCCAACGATCGCAGAGTCATCAGAGAACTTCTGTAGATGGCAGTGTGTTGTGTTGTGTGAGAAGTCTGCAGTATAAAGAGTGAACAGGAAGGGAGCCAGCACCGTTCCCTGGGGGGCCCCCGTGCTACTGATGATCGTGTCGGACACACAGTTCTTACAAACTGAGGCCGGTTCGTGAGGTAGTCCAGGATCCATGATGACAGGTGCTGGTCCACCCCTGCTCGCAGCAGCTTGTCCTTCAGGAAGACATTAGAGTGGGAACCCCCTGCAACCCCTCACCTCCCCCCATAGGGGGCAGGTCTGGGGACAGAGATGTCCCTGTGGAAAACAGAAGCTGCCGGAGCAGCAGATGCAGGGGGAGGCACCACACCAGGAAGCCAGAACAGGTGCTTAGTAACAGTTGCCATTTGCTGAGTGATAGTTTGTAACTGCTCAGATAAGAAAGTGACCTGGAGCTCCGCGGCATCCAAATGTTCGAGTGGTGAGTGTTCGCCTGGCGAAGTGCTCGCTGAGCCTTGATTCTGGCTGGATCATTCTGTCATGATTCAGACTGGGATCAGACTCAAACGGAGAGCAGCCAGAACGACCACACAGACTCCAATTAAAAGTTTCACAATTTTATTGAACAAAAACTGAAAACTAAAATGCAAAACTAAAGGAAAAGCAAAACACAAAGATCCCAACTTAAATTTCAGCCAAGACAGGAGCCCCGTGGAGCGCACGTAGCCTACGGGAGAGAGCAGACAGAGGTGATAAGGGACAGAATCTCCGTTGGGAGAATAATGCAGGAAAAAACACTTACAGTCAGAGCAGTGGAGTCCGGCAGGGAACTCCAACATGGACCAGGGCAGGTGGAAGGCAGGACCTGGGTGGATGTGATGATCTTCCTGGTCAGGTGAGCGTGATCAGCTCCGGGAGACACAACTGTGGGTGGCAGCAACTTGAGGACAGGAAACACACAGAAGGTAAATACGGGGAGACAAGATAACAAGAGAAAACTTTAGACAAACTTGAGGCTGCAAACCCAGACGATCTGGCGGTGAGCTCCCCTCGTGTTGGGCCTTAAATAAGCCGGCTCATCAGGAGCAGCAGGTGGATAATCACGCAGGTGTGCTCATCACCTGAGTGGGAAACCAGGAACAGGAGGGGAGGGGGAGCACGCTCGCCACACCATTACAGCTAACACGGTGAAAAGACTTCTGCAGTTATATTATGTGCACTCGAAGAGAAGAGAGGCTGGAATAAAGTCAGGAAGAAGGTGCAACAGAGATGGAGGCGAGGGTGAGGTAGGTGAAAGATGACAGGAATATGATGGAGTGAGGAACGAATGAGAAGAGAGAGAGGGAGCAATTATCCCAGGCAGATATCAAAAGATGGTGAAGGTAGGTTTTCAGTCTTTAGGGCTCAGAGACAAAAAGACCAAGGACAAAGAGCAAAGCGAGATGGATGGACACAGGGGACGGGAAGAAAGATCAATGTAGGAAAAATGGAGACAGGGCGGAGGGAAAGCAAGGAGGAGGAGTAGAATGTGGATATTGATTAAATGATGAAATATAAAAGTTCAGGTGGTTGTTAGAACGCACACACACACGGCTCATAGTATGTGTCCTTGATTGTCCTTGATATTTAAGGCTGTCTGTTGCAGGTAGTAGTAGTAGTAGATTAGTTTATTTGACAGGGACAGTGCAATACATATTCATAAGCACCCATTTTTAAATCTTTAACCTTTAATCATGATTTCAGCTGCTTCTGAGGCCTGGAACTACTCTAAAATCAGATTCTGGACAGTGTTTTTCAACCTTTTGAGTGATGGCACCCTCTTTCCATTGAAATACTCCCATGATTCACCACAACCCAAAAATAAGACATTATAGCGTATTACGGCATATGTAATGACAATATTTAGGCTTAGGCTTAGGCTTAGTAGGAATGGTAGTTGTGGGGGGATTTCCATGGCAGGTATAAAGCAGCTGCAGAAGTTAAGAAGGTAACCCTCACCTCTCCGCAGGGTGATTTTTCTGACAAGAAGAAGATGAAGAAAGATTGCATTCATACTGCCACCCACTGACGTGGAAGAGTCGCTATAGGCACTGACACACAACAACAGAAAATTATTTGAAATTTTTTTTGGAACCATTAAGTGAAATAAGACAATTTTCTGCTGCAACCAATTGAATTTTTCATTCACCTTAGGGTGCTGGAGCACCCCAGTTGAAAATCACTGTTCTAAAACACCACACAAAAGTACTAGTCAAAATACACACAAAACCTGACAGATGTAAACCTCTCAGCTCCACTAAGAGAAACTGAGCTTATCTTATGGGTTGAATAGTGCATTGAAGACAAGAGCAATATCATTTTGAAAACTGAATATACAAATTGTTTTTTTTTTCTTTTTAATATGCTTATAACATGTCTTTTTATGACTTACAAGACATATCAAGAGCAAAATCATTCTTATGTGTTATCTCTGTTTTTCTGCTGTTAAAGTTCAATTAAGCGCCCCCTGGCGGTTATCTTGCTAGCTCCAAGCTCAGGTACCTAACATAGCCAGCGCCAACTAATATAAATTTGTCTTAGAAAATAAAGAAATAAAGCATTACTGGTGGACAGGGATGTATGGTTTCAGTGGCTGATAAGTGACGACCAGTCCCTGGAGTACAAAATTCACAGAAACAACCGTGAATAAGTGAACGGGAAACTGTTAATGACCACTAACCACCTTTGTCCCGATCATAGTAAAATACTAAAGTAAGCTAAATGGCATCAAAGAATGGTGTATATTGTCAAGTGTTGGTATCTGAACAAGGATTCCAGAAAAAGATTGTGCAGTGCATCCGGAAAGTATTCACAGCACTTCACTTTTTCCACATTTTATGTTGCAACCTTATTCCAAAATGTATTAAATTCATTTTTCCCTCAAAATTCTGCACCCAATACCCCATAATGACGATGTGAGATTTTTGCAAATGTATTAAAAATAAAAAAAAACCTAAGAACTCACATGCACATAAATATTCACAGCCTTTGCCATGAAGCTCAAAATTGAGCTCAGGTGCATCCTGTTTCCACTGATAATCCTTCAGATGTTTCTACAGCTTTATTGGGGTCCACCTATAGTAAATTCAGTTGATTGGACATGATTTGGAAAGGCACACACCTGTCTATATAAGGTTCCACAGTTGACAGTGCATGTCAGAGCACAAACCAAGCATGAGCATGAAGTCAAAGGAATTGTCTGTAGACCTCTTGACTGTCTCAAGGCACAAATCTGGGGAAGGGTACAGTGCTTTGAAGGTCCCAATCAGCACAGTGGCCTCCATCATTGGTAAATGGAAGAAGTTCAGAACCACTAGGACTCTTCCTAGAGCTGGCCAGCTGTCTAAACTGAGTGATCGTCGGAGAAGGGCCTTAATCAGGGAGGTGACCAGAACCCAATGGTCACTCTGTTAGAGCTCCAGCGTTCCTCTGTGGAGAGAGGAGTACCTTCCAGAAGGAAGGGCAATGTCCCTAAGCGCACAGCCAAGATATCAAAGGAGTGGCTTCAGGACAACTCTGTGAATGTCCTTGAGAGGCCCAGCCAGAGTCCAGACTTTAATCCAATTGAACATCTCTGGAGAGATCTGAAAATGGCTGTGCACCGACACTTCCCATCCACCCTGGCGGAGCTTGAGAGGTGCTGCAAAGAGGAATGGGCCAAACTGCCCAAAGATAGGTGTGCCAAACTTGTGGCATCATATTCAAAAAGACTTGAGGCTGTAATTGTCGCCAAAGGTGCATAAACAAAGATAAGATAAGATAAGATAAGATAAGATAAGCCTTTATTAGTCCCACAATGGGGAAATTCCAGGATTGCAACGGCACAGGGATAGCAACACTCAGAGCAATAATTAAGAAGATACGGAAGATATAAATAAGAGTAGTGGATATACATACATACACATCAATATATAAATATATATATACAAAGTGCGGAGCATTGTAGCAAGATGGAATAAACAGCATAACTGTCTACATAGTTATATAATATGTATGTGAATACT